>JAHREE010000084.1:2570687-2624909 GCA_033628505.1 Tringa tobata
CCCCCTCAGTCCCCACCGGCTTCACTCCCCCTCAGTGCCCACCACCTTCACTCCCTCCTCAGCACCCACCGGCTTCGTTCTCCCCTCAGCCCACACCGGCCTCCCTGTTGGCAGAGCCCAGGCAGAGGCCGGCCTGGCCTGGCCCGGCCTGTGGGCCATGATGGCTCTTTGCCCCTTGTGGGCACTTCCCAGAGGTGGAGGGCCCCAAACCCGCAAGGTGCGGCCTCACTTCACCGCGTAAATACCACCATCCCTCAAAGAAAGGTTTCTGGCCTCACCCTCTTCGCTGGTTTGGCTTCTTGTGCTGGTTCAGGTAAAGGGGGGAGGAAGTATCTTCAGCCAAGTGTAGAAATACATTTGTGTTTATGTAATGAAACCTGGGGTCATGCAGCTACAGTTACATACAGACACTGTCTTAGCGATTACTCTGTTACTCTGAGAGAGCAATTTACAAATATAGTGAACATAAGCATTATTTTCAACTGGGAAACTCACAAGCCTTTTCTTTTTTCTCAGGCAATGGGTCAAACTGCTGTTATTTTCCTCCAGCTGTTTGTTACAAACTTCATAAACATCTACGTTTTTCCACCGTTATTCATCATCTCCAGTATGTGTAAGTACACTGGTCATAGCATTTAGATTAATGTAAATAAATATATTAGTCTTGCAACAGTTAGGTTGACAGATATATATATATGATACTAGCATTGCAAATTACAAAGGCATTATTTCAATACCTATAAAACAGTAGTAACCCATAAGCAAAAACTGTACCAAAACTTATGTTGAGTTACCCATAATTTCTGTATCCTGAGGGAATAGCCTACTGCCAAAGGTAAGTGTGAAGAGGTGAAGTTAGCTTTGTCATCGACATTTGCCTTTCTTGGGTAATGAAGATTTTCCTGATGCTTTTACACTACACATGGATCACCTGCAGGACACATGCAGGCCGTAGTGCCAATGTGTAAGATGCCATAGAACCATTTTGGAACAGTGTGATGGCATTCTGGTACAGATCTCTCTGGTTTAAGAAATAACCACCACTTCTACCTTAGATGAATTCAGGAACTGGCAATTTACGTTTCAGAGGTAGAATTTTGTGGATGCCTTTCTGCAGCAGAGGTTAGGGTTAGTTTGCTAGAGATCTACCGTCTATGATTGTCGGAGACATGCCCACTTCTTAATTAGAGCTTCTGGTGCAATGATTACTATCCTGTTTGTAACAATAACATAACTTTTAAATTAGTTGTTTTCTCATAGATCCAAACAATAAAGATTAGAAAGGAGGTATCAGTGCTGCAAGGTACATTAACCTGGCAGCGTGAGATAAATTAACACTTAGATTACTGCTCTTTTTGCTTTGATGCGCCATTAAGAAAGTTAAGATTCATCAGTCTGCTGGAGAGAGAAAAACCCAGTTTTACTCTTGTTCAATTTTAAATTGATCAGTAATACAAGATCTTGATAGAAGTTGAACTGATTCATTCAGGTTTCAGACAGGAGCTGTTGAATACAGCAACTCTCAATTGCGAGAACAAGGAATCTGAAGTAGTGAAAACAGTAGAGCTCAAGCTCGGAGGGGAAAGATACAGAGAAAATACATGAGAAGATCCAAATCAAGCTTCTAAGTTCCACCAGCAGAACCAGCTGGTGAATATTTTGGAGAATTGGGCAATTTACCTGGGCAATTAAATCAGAAAATTAGCCCTTGGCCTTAGCTTGTGTTTCAGGCAATGGCTGCATAGTACAGATAATGCTAACTGATGTTTGTAAAGCATGTGGATGAAACTAGGTATTATTAAGAACAAAATATCTCACATATATATATATAATCACAAAATACCTATCCTGAGAGGTAAGAATTCTTTTATAAATGCTATTATGAAAATAAAATTCTGGTATAGCTACCTGGCCCACGAGGTCAGCCTTTGAACTATTCACAGCTTCAAATACCTTAAAATTCTCCTAACCAATTAAGAAATATAGTTATCCTCACTTAAAGGAACATAGGCACAGACAGTGGGATTCGACTTTCTTGTCTTTAGATGACCGCAGAACTGTAGTCTACATCTGAGCTGGAGGTCTGGTGCTCTTTTATAGAGAGAAATAGGCACTTTTAAGGTATGACTCATTTGAGATATTTTTAGATACCTACTTTAGAATGAGATTAATCGCTTTCAAATCTCCTGTTTCTTTCCATTATTTATAAAAGGTATCTAGATGTCTAGCCCAGATGTAGATTTCTATAATGTAGGAGTCCCCAGTTGATTAGATTGTATCTTGAGAGACTTCTCAGAAACTACAACCTGGCTATCTGAGTTCCAGACTCACACGTACATCGCCAGTCTTAAAGAGGAAAATACTGGATGATGTTATATTTCCATACGTTAACCAAGTGTCTCAAGATTAATTATTTTTTTATTCATTTCCTCAGTGATTTTTCTGGACAGGTTCTCTAATGTTTTTGGACTCTGATTTATGTTCAGAATATGCCTACATGTCGTGCTGTGAGCAGGCACAGCCTTTCTGTGCCGGTGCTGGAAGCTGATACAACCTCACACTGAGAGTGTTCTGAGCCAACCCAAAGTGTGCACACCTCAGTGCCCGGCCCTGGCTAATTAACCGTGCTGCTTAGCAGCCTTGTTAGCGACATTTGCTGTGGTCATACATCTCTTCATCAGCACAGAATATAGGCTGGGGGACCTGGGGCCTGTCTAAAGTAACTGTGTAGGCAGAGCTGCAGAAAGGTTATAACTGCTTTTTTGCAGCTGTGCAGTCTGCTTGGCATCTGATTAGGATTCTGACTGTATAATAGAGTAGATCATCGCATATAAGTGAAACCAAAAGGATCTAATTATGTCTTGGAACTGGTGAATATACATGGTTCCTTCTTTCTTCTGTGTGATCTGATAGGGTAGACAACAATGTCCCATCTTCAAGACAGGAAGAGCCAAAATTTGGTGTTATACCAGTGTGAGTAACAAGTAACTAATAAGAGCTATTTTTAACCTTGCAATCAGAATAATTAAGATTAGAGGATGTCCTATACTGGGCAAAGGATGTGATGTACCGTCATTGGGGTGCCGTAAGACTGAGATTCTCCCGTGAGATGGCCTTTACAAAAATGACATGTTAACCTCACTGACAACTTCATCTCATGCAGTCAGCATCTATAGTCATCTCATCCACAGTATTATTCTCCCTTTTCCCCTTTTTTTTAGCTTCCTCACTTACTGTGGAAAGAGCTATATGACATTTTCCCACAACTGTCGGGTTATCTCCTGGGAACAGGGAACTTTGAGCAAATTCTTTCTTACCCTGCCTCACACAGATGTCATTTTACTTGTGGAAGCAGCACCTTTAATTAGTTTTAGTTAGGACTCCTCTATTCTGTTGTCTCTGGAATGAAAATTTCTTCACAACTTTTTCATCTCATGAAATGATGTTGTTGTGGCAATGTTTTATAGTGCTGACCTATGCATTTGATGACTATAATTAAAAAGTTTTAAGCAAGCATAAGAATTTATAGACTACTTGTCTGTGCTTCAGAGTAAAGTGGAACACTGTCCTTCCACAAGTCATTTACAAAGTAAATTAAAGGATTATATTCTTTTGATTTTTTTCATTCCCTTATAAAGTTGGAACTGAAGAATTACTCTTTTCAAGTTTTTGAGGGAGTGTTGTAATTAGCAAGTTGAAAAACAGCTCCTATAAATGTCAATAGTTAGGCCATCTTGGCTTTCTAAACTACTATGTGCAGTAATAAAAGATCAAGTACCCTTGAAAATTACTTTGACACCTTTTCAAGTCAAACTTTCAGAACTATATTCTTTTTATACCCAAATTGGTATAAATCTTCAGGAGACGTAGCGCTATTTGATGATAGATCTCTTCTATGACTGGCATTTAGTGAATGTGTTACAGTGGATTTTTAGTGGCCTGCATTTAGTGATGCTCTGTTCCCTCAACAGCATCAAGAAGCTTTGATATTGCCAGCCTAACTGATTTCAGCCTAACCGAATTCTCAATAATTTTTTTTAGCGTAAAGACTCCGGGATTTTATTAATCGAACAATTTTTCTGAGTCTGTCACAAGGGGGCAGACTAGTACTGTTGAAGTTTATAATTTTTTTCCAGCAATCAGTAGCAATCAACAAGAACAGACGTGTTAGGACTCAGCATTTGAGAAATCTTGAAATACACTGTTGCCTACAGTTGGATTTTCTTATCAATATTGAATGATGAGGTTTTAATGTTAATATTTCAATCACAGAACGAATGCCTGCTCTGCAGGACTGTATTCGTAACTTTTTAATGTAAGAAATAAAATTAAAAAACATCATAGTATAATGAATTTTCCAGACTGCTTATCACACCAGTCACGTAGTGTTCAATCAGCCACTGCATATTATTAGCTCTTGCCACTTTTGTAACTGNTTTAATGTTAATATTTCAATCACAGAACGAATGCCTGCTCTGCAGGATTGTATTCGTAACTTTTTAATGTAAGAAATAAAATTAAAAAACATCATAGTATAATGAATTTTCCAGACTGCTTATCACACCACTCACGTAGTGTTCAATCAGCCACTGCATATTATTAGCTCTTGCCACTTTTGTAACTGTTATAACATATAAATGCAAATGAGAAAGATTTGATTCATTAAAGCTTGTTCCTGAAACTTCTAACTCTTTCACAGTTTCTGGTAATCACGTGATAATAGTGTGTAGTTTCCCTTAAAAATAAATTTTATTTACAAAGGTAAATTAAAACTATAGAAATTTAGTTCCATAAATAAACCCTTTTCTTAAATAACCAAACTTTTATTCTGTCTTTTACCCTATATTTTTCAAACAGTATATTCTTACCTCAGACTGCGTCCCTCTCTGTTTACTTGCTGCAAGCGTAACTCAATAGTCCACTCAGTTGAAGGATGTAAACCAATGTATTCCTCATTTCCTTTTTCTCTCTTTTGTGAATTCTACTTATTTTTTGTTTATCATTTTCTGCTGCAAAGTAACTTTCAAAGTTTCCTTTTTTGACATTTACTGAGTTCAAAGTAACAGCGTTCAAAATGATTTATGTTTGATTTGGCTTCACTAGGTTTACATATATAGAGAAAGAGGAATAGCGATTCAGCTCAGAGATCTTTCAAGACCAGGCTGTGCTCAAGACCTGAAACACTTAGCACAAGCCAGTGTCTGACTCAAATGAGCTGCTGAAGGATCCCCTCAATTTTAATCTAGAAAATAAATAACAAAAATTTGCTTTCATACCAGAGAAAAACAGTAATAAATCCATTGAATTTTCTGTGTGTTATGAAAAGAAATGAAATAATGGTATTTCTGTTTAAATTATTGCTAAATTTGGGTGTAGGATGACAGTATTTCCTGTGCTAAGAAGCTTTAGACTGAATATGCACTGTTGTACTTCAAGCAAGTGTTTTCAGAACATATTTATGTACCAAAAAATGTCTCATTTTAAATACCTGTGATTCTAGGAAAATAAATAAATCAATAATAAATCAATATATTAAGAAGCTACTTACAGGAGAAAGATAAGTGGCCTCTACTTGTGACCGCATATAACAGAAATGTTACCACTGTCACTTGGTGAAAAGAAAATCAAAAGAAGACAGATGATGATATGAAAGCCAGCCTAGCTGAGTTTCAGGGACAAATTCCACCAAAATACTGTCTGTTTTCTAGATTCCAGCATGGAAACTACTCTATACAGACAGAATCTTCTAGCTGCAAAACTCTAATAAGCAGGCAAAGTTTCAAGCACTTGCTTCTTGAGTATGTGCAAAATATGATAATTCAGAAGGTTATAATTTGATAATAAGTGGTGATTTTACACTGTAAAAGCAACACACACCCCAAAGAATGTTAATTGTAGCAGAGTTGCGATCAATCTTTACTAGAAGGTGGCAAAAATTTTTTTGCTGAAATAAAATGTCTCAAACCAAATAAAAATAACCTGAGGCTGAAACTGAGATCACATGTAGAAAATTTCAGCTCAGATGTTTAAGGTATGAGAAAACTATAGGAAATAGAATCTAGATGGTAGTTCCACATCCTATATATAAGTTTACATATATGTGTATTTGTGTATAAACACATATATGTATAGTGATAGAAGCTCCATCAAAGGAAATGGCATTTGACTAAAATATTTGACATATTAAATTCTGATGCCAAATTAAAACAAATTATTTAAATGCAGTTATATATTTTCATGTGTCTATATATATATAAAAATGCAACTTCAGCTGTGAGGATTTTTTACAAATAAACAAATGCCTTAGATATCTGTTCTCAGTTTGCAGGTCATATGTACGTGGGATGAAGTACAGAGTGGTGATTGTTCTAAGATGAAAAGAAAGACACTAAAAAGCCTTGTTGTTGAAATTTAAGCTCTATTTTTAAAACAACAAGATGTCAGCTTGCCTTGACTTTCTTTTTACATCAAAACAGCATTATTTAAATTTATATAATTGTTATGTACACTTCTCATGTTTTTAAGTGTCCCATGATAATAGTTAATGAGAGAAACAGAAATGTATTTATTATGCCAAATATTTATTCCATGCTGCCATTACTCCTACTGGTAAATCTGGTGTGTACTGACCTTATTCATTGTATCCAGGACATTATGTAAGGGAAAAATATGCATAATGTTGTTGCGGACAGTACATCCCACACTTAAACAGAATCAAAGTACTCTTTAAGGCATTTTCTAGAATCTAAGCAGTGATACAGAGCAGATGGCAAACATTCAGCATAGTGTGTTTGCGAATTTCAGCTGAGCCCTCCTAAGAATCTTTCTGGATGTGAATGGACTTTTTACTCCCTGTGCACTTTAAAACATCATTCAGGATGTGTCTGTCTCTTTGATTTTGAATTCAGTAACAAAGTATAATGTCCAGAAACTTTTGGAAAACAGTGACAAAGGCGATGGTAAGAAAGTGTTTTTTTAATTCAGTTTTATGCTAGAATTAGTGGAAAATTAATTGAAAAATTAATTTTGAAGCTTAATTCAGTGGATAAATTGATTCTATTTTTAATATTGTTTCAAATATTGACCCCATACCGAACACAGTGTGAAAGAAGACCTGATGTCATTTATACTGTTGCGAAAGGATGTGTTGTTTGACTTAGAATTTTTGGTGATATATACAGATACATACTTTTCTAGTATATGCATATAGGTTATGACAGTAAGATATTTAGTAAGTTTATTACAGTTCAAAAAATAATTCAGTTTCTAATTTTTAGGAAGGGACTTTTGTCACTGTTACACTGATCTCATGGCAAAAGACCGTACATTTCTGTAAGGCAACAGAGGGCACACAACTGAATGGGAACTGTAGAGTTTTTACAAAGTCATTAGCAAACTGAAAATACTACCGTGTGCTTTACGTGTTACTCAGTCGTGCAGTGAAAATGGGTGGAAACACACATTTTAGCCACCTACTTTTCTATTGCGATCTAAGACCAAAAGTGTTGAAAACTTCTTATGAATGAGCACTGAGCAGTGGTCGTAGCTCATGCATTCAGGACTGCATTAGTGTACATGAACTATGAGACAATGTCCACTTGTAAGTTTTACCTTGGAAAGAAGATGGGAAATGCACATGCCATGCTCCAGGTGCCTACATTTCAATACCGAGTGAAGTCTCTAAAACAGGAGCTTTGCTGTCCCGTGAAACTGTGGTTAACCATGTTGAAGGTTAACCTGAGAATGTTGGCGTAAAGTTGCTGCAATATTCATGAACCATTTATTTCCATTCCAGTCTAAATACTGTAAAATATCCCTTATTACTCCAGCAGACTGTTTCTGAAAAGACTGTCCTGTCAGGTCCCAGAACATCAGGGCTTTGCGTTCCTATCGAGAGGGAAGCTCTCCAATGGAGACTCAGCTTTATGGATGTAGCTGAAAGAACAGCTATGAAAAAATGGAGTATAAACCTTTACTGGTAAATTAAAGTGGTCCAAACTGCAGGCCTTAGCGCTGACACATGACCATACCACTGAATTATCAGAGCAGACCCTGCAACAATTTTGGTTTGTGCCAACCAATGTTTTCCTAGATAGTGCATGGGAAAGATTCAGGTTGCCACAGGCCAGTAGGCAGTCTGGGGGCAGGGAAAGGAGAGCCACTTGGCCACAGGAATAGTTACTAATACAGCTGTAGCTAGGGATGGTGAAGCCGGAAAGCCAGTCTTAGGATAATGAGGCTGGTAAAAGTGAGACGTTTAAAGGCTGGTAGAGAAGGGTTTATTTCCAAAGAAGTTACATAAAAGATCCAGTAGAATAAGAGTGGTTCATCTTGCTTTGCAGGGCGTAGAACAGGGCTCCGTGTACCGTGTGGCCCGTTCTGCACTGATGCTGAAGTGTGACCTCCACAGATGGAGCTTATGTGTTAAATGTGAAAAGTTATAAATATATAAACACATTGTTATTAATTTTTTGCTATGTACCTTTTGCTTTCTTTCACTAATAGCTGAAATATATTTGCATCAGTTGTGAGTGAGAAGGGGTGCTATATATTTGCCCTGAGACTCTAAATAACTGATTAGTTATTGTCCCTATTATAAATGGATAATGATACACTTTGAAATAAAAATGGATAATAATAAGCTTTAAAATCTTTAAGTTTAAAGGATAAGTTTATTTTAAACACTGAATTCATAATTGCGATGGTTTCGGCACAAGTTGGACAATTACATATCCAAAGTTATAAACTTTAATCTAAATTTAGCAGTTTTCAAAAGAACTGAAGCCCTATACCACTAGATGGCGTTGTGTAGTCATTTAGGAGCTACGGAACGGCACAGAGCACTAGTAATCCATACAGATAACGTGAAAATCAGTATTACTGCACCACAATAAATCTTCTTGTTTTCAAGTCACAGTAAAAACGTCTCATACAACTTTTAATGGTGTCACTGTAAGGACAGGACATAAAATATGATAGTTGAATATTGTTTTTGTAACAGCATGCAAGTAATTGCTACCTTACTAACTCAGAGTAGCAGTGCATACACACTTAAAATGATCTCTGGAAAATTTAGCAATAAAAATGGGGAGAGATGACAAAGGCATTGTGAGTGCAGTGCACTCACACAATGTAAGGGTTCTTCTGCAGTTCCTCCAATTGTATCCAGCCTTGACTTACAGCTACAGATGGGTCTCAGTTAAAACCCTGGAGATGAATAACTCCAAACCCTGATGATGTTCAACACTCATTTCCAGTTAGGAATTTTGCAAATGTTCCCCATGTTTAGAAGGGGACTACCTCCTGGAACCAATTATTCATGAACTTTAGTGCGCTTGAAATCCAGCCTCAAATCCAAAATTTGCAGCCTCAGTATATCTCTACCAAGAGTACTGTGGCCCCTGGGACTTTTATAACAAAGCCTATTCAGTTTACTAGTTGCTATGATGGCTTCATAATGAGAGAAAATATCCATGAGAAACTAGTTTTCAAATGCTTCAGTTTTGCAGACAATGCCTGTAGCCCAAAGGCTTGTCTTATTAGTAATGGCCCGAATTGTGACCAGTTCCTTACAGGCACATAGCTCTTATTGATTCACCTTTATAAATGAGGGCAAATTTAGCCTTTAAATTTCTCAAGAATCTTGATATAAAAATCAAATTTTACTTATCTGCAAGTCTTGTTTGTAGATGCTTTTATTTAGAGTTCCTGAAAGAATTTCTCATTTGTGACCTGTATTAAATCAATAAAATAATCCTGGGTAGTCCCTTTCCAGTTTACTAGCCTAAAAATTCCTGAGGCTATTTTATGTGAGGAAAAGCCAAGCTTTGTGTCAAAATTGTCCTGTCCCAACTTGTCAGCTCCTGGATGCTACATTGCCTGATTAGAGAAAAGCCCACCCAGAAGGTCCACGACATGTGCGTGTCCTGTCATAGGGTGGAGAAGGCTTCGAGCATAATGTTTTAGATTTGTACGGTGACTGCCCATGGGGCTTCTGTGAGCCTAGGACTGTGCTGAGGGACGTGCTGCTGTGGGTCCCTGTCATCTGTAACAAAAATCTTTACTGGTAGGCAAAAGTACAGCTGGAAGAGGCCAGCCAGCTGCACGTGGTGTGCTTGGTGCTGGGGCAGGAGAGCGGCTGTGACGGGCAACTACTGGTCTTTGAGAAGGAGGTGCAGTAGTGAGAGAACCTGAAACTCCTGCCAAATGAGTGCCATGCTCTGTGTGAGGTGTTTGACAGGTCTGGCAACAGAAAAGAGATGTTCTTCCCCAATAGCACTGACAAAACAAGAAAGGGAGCTGTTCTTTTTAACCTTTCCCACAGTTTCTGCTGCATGACATAGGATTCTCTGAACAAAGGAATCATAATAATAACTGCAGTTTGGTAGTAAGTAGCTCCTATGGGCTGGTGGTGATGGTACCAACAAGCAGTGAAGGGGTACATCAGTCTCCCAAGATGTTCATGGTGGGAATCCTCTGTGGCACATGTGTCTTTCAGTCCAGGAGGCTGCTTTTTTAATGAATGCAAGGCAAGTGGTAGGCAAGGAAGCAGGCAAACTCTTCCATGGGTTGCTACAGGAAGAAGCTTTTTCATCCCATATGATTTTAATATTTTTCATTAGGATATGTGAGCAGAAGATATAATAGTAGATGTTATTTTGAGTTATATTCTTTTTAGGATTAACCTAATAAAATCTTATTCAAATACAGGTATAATAAACATTAGCTGCTCTTTTACCAGTCACACTCATCCATTTGACACCGGATAGTGTAGCAGTATAACATCTACCATATAGTGTGCTGGGACATATATATACAAGTGTAGCTAACTAATACTACATAGTAACTCTGTCTACTACCAGCAAAAGTTGTCCAAGGCAGTTTAATTATTTTATGCCTTTTTTCTGCCTTTCTTTCTTTTTTGTTTTAATTTTTGCATACACTGAGTATGATGTAGTGTTCTTTATAAAGATCTGATGTAAATAAAGCTGGGATCAGACTCATTAAACTTTATTGAGATAACCAGGATGCTTTCAAGAAGTTTTGGTATTTTGTGCTATGCCCTTCCTTGTTTATACTGGCTTTAGCTGATATAAGCACGACCACAGCGTTAGTTTACATCAAGCTCAAGTTCAAGTAGAAAGTTGGGTTGAAACTTGGAGAAAAATATTATTAGCTTAGCTGAGTGCATTTATTCCTGAGGTACACACCTCTACTGAGCTTTAGTCAGTAGGTCTCAGTAGTCTTCTCTATCTATGGCATGATTTTCTGGCCGGACAGAAGAGCTGAAGAAAAAATGGAAAACATAGGGATGCTTAATTTAATAAAAATGGAGAACAGAAAATCAGCTGTTTAAAATACATGCTTAAAGGAAAACCTCAGGTTTGTGAAGAAAATGCAGTTTTGTTTTCAGAAGTACAAATACTTGGGATCTCAAAGCAACAGTTAAGGTGGGAAGGGTGAGAATCATGTCATCTCATTCCAGATCTGATTTAACCTCAGCATCTTATCATCAGTGGAGAGAAAGAAACCCTTCTAGGGAGTGATTTCACCGACTGTGTTAGTAGGAGATGAACTACACTTTAGAAATGCTTGTTTCTCTCAACAGCATAGGGAGACTGGGCAAGTGGCTCACAAGCATTCATGAACACAGATTTCTGCATTAATAGAGCTGAATCCCAAGGTGATCATAATGTATGTGATCTGTGGTATGGATACTATAATTCAGTGGTGATGGGGGCTCTCTCTTGCTGCTCAAATCAGAGCGTGGAGGGAGTCTCCTGCCTGGCTTGCCCTTCCTTCCTCTAGAAATTCCTCACATCTGAGATGCAAAACTCTTTTAAATCAATAGGTGTTTGGTACCCAATGAATAACGGGGGCAAGTTTTTAGCTCCAATTTATCAGCATCATTCTACTTACCATAAAACCCATAGTTATCTCAAGGTCATTACGGTGGTGTTTTTCTTCCATTTAATGTGAAGCTCATTGACTGAAGCACAAAGTTACACAAACTCCCCTGAAGGCTTGTTAGACGAGAATATCTCATCTGAAGTGCCTTCTCTGGCTACCAGATTTCTCACAGCCGCACGACTTGTATGAAGAGCAATTGTGGGATTTCTTCAACTGACCAATAATAAAATGGTGCATGTCTGTGTAACCACTGTTAGTCTCAGAGCTTGAGAGTTTGAGCATTATTTCCATATTACAATACACTGAAAAGATTCAATATACAGTTTGTTAAACTGGTGGAGTTAGACAAGTAAGAGAAGTTAATCAGGGAACTGCTGTACTGAGTTTTTAACCAATAGTGCATTGCTGGTTTACCATGAGGTGTTCCACAGAAAGAAGCAGCTTAGAAGCTGTGGGTAGTCCAGGGGAACCGGACCACTGTGATCCCATTTATCGCAAAGGTCAGGTGAAAGCTGACTTAATTTTGTTGGTAGCTGAACAGAAGACAAACCTGTTTACATTCCAGAGGAGTTAATTTCATGATTGTGGTGAAGTCAAAGAAGAGGAATTTGGGAGGGTTTGCTCCTCAGTGATCTTTCAGAACAACATTTTGGTGCCTCTCCTTTTACTTTTATATGCTTTAACTCATCTATTTTTATTTTATTGAAACAGTATAGAAAACAAAAAACTATTGTCTTTTTCTGAAGTTGTTCTTTATAAATACAGTTTGCTATAGCTGTGCTTATTCTGTTGTAACAAGGACGTAATTTGATAATATTTATAAAATTCTAATTTGTGAAGGTAATGGTGTTGGAAAATTATTGAAAACATGGAAAATTGATTCTTCTGCCTTGTCTTGTACCTATTCATTGAAGAAGCCTGAGGCAAGATCTGGGATGTCAGAAATATTTACATAAAAGAATAGTTATGCATATTCACTTCTATAAATGGGTTTAAAGTTTATATGACCCATATATGTTTGGACTAGATTTTGTTCTTTGTGGAATGCCTCAAAAGTATGGATCTTAGTGGTTTTGGAGTAACCTATTTTTCCATTCATTCTTGTAATGTATCCAGGAAAAAAATCTGGGATAGAATAAAAGGATGTCCACTAGCTAGGATTAAAGAAAAAAGCAGGGAATCAGTGATAACAGAACAGAGTGACTGAACAGCCAGAAGGCATTCACTAAAAACCTTCTTGCTTCTGTCTGTGACCTGAAGGCAGTAGCGGAAAGACCTCTTCCCACAGAGTTGCTGTGAAGGTTTTATTGGTTTTCATAGAGAAAGATCTCAAAGTAAGGAGGTACTTCTCTCCACTGGGAAGCAAGTCCCTTTTTCTTTAGGGTGTAGTGTTTTCCTGAGGGTTATGAGTCCTGCCTGTGTCCTTGTCAGCACAGGGGAGACTCTCTCTCTTTGTGCAGTCAAGTGCTACTTGTAACTACAAAGCCTGGCCATCCCTTGCCTTTCTGTGAGCCTGCTACACACAACTGCTGGTAAATCCCTTATATTCAAGAGGAAGAATGTGTAGCAGGCAGCTGGTGAGGAGCTGTATCCTTTCCTACCATCCTAATAAAACTTCTCGTATGTAGCTCTCGTTCTACACCCAACTCAGTTCCACCTCTGGAATTGTGATGATTTGAGATCAGTATTCTGGTTGCCCAGGAGTGGCACATAAATTACCAAGTACACTTAGAATCGTAGGATTTCCCGGGTTGGATAAGATCATTGAGTACAACCAGCAATGTAGCACTGCCAAAACTACCATTAAACCGTGTCCCTAACCCCCATGTTTACCCATCTTTTAAATACCTCCAGGGATGACGATTCCACCACTTCCCTGGGCAGCCCGTTCCAATGTGTGATAGAGTGGTCTTCAACCCTTTCAGTAAAGAAATTTTTCCTAATACCCAATCTTTTTGGAGGCAAGTTGTTTTATTATATTTCTTTATATATCTTCCTATATATACACGTATCAAAAAGACCCCAAATCTCCATGTTTGCAGCTAAAGGTCTGTCTTGGTGGCATGGCTCTGTGAGACAGTCCCCGTTTTTGTTATGAATGGTGGAAATAAACTTCAGTGCAGGTGAAGGCTTGAAACTCATGCTCCCACAAAAGAGTGTTTGTTATTCCTGGATTAGGAGAGACATTTAATGATGTCTGTCAGCTGACAGTGTAAGCCAAGCGGATTGCACAGAACACTCATTTCTGTCTAGTTGGGTTCTTGGGCTGCCCTCATCACTCCTGGTACAATATATCGAGTGCACAGACTGCCCATCCCATCCCACCTCTGCACTCTTCTTTTCTTATATGCATCAGGACGTGTTTCTATTTTCTTCCCTTTCCTGGTTGGATGATTTGTTTGGCTGTTCCTGAAGAGCTTTCTCTCTCCGATTTGTCAGCTTATTGCTTAGTGGAGAATATACAATTCTTACTAATATTTAAGGTGAAAGATACAGAGCTTGTCTTCGTCAGATTTTCCTCCTTCTTTGACAGAAAGCGATGCTTTTGGTTTCTTTGTCCGGTTGAGCACTACAGCTGTATGTGACAAATCAGCCATATCCTTCAGCTGCAGCAGAATTAATCCTTTCTTCAGGTGCCCAGGTTCTGCTTCAGTACTTTGTTACCCTCTAGTGAGAATGATTTATTTTACATGTTTTGCAATGTTTTTCTGATTTGTCTTGTTTTTAACTTCAAACGGTCACGTTGTTCTATTCTACTTGAGTTAATTCCCAGCTATGTCACTATGGTCTGGAGAGTATTAGCTTTTTATCTATTACTTGTTTTCTGAAGGGTAAACTGTATCCAGAAGAATCTTACTGATGGCGCCTTGGAGATTTGTTATTCGCTCTCATATGTGCAACACTAGGAAGCAAGCAATGCAGAAGCACTTAGTGGATGTTCTGGAGGGCATCCTTTTGACTGAAATATAGAAAAATAATTTGAGATTCATGAGTATCTTCCTGACTTTCTAGAAGGATTTACTTAGACCTGAGGGAGAAAGAAAAACTGCTTAATATGTAAGAGCTGTGGGAAAAACATGACAAAATAAAGGTATATATGTGGGAGGGAAGCACAAAACACTTAAAAATCTTGGCCTCCCGCCTTCTGTAAATGGAGGAATGTGAGGGTAATATTTGCCAAACAGAGATCTGTTTCTGGTTAAACGAATCTTAGACTTAATGTAGATTCTAGGGATAATAAAACAGAAGTAGCACAAAGTGCATCAGCTCTGAATATTAATTGAATCATATATTTCCACAGCATTAGTTAAATGTGTAGTTCAAGAGATTCTTTGGACTTTTCTCAGATAGTTAAACACTGGCTCTCAAAGGCAGTTGGATACTGTGCTGGTCGGCGTTGGAATGCCTGTGGCGCTCCGATGACCGGGGAAGCACTATCGGTTTGAGCAGCCAGCAGTGCAACTTGCTGCCTGACCCTGCTTTCTTTAGCTATATACTTACTATGAAGACTTAGGTCTTGACACACAAGAGTCTTGAAAACATAAAAATAACCAGAATTTAAAGGGGACAAAAAATATCTGGTTTATTTACTTTCTTGTTAACCCTAAACTTTATTTACTTCTTAAAAATGTGTTACATAAAACAGCACATGGAAAATACTACTAGATATACTCATGAAATTAATACAAATTATTACTCTGGAAAAATGCTAAATACAAGATGTGGAATTGTGCTGCAGACTAGATTCTCACATTCACTCAGATCATCCAAAAATTAGTGTTTAATCATCTCCTCTGGATGAAATTATTCACTTTGACTATAGAGGGAGCAGAAACAACCAGCTCAGATTGTATACGTAACTTTGTGGCCAATTTAGGTGAGATTAGATCTGCTCTGATGTGTTGTTAATTTTGGGTACTGACTCCATACTTTGAGGTATTTGGAAGCCATGTGGACATGGTCCTGGGCAGCCTGCTGTAGGACTGGAGAAGATGACCTCCAGAGGTCCCTCCCAATCTGAACTGTGGTCTCATTCTGTGGCATCTTTTAGAAAAACATGAAATTGCAAGTAGAAAGTAGCAATATTGTTAATTTGTAAATAGAAAGATGGCCTAATAAAGTAAAGGGTATAATTTCCCTACAAATTTCTTTAGCCAGTACACGCTCTGGCTTCTCTGCTCAGCAGTCTTGTGCTGCTGTGCCTCTGAGTACTGAAAGGAGGGATACTAAGGAACTAGCTGAATATAGATCTACTTTAATTAGACGGGTAATGAAACACAAGAAAACCTACGTTGCTGTCAGTAGTGATTGTTCCTTACGTTTTACTTAGTTTGTACCTTGCTCTCCTGAGATTGCTTATACCCTGAAAGCCAATAGTTTAATGGATGCAGAACGTTTAAGACACTTTCTATATTTGTCTCCCTTTCATTTTCTAGAAGTGCTTTGCAAGGAGCCATTCTTCAGTGCTCTTGCTACCTCAGGTTCAGGTTCCTCTGTGTGTCCCCTCTCTTGAGTTCTACACTGTGCAGTAGCATATTTCCCTGTTGCCTTAGGATTCCCCATCTCAGCTCCCATCACTAATTTAGTTCCTCTAAAAACCTGCATTCCTATTTACAAGGGCTGAGAGGAACCTCAAGTAGTTTCTTCTCACTTGGGGGGGGTTTCATCTCAGTAATTTTTGTTAGCAGACAGGTGTTGGGCATGCATCATAGGTTTTAGTTCAGATGGATTTTCTAAGCAATTCCATGGACAATATGTATAGAAGAAAATGGGTTATACTTGTCAGTTTGTTCTTTAGCACTATGAGCATGCAGTTTTAGTCACACACTGATGTAGTCCTGGCCTCCTCTTCCTCCTTCAGTGCTAAATTCTCCCACGAGTGATGATCTAGCGCAGTGCTTTGGAGTCAGAGCAAAGGTGGCAGATTGAATATTCAGTCCAAACCTGTTATAATTAAAACTTTTTCTGTTATTCCAAGTCCTGACTGACTGCTAATAACAGGAGTAACATCTGTGGTTCTTTTACAGGGAATGTTTTCCAGCGGATATGTTTTAAAAATGCACATCCTCCTGATGTTTGGGGAAAAAAAAAAAAAAGGAAAAAAAGTAGTTGTATAGTTTGTATAGTTTTAGTGCCAAAATATACAGAACGTTTATATGCTAATATGGAAAAGTTGGGGCATAACTGGCCCTAAAGCAATGAAACCATGTTGTTTTGGTTGTTTTTTTTTTTTCAAGTTCCCTATTTTCATCGTCACTTGTAAGTATTAAAATTTTGTTATTTAAATTCTCCTGCCCTTTCAACAGTCAATACAAAAGACAAAGCAAGTCTCTCCTCCTAACACTCCCCAGTAAACTGTGTGCTTGGAGAACTGTTGTAAATATCGCTACTTAAAAACAAAGGCATTTTGAAAGACCGTTTTATTTTTGTGTGTCACTGGCAGGCAATGTCTCTTCATGCAAGCGAATGGAACAGCAATTTAGCTGAGCCCTCTTCATTATTATTCACCAAATTCTTAAATAATAGGAAGTAGAAAGAAGTGCTTCAGCAGATTCCTCTTCCCCACATCTGTGAAAGTAAAACCACAAAGTGTAAATCGTGGCAAATGTTCAGAGATATCTGGAAAGCAGGACCTATTGTTTTTTAACAGTTTGGCAGAAGTGAGCTATTTGCATATATCCTTTTTTTCTTTATATTTTAAATGGCATGTCTTTGATACTTCATGGGGATTATAATCCTGAATTTCAAAACCTTGCTTCTGGGTCCTTGCACAGATGTTCCTTAGGCATGCACTTGTGCCTGAATCGAAATACCTTCTCCCTTCCTTCTTGTTCTCCTGCTCAGTGCACCCAAATTATTCTTGCAAATGCCGTGCCTGTCTTTGAGAGGTGGATGTGTACAGTTTGGTCATGGGACTGGAGACAGTTCTTCAGGAAAAAGTGAGTAGTGCTGTTATTTTCATCTGAAGTACATCTGTGGCTCAGCTCTGGCGCACCTTGTCCTGAGGCTGCTCCTGCCAGCCTACTCTTTCCTAGGTAGAGAACTCCGGGCAGGTACCTATTTTGAAGCTACCGGGATGCTGTTTTAGCCACTCCTTTCTCCTCAGCAATTCAAGTTCTACAGGTCCACAGATAATGTAATAATGAGGTTAGGCTTCTGTCAATAAAATCTGCAGGAGTACTAATGACATGAGTGTTAGCGTGAAATGGCTTAAGTGAGGTAAGGTAAAACCAGTCATAACTTGAGCTGAAACACGTAAATGGCACTGGGTTGATGACAGAAACCAGCTTCTTGTGGGAAATGCAGCTGGGGATGTCTGGGGGTGGGCAGTGGGAGCAGCCTCCCCCCAGCTCGCAGGAAACCAAGCGAGGGAGCAATGGGGGTTCAGAAATGGCTGCAAGGAATACAGCCCCCCCTCCCCATCCTTTCCCACCACCTACCATGAATTAGCCCCAACGTATAGATAGGTGGCACTGTCTTCTTGGGGATTCAACCAGAGGGTCACTTCCGATGGGCATCCAGCAGTGCATGGCACTGTTTGCACGGGTGGAGGTGCTGTTTGTTCTTGGTCATCTAGCCCTCAGCTTTAGTAATACATCAAATGATTTGTTTTATTTGGAGAAAATATTCTATTACTTCTGGTTCGCACATTTATTGTGTAATATTCTTAGTTTATGAAGACTGCCAAGTTTCACCTCAAACTGCTACATTTCATTTGGACATGGCTCGATGGTGTGGAGGGGACAGATCTGGGAAAGAGCACATCTAACAGCAGAGGGATCTTACCAAGTTCTGTCCATAGCTGTACAGTCACATCATTACAGTAGTGGAATGGCTCTGGTTTTGGAAAGGAGTAAAATCTGGTAATTCCACTTTTCCTGCAAGCTGTTGGGCTAATGAAGGAAAGAGAGCAGAAATAATTGAAGCTATCTTAAAGATAAATGGACAGACTCTTCACTGGTATAAAATAGATGTTGATCTACTGACTGTAATGAACTTCAGTTTTCTGGTTCACAGCTTGTTAGATTTTTCTGCAAAGACAGGGTGCTAAGTAGATAGAACACAATTAAACTGGACTGCAAGGAGAAGAATGTTTTGTTTGGTCTTATTCCATTAAAAGCACAAGTGAAGTTTGTGTTTGTTTCCTTAAGAGCAAGCATTTATAATATTCTTTACACGTGCCACTGATAATTGCCTGTAGCTGACATTTTCATGTTCCTTTCTGAGTGGTTTTTTCTTTATAGATCTTTATAAAAGTAAGATTCACACTAATATTAAATGGAAGGTGATATTTTGATTATGTTACAAAAATCTGTAGCAATTCTTTTGGACTCTTCAGGGTTGAAGAGTGCAGAAACAAAATCTTGAGAAAATACAGGACTATTTTCATTCCCCGCAATATCTCATCATGGGATTATTCATGAAACGTATTCTAGGTGTCCTTTCAAGAAAATATTTAAGTCTCAAGACAGCGTTCTACTTTTATATGTATTTTTCTATACTATACCTGATGGATAATCCAATGTTGCAGTATTAGACAAGTAAGGTCCCTGCTTATTTGCTTGTTTATTTTTTAACAACTGTAGGCAATTTGAGTGTTTTTTTTTTCATAATATACAAATATCTGCTAAGGGACAGTAAGAAATTCACTGTATTTACTCCCTTAAAGAGAAGGCTCAGAACTGACTTGATTATCATTTTTAATTACCTGCATGGGGAAAAGTGGTGCAGAATTGTTTTCACTCTGTGGTCCAAGGACACCTGTATGGTATTTCCAAGTGCCCACAAACCCCTGGAAAAGCACAGCCAGCTCCTGCAGGCTTCATTTTTCTCTGCAGCGTTCTTAATCTCCACGAGAACATTTCTAGAATTGAACAAATTAAGAGAGGTTGAAGGCCACTGACTAGTCATCTCATGGGCTGGGAGCTAAAGTTAGCCAACAGCAAACTGGAAATAAATTGCAAAGTTTCATTTTGCTTAAAACAGTAAGTGTAATTAACTGTTGCTCTGCATTATACGGTGCTGTGGCAAATTTTCCGGATTTGATTAATATAATCTTTCTAAAAGATGTCCTTTAATTCACTGCAACTTGCTGTTCTGCATGAGGAAAATTCCACAGCCTTTCCTGTGTAGGAGGCTATATTAGATTACGAAAATAGTTTATTGTGGCCTTAAAAGCAATTAAGCCACGTTCAGCTCATTTTTATCATAGTCTTTGAGCAATTCGCATACCGCTCCCGGGGTGTGGCAGTGCAGCAAGTGAGATGATTCACTCCATTTCCAGAGGTCTGAGTTGGCACTTTCCTCCAGGTTCGTGCTTCAGAAGGTCTCCATTTGACCCCCATGTAACTGAGGGACAAGTTCTAGGGCTTTGGGCTCAAAAGTGGCCAAACAGGATTCTAAAGTTATCACTAGTTTTAATGCCTTTTTTCATAGACAGTGTTGTTCCCCTCTGAGTCTCAAGTCATCTTTGAATTTCACCTCACTTCATTCGGAGAAGACTTAGGAAATGCCATTATTTTTGTTGGCACAATGGAGAAATACAAAATTGAAAACAACTGATATGAGAGAATCTTTTAATATGTTTATTTCACTAAACTTATAAAAAAAAAAAAAGCCAAAAATGCTTTCAAGCATTTCAATCAAGACAGCATATGAAGAAGCAAAATGAAAGACACTCTGTTTTTATTTCACTGATAAAGCACAAAAAATTATTTCAGGAAAGACTATAAAACTCCAATAAGTGTTCCTGGAGGTTTGGGACTGTGGCAAGGATCTTAAGGCACTAACTTTTGTTATATATCTGACATGTTTACCACAAGCAAAATTAAGATTAATGGCACATGTTTTGCAGATGTTAAAAAAAAAGGGAGTAAATAGCGTAAGGAAAATATAAATAGCTATGTTAATTATGCAATTCACTCTTTAATTCTTCATGGTTTCCTTAGGAAAAGAAGTTACATATCTGGGAAAATATTTGGATTGCGGAATGTTGCAAAGGTTTTTTTAGGTTCATTAATTTGGGAGGATTATAAAATAGACAACTAAACTAAATCTATGAACTAAATGGCAGAAATGTGTTTTTTTCTTTGGTTCTAAAAAAAGCAGGTGCTTGAGCTGAAGATGTAGCAGTCCTAGTAACTAAAAAGCAATATCAGCTTTTATGAGGTGACGATAGTATCTGGAAAAATGAAAAAAAAAAAAAAAACCTACCCCTCTCAAAATATAGATTTGAGGGGTGCAGCCAAGATGAGTTTAATCAAAACATGATCAAACACCCTCCCTTCTAACATCCCGTAAGACAGGACAAGTTATACTGTAAAGCCAAAACAGAGCTAAAAGCAGTAGCTCAGTCTAAAATAATATAGCTGTTATGGAAGTGAGTGATAAACATTATGGAAGCAGGGTGTCAGCAGACTGTGGTGCACCACCCTTCAAGCAAATGAAAAATTAATTTGGTAGAAACTAAAATACTGATGACTCTTACTTCAATGCATTTTAAGAAGCTTAATCTTAATCTTCTTAATGAAGAACTGACAGTGGTTGCTCACATAGAGTTATACAAATAGTAGAGCTCCTCAGGACATACAGTCAGAATTTCTAAGCCCATTTAGATATATTTGTTCCTAATATATTAGTCCAGTTACTTATGATATAAAATATTTGGGAAGGACAAAGGTGGACAGCTGTACCTCTGGATGCCACGATGGCTTCAGAGAATGAGATATACTCATACATTACAGTGATGGATAGTTGAGATAAAAATTATACAGTAATACTATTGTATGTGTTCCAGAAAAAGCTTATTTACAGACACACATTTTAAGGTCAAAAGGAACCAGTAAGGTCAGAAGAAGACATATGTTTTGATCTTCTGTATAGAAAATCCTGGATTTTCTGCCAGTAATGTCTGCATCAAGTCTGGAATTTCCCTAGAGCAGTTCAGGTCATAAAAATTTTTCTTCCATTTTCTAGTAAAGTAAGTACAGAGAAACATCGTAGTGTGAACAATGACAATCCCTCTGCTGTATTTGTGACGAACATCTCCAGAAATGGAACAGGTCCTGCTGCCATATTTTGTCCCCTTTGCATTGTTCTGGCCTTTGGTGCTTTGATTGAAATAATGCTGAGAGCTTTGGCTTCCATTAAAAATTTTCTTAAATGTATTGACTTCAACCTCTACTATCCTCCTTGTTTAAAGAAGAGATAACATAATTAGCAGAAATTCTAAGAAAGTCACTTTTTAGACTAAGTTGTAGGATGTCACTCGGACTGAAGATGATGCTGTATATTGACATAGCACCTAATGTAGGATGCCAAACTAAAAAGTCTCATTTGTGGTTCTGTTTTTTCCTCTTATTCCCCAGCTGCCACAACCTAGTTATTTATAAATATTTTTTTCCATCATTCAATAGGGGAAATACTTAGATGCGAACCATTTTCATACTGCACAACTTGCAAAGTTTTACACTTCCAGCAATGCAGATTAATCACACTCTTCCCTATGCCAGAACTCCCTACATTTTCTTTGATTCACTTGCAAAATCTTCTGTTTTCCTCAATTATTTTTTTTTCTGAAATCCCCACTGTGTCACAGGATTAATATCTATGTGCGTAGCTGAGGAGTAAGTTTGGAAGTGTAGAGGACTGAGCAGCCTTGCGCCAGCGGTCACTTCTGAAAGCCACCCCCGAGGGCGGGTGGCAGAGGTTGCCTCCTCAGGAGTTGTATTGTTTTCCACTCAGTGAATGTGCCACGAGCAATCGGGAGAGAAATGCTGAGAATCATTTCCCTGAGATTTATGAGCCAAGCGAATTGTTTTGTTTGCCTGATTTATTGTAGCTGAATGGATAAAATACTAATAATATCTCACTTTGAGCAAGAATTTGAGGCCAGAATAGTCAAAATGTTACTCATCTGATTGGAGCAGGACAATTTTATATGAGGGATCAACATTAGATGTTCTTTTTAGTATGTGGATATACGTAACTCACTTCAGTTCAAAGTGTAAGCATGTAACGCCAAACTTTGTGCCAACATATTATGTGTTTCTGCAACACTCTTCCAAATAGCTGTTTCTGTGAAATGGAAGTGTTTGTATTTTTATACATTCTAGCTATTCTGTCCAAGTCAAATATTGAAACAGACAACATGAAATTAGTGATTATTACTTGGTAAAATATGTTTGATGTGATGGAAGCATTTGAGGCATTTATAAATGCGTCATCAGTGTCTAATTATCAGTTACTTGTCATAATACCTAATATTTACTTCATTTTCTCCTCATAAGCTCCTTGGGAATGAAGGCATTTTTCATTGTTCCTTACAATCCATCTACTATTTGCACAGCCACCCAGCATCATTGTCACAATTTGCTCCAATCTCCTTCTTTTGCTCTGTAAGTTTGGGGTGTCTCAATGTATAAATATTGACAAGCAAACCTTTCAGCATCTTTCTCCTTTTTTCTTCTCTTTCTTCTCTCCTTCCTTCCTCTTCATCTAGCCCTCGGTGAGAACAGACTTATTGGGGTAAGGAATTTTCCTTGCCAGGGACATTTACAGGGGCTGTTCTGCAATGAGGTGGTAGAACTTTGCTCCGGAGTCTGAGATCTGCAACATTTTTGGAGAATCTTGATATCATGGTGGTTTGTGGGCTGAAAAGCTGCCCAATTTACTGCTGGTCTGTTGATTAAGAGACTTATGGTTTGACTTATGGTTTGGAATTAGGAAGAGTAATTAGATCCAGAAGCAAGTGTGGATACATCAAAATGTACACAGCCCTGGACTGTTGCGTTCCTAATACCTGTATCAAATCAGGGTGTCTGTGGCTTCCCTTTTCTTCTGCAGTGAGAGTTAGAGACAAAGTAGGAATTAATGTAGGAAGCTCTTGGTCTGGGAAAAAAAAGGTTGTCTTTGGAATAAATATCACACTGAAAACTTTCCAGCCTAAGCCTTTCATTAATTTCCCTGTGTCATCTTAATATATTTAAACTCTGTAAAAAATTCTGCTGCAAAAAGTTCTCCTTAGGTGTAACTTTTCCTCAAGTGAAGCGCATACCTTTCAAATTATAAACTTCCTACTTGTCCTAGGAAAATCCTCACTGTATAAATAATTGAACTCATCTGCAGGGAACACAAGTATTCTTTCTCTAGCGGGCTAAAATATATGCCGAAACACACATCTTGTGCTTAGTGCTTTAAATAGTAATTACTCCCGTGAAGTCACTGGAAGCCCTTAAAAGGATTTGACAGTTTCCCCACAATCTTGCAGTGAATGCAGTAGCCGGGCTGCGCGGTGCTCCATCCACTGATAATTCAGCAGCTGAGGAACTCGGCAAAGCCTGCTCCAAACTTCTCAGCTGTTGACAGGCTTGACTTGCTGAGAACACTGGTTAAATATAGCACAAACGGGCTGAGCTCAACAAAGTCATTGCTGTAGCACTGTGTGAAGAGACCAGAAGAGGGGAAATACAATCTGAGAACTGAACTGCCAAAGCCTAACACCACCTAGCAACAGTTGAAAAAACTTTTAAACAAAAGTCGGGGTGAGACACAGACAGAGCATACCTCCTACTTCTCCTGCCTGGGATTTCTGCGGGAAGCAGCTCCGGTCTTCTGTTCTCTGCCCCATTTCCTTCATTGCTTCAGCTGCTGGTAGACTAGAGAAGTGGGGAAAGTTTCTCTCTCTGTGTTCTCCTGGGCTGGATCAGTCTACTCCTGTGGTAGCGCTGTGGGACGAGCTTCTGGGAGCTTTTACTGCGGTGTAAAGGAGATATTCCCAGGGTCGTGTTGCCGACAGGTAAGGCTGAGCTACCCACTCCAGTGCACTCTTTTTAAGAGAAGTGATTTACATTGCTAGTGACTATTGTCTCTTTCATTCTATGAACAGTCTTCTGCGTGATTTGGAAGTGTCAGTAAATGAAAGCTGGGATAAAAGTTTTAGATTTTTTTTTTTTACACTTTCATCACAGGAAAACTTCACTTAAAAAACTTTCGCAGTTCTTAGAGCAAGCATAATCCCGCAGCTAGTAGTAATATGAAGAAATGTGTATAGAATTTGACATGGATCTTGCTTGTATCTGCTCACATGCTGACAGAAGACAAACCAGCATGTAAGAATAGAACGCATATCGCTCCTTACCAGTGATAGCCTAGCAGCTATTAGAAGCAGTGACAGCCTGGGTGATAACTGAGAGGAAATAGCCATTCAGTAACTGAATTAACTGAATAGTTTGTGACCCAGCGCATTTGTACCTTTTATTTCCTTAGTAACTTTTAGCAGAGGCTCACCTGGTGCTTTTGGTGCTACTCCTGTGGCAACAGCTCTTGGTTCTTCCTCTTGCACTTATTTACATAGAACGAATATTAACCTCTGCTTGATTGATTACCTGGATAATGCAACCCTCCTAAAGACCGACCTCATGTTTATTGTACCCAAGTGTGCTTGAGCTGGGTTGTTGTTAAAGTGTTTGTTCCTTTTAGCAAAATAAATGAGAAACCGGTTCTCAGCTGTTTTGCCCTGACAGCAGAGTGGAAGCCTGTTTATCTGTTGGAAATGCGTCTCCTATCGTCCTGTAACGGTCACGAAATTTAAGGGAGGAATCGCTTAGTATGATTTGTTTTGTTTGAACTGACAAAAGCTGCTTGGTCAACTGAAGAATGAATCCCCTCGACCCCATCTTTTAAAGCCATTTTCTCCAAACAAAAGAAACCTAGTATGCATGAATTTTTAAAAGACGTACTGATTATGAATTCATATGCAATATGAATTCAGTTATGAAGACAAAAATGTAAAGAATGCGCTTAACCCCTCAAAAACCCTGTTCACAGATTTATGTGGAATTGTCTCAGATGAAAAATATTTGTCCTAAAGAAGGAGCGGACTGAGTGAGTCTACGCTGACTGTCTGTGGTGTTTGACAGTCTGGGGACTCTGGGGACTGCCTCAGGAAGATGAGAAGGTCTTGCTTCAGCTAAATAATTCTAGTTTCATCCCTGCATATTATATAAATGACATCAATACCACATTTTAGCAGTGACATGCTTGCAGATTGGATGAAATTAAAATACTCTGAAGTAACTTTGACTTGGTGGCTGAGAATGTAACTGCCTGTGAAACAATAAGATAAATTAAATTTTTGGCTGGAGGAAAATTCTTAAAAACAAAAATAACATAGCTTACATTTTATTTCATACCACTTAAGCACTAAATAGGAATGCTCTTTGGTGGCCATGATTTAATGCGATAATGATTACTGTGGAATTACTGCAGCACTATGGTATCCCAAATCCAAATCTCAAAAGGAAACTGTGGTATTGCTTTTTAATATAGGCAGATCCCGAGAAAGTTATTTTTTTGGAAGAAAACTGTACAGTGAGAACTAAAACAGAGACAATATGATTTGTACAGTTTTTGTCATCTTGATATTAGAGTGAAAATTACTGTTTGTTATTTTGACTGAGTTAACTGGCAAATAATAAACTGTGGAGAAATGGCAGATTTGATTTTCTGAATATATAGGGATGACAAAATCAAGGAAAATGCTCTGCTAATTGTTGGCTGCTTTTTGGAGTGATTTGTTGCTCAGCATAATGTATGGTTTTACAGTTTTACTTTTCTTGCACAACATAGTTTTAGCAAAGTTGTTATAAGTGAAAGGCAAATTTATTAGCCTGGCAACCATCAAATTAAGTCCCTTTT
Source organism: Tringa tobata (assembly GCA_033628505.1). Lineage (NCBI taxonomy): Eukaryota > Metazoa > Chordata > Aves > Charadriiformes > Scolopacidae > Tringa > Tringa tobata. The sequence continues at coordinate 2,597,295 of JAHREE010000084.1, forward strand.
GAACAGTCTGATAGCAACTTCCAACTTTAACACATGGAGTTGTGCTTTTACATACATCTGTCTTCCTTTTCACTTCAAAATGGAGGAGGCAGCTAAAATTACTCTTCCCAACAGGTGTCCACAAAGACGCTCTGGGATTTTCCAATCAAATCTGTGGAATATGCAATGTGGCTATTCAACAGATGGCTTCATATTTGAAGAATAGCCAATTCTACTAATGACTACAGTGAAACCAAGCTCAATTTTATATCAAATCAAAAAGTAATTTAGGTTTTGGCGATACACTCCATTGTAGAGATTTTCTTGGAAGACAAGCAGACATAGAGTACCCATTTATGTTCCCGAATATATATTATTTTGAGATATATATATATATATTTATATTCCATAACTGTGGAATGAATGGTGCCTTTCATGGTGCTAAAGCCTGTGTGTTCCTCCCAATCTGAATCCACTTCCAGCCTCTGCCTGTGACTCCTCTTTCATCTTCATTACAGCAATAGTATAAATTATGGCCTCTTTTAGCCAATTTAGCCATAGCTAAAGTCATCATCTTAACTGAGTGTTTTGTCATCACCTCGGTCTTTCAGTCTCTTTATAGAACACCTGGTTCTTTTTAACATCAAATTCAAAGACTTGAATTTCATCTTCAAAGCTTAGCTCTGTTCTGTGCTTGCCTACATCTGCCTTGATTTTCCCATACTCCTCCTGTTCGTGTCTGGGGGAGTATTAACCTTCAGCTCTGGTGTTAACTGGTCCATCCTCTGGGCTACTGGCTTTAGTAAGCTTGTGATCGACCCAATGACATGGGAGTTTTCTCTAGCGCCTCTCAATGTAGCACCCCACACTAATAGCACAGAAAGACTAAACTTGTCTGCTACCAAAGCTATGTTGATCAAGGTAGGGCTCCTGAAGATACACTTGTGCTCCCTGGAAGCAGCTTGTGGAGTAACCATAAGTATATTGGGAAATCTCTACTTGTATGCCCTCTTTTGTTCCGCTGGGTCAGGATTTTGCCAGTGTCGCCATTTCCAGACTGGAAGGTTTTTACTGCTACAGGTGCATCAGTGAAACTCCCGATAGAGGCTCTTACACAAATTCCACACATGCGTAACTGAAGGCATTTGGTAATCTCATCTAACCCAGCTGATGTGCCCCCAGGCATAAATTCAGAATGTGCCTCAGAGCTGTGCTGACTCAGAGGCCAGGTTTATGCCACTGAATTTGGAGTGAGATTTTCTTTGAGTTTAAGAAGATCAGGTCTTAGCATTCAATAATTAACAGATAAGTTTCCAGCCCTCTCAAGAGCATTTAACAAAATGGATCATCTGTATTCCTGTCCAAATATTTTTTTTCCTAAGAGACATTTTACTTTTTCTCTAATTTCCTGTTTCTTCCCTTCCTTTCTCAAGGTTTGTTGTTGCACTTTGCCATACTATTTTAATAGACAAACTGAATTTGGGGGCAGGGATTTTGTCCTTTCTACGTGCCTAAAATGCTATTTTGAGAAATAAAGCTATAATATTTGCGAAGCATCCAGATGAAACAACAAGACAAAGGAGAAGGAAGTCCATGTATTCATACGTCCTATTTCACAAAAAATATTTAGTATATGAACTGAAAGCTAGAAAGATAAAATAGCATATGTGATATAATAATGATAATCTGTTGTATAGAAAGGTTTAAATACTTCTTTACAAGAAGCACCAACACCTGTACTTTTCAGCTTCATCACCTTATTCTGGTTCTTTTCATTTTTAGCCATTTATCTTTAAATTACTCTCAGTGTTTTCTACTGAAAGTTGTTTTCTAATTTTATACAGAATATTGGGAATTATTTGGGGAATACCGTTGTTTCTTTATATTGGAGGATATTGAGTTGCTGCTGAAACAATTATCTAATAAAGAATTAAGATTTCTTAACCTCTCTCATTCCCATTTAGTAGATAGTATTTGTATCAGGTTAGTGATACTAGAAAAATAGAGCATTTATAACAGTCCTGTAGTTATTCTCTGAGGTGTCCAAAGGAGAGGAAGAGTTGTCCCTGTTTCCTGTTCGGCAGAGACAGTGGGAGTCTCTAATCATGTTGAAGATTGGGTGGTGCCTAATGTATTTCAGAAAATTGTGCCTTTCTGGGTACTTGATTTGATTTTTTCTTTTATTTTGCATCTTTTTACTGACTTCTCTAGCTTCTGCAGGTAATCTCACTGCCTGTATCACTCTTTATTCTTACCTATAGCAAAGTAAATACTAATACCAGTATCAATGCAAACACACAAACACAAAGTCTTCTTAAGTAGGGACAGCTTTTTTTTTTCTTTTCTTTTCTTTTTAATTCAAGATGGCTTTGCCCTATCATTCTCATTCTGCTGTGGCTGGACTATATCTGAAAATCTTTTCCACAAGTACAGCATGCAAATGCTAACTCTAAAGGTGATATGTAAGATTACACAGATTGTGGTTGCCTCCAAAATGGTTTACACGTTTTGCAAATACATAGAGAGAGGCAACTCCTACCATTAAAAGTATATATCCCAAAAGCACAATTGTGTTTTAATTTGAAATCAGTCTTCTATAGATACACAGCTGTTAAAATGCATGATTTGCCCTGAGCTGTGTAGAAAGCAGCGTTCTGAGGCACTGAAATAACAGTGCTTTTTTTTTTTTCCCAGTTAATAGAAAATTACTATATGTGGTATTCTAGAATTTCGGGGAAAATTAAGAATTCCAACATCCGGTTCCTTAATATTCCACCTTTATGAGAGCAGAAACTTCATCAGAAATCTGCGTGTGTGCACGTGTGTGTGCTTTTTGTAAGGAAAGCAGTGCTTTTTGGCATTGCAGAATGCGTTGCTGAAGGAATGGGACAGTCCCATATGAAGTAGAGGGAAACAGCCTGGAGCTTGTGCTTTTTCCCTTAAATGGGCAGCCCGGCTCCGTGCTCTTGGCTGACACAGGCTACGGGGGGGTGAATCTAACCGATTGCTCTACGTTATCCCAATGAGTTTCATTTCAGAGCTGATAAAACCACAATTAAAATCTTAATTAGCATCTATGATGTGGCCAGTCTCAGATCTAAACTGGTGGGGTTTCAGAAGAGCAAAAACCTCAATGAATTTGCACGAAGCCTTTTGAATTTGTTTTATATACTTCAAGAGCTCTTTAACATAGAAAAGGTTGCTTTATTTGCTTTTTCTTTTTGGGGAAATGGTGTCAAAGCATATAATGTTTTGTGATTTTTGCTGTTCAAAAGTTTGTTCTGGTGCACATGTAAAAGTGATATTTTGGGAGCTAAATCCATTTTCTATGTGAAGACCATAGTACTTAGAAGCTTGTAGGTTTTGGGCAGGGGTATCTGACTAAGTAGTGTGTTATGGCTGCAGACAGCAAGAGCTGCTGCTTCACTAACAAAACTTTAAAAACCTGAGAGAAAGTGGATTCTACTGTACTAACAAGAAAGAATTTTTTTAGAAACTGCTTTCAAGGCTGCTGCTATTAAAAAAAAAAAGTAGTTGAAAAGAAAAGATTGTGTGTCCTTGGTAGAAGAATTTTCATTACAGTTTATCAGACTGCTTGTGTTTTTCAGAAAATAGAAAGCAAATGAATGCAACAGAAAGCAGGAGGCTGCTAACATCACTGTAATCGAATTGCTGCCAACTTGCCTTGTTTATCTAAGAGATCTCTGTGAAAATAAGGTCTTTCCCACACACGCATGAGTCATAGGATGTAATGGGGCTGAGCAGACTTGCTTCAGCTTTCTAATGTGCACATATCTACTCTAACCTGCTTCAGCGCCTGTTCCTGTAACTAAATGAGCTCTGGCTTGACAACAGGAAGGGAGAAGTGGTGGTGAGTTCATGGTGCTATTTCAGTGCAATAACCTGAATGCTAAGGAAACGATGCAATTTCCATTTATTGGGAAAACTGCAGTTACTGTGACAACAAATATACACTAAAGAAAAACACATACAATTTATCCTCAAGCTCAAATTTGTGAACGTAGTACCTGATAGGATATCCATAAAACATCACACTATCTACCTATGTGACTCAAAGGACATTCTTGCTTTAAAATATTCCTTTGAAAGCTGTAAGCATGGGCATAAGTGAAAGGGTGGCAAAGCACATCTGATCTCATCTAGTTAAAGATGTCCCTGCTTACTGCAGGGAGTTTGGACTAGATGACCTTTAGGGGTCCCTTCCAACCCAACCCATTCTATGATTCTAATCACACGTGGTTAACTATGACTGGTTCAGTGTTGGGCTGACTAAAATTTAATACAAAATTAGACATATATTCCTCACGCTAAAGCTATTCAATTCCTGTGTCTGTCATTCATACTTATTCCCAAAACCTCACTTGTCCCACCATCTGTAATCACAAAACCTCTTAGATATAACTTTTAAGGTAAAATAGTTTTTCTACAGTGTCTTATTTCTCCTGGTTTTATTCTTCTGCAAGGACTTCTGTAATAAAAGAAAGACAAATTATTTTCCAATAGATAAGGATAAAATTCTTTAGAGAAAAATAAACATTCTGATTTTTGTCGCTGGGCAGGAGACAGAAGGAAGGGAATGATGCCATGCTAGATATCCCCCAGCATGTCAAACACGGCACAGAACAAGATGTCCCTTCTGCATGGAGGGACACACATGGCAACACAGCTCCTGAGAGCCAGAGAGTGGTACTGGGCAGCTGGCGATGGGAACCACTGCCTCTTCCAGTGACAGGAGCTGGGAGCTAGAAGCCAAGTCACAAAAGGCATCACATTGCCAATAGTAAAAGGCAGGGTCACAGCAGCGTGTCCTCTGAGTGAGAGGTGCCACTTCTGGGGTTACAGGAGCAGGATTTAGGTGGAAGGAACTGGCAGAAGTCGTCCAGTCTCACTCAAAGCGGGACTGTCTCCAGAGTTGGATCGGGTCGCTTGGGGCTTTGATTATTTTCAGTTACCTTGAGTATTTTTAATTTGTAATTGTTCTAAGTTCTTGCATCTTAGTTGGATCACGAAGTTTTGAACACGGCAGGCTGAGGAATATTTTGCCCGTGATGACAATCAGCATATCGAAATCCATACGCTGAATAAAAGCTGACTGGAGATATGGTCGATAGTAACATAAATCACAGGCCTTTGACACCGTCAAAATTGCAAAAGAAGCAGTATCTGTAGGTTTTTTGTTCTATTTTGTTATGTTTGGTGTGTTATATCCTAAAATAAGCACAATAAGAACGAAAAACCTTGTATGTAATTTTCTATCCTAGTTTACTCCAGCTTTTAGAATGCACATCCTCCTCCCCCACACCACATTCTCTTTGAAAGCCAAATATTTAGAATTAGGATGCCATTAAGGCGTCGTCTTTCTGCAAAAGAATTCTGAAAAAAAAGGTTAAGTGTATTCTATCTTTATCTTCCCAGGTAGTCCAATAAGCTGAAAGACTAGCCTTGAGATTGTCAGTAATAAACAAATAAGGGAGGAGAAGAGAGATGCTGCTTTTGAGGAAGGAAAGCCTGGAGACAGAGTTCACTTTTCTTACTGAACATCTCTTTCCAATTGTATCCAAATCAGGAACAGAGCGTGCTGCACACATGGTAGACAGGATTCCTAGATGGAGTTCTGGTTGACCTGCCACTAGCTCGGGCTCTTTTGGGTTAGAAAAGCTCTTGGTTGTGGAACCATCTAAATTTACCTGGTAGTGATTACTGTAGCACGAGGCAAGGACAAAGTAGTGGCCTTGTGGTACTCAAAGGGGTGTGACAGGCAGGCTTTCCATACAGGATTACTCCTACCTTTTAAGTATAACCACTGAAGACAGGTATTCTTCTTCTCTTTAGATGAATAAGCAAGTAATGTTCCCAAAGCTGCATACTGTAATTAAAATTTTGCCATCGTCAGTAGAGATGAGTGGAAAAAGGCTAGGGAATTCTCACGGCTGGTGGAGCACAGAGGTCTCAGATCCCATTGCACTTGGCAGAGCAAACTCAGGACTTGCTGCAGAGAGGAACTTGAGGAGCTGATATGACTTGCACACACACAGGGGTCATACAAATTACCCTTACAGCTTTTTTCCATAAAAAAATCTGCCATATGCTCCAGTGGGGGTTACATAGTGAGAAAGTCAGTGAGATTTAGGAAGAAAGGATCATGCTTTGACAGACACCAGAATGGTCTGGGACAGCCCATTCAACCCTGGTGTTTTTCAACCCTTTTTAAACTGAAAGAGGGGAGATTGAGATGAGATCTAGGAAAGAAATTCTTTGCTGTGAGGGTGGTGAGAGCCTGGCCCAGGTTGCCCAGAGAAGCTGTGGCTGCCCCATCCCTGGAGGGGTTCAAGGGCAGGTTGGAGCAACCTGGTGTGGTGGGAGGTGTCCTTGCCCAGGGCAGGGGATAGGACTGGATGATCTTTAAGGTCAAACCACTCTATGATTCTGTGACAGACAAGAAGTGCTTCGCATGAGGCCAGAAAGCTTAGTGTTATAGAGTTAGGGGCCTCTAAACCATGGGTTAACCAGGTAATAGCATCTTTAACTGCCCTGCCTTGGAGCCATATGGGCAGGGATTTTAGAAGTATCTTATGCGTTGGAGGAAAAATATAACTAAACTGCTTGTTTGCACTTTCAGAGAACACATTCTTATTTTGGAACAAGGTGGGTTAATTTAGATACCTCCAGCATTAGTTGTGTAAAGAAAGTCTAAATCCCACTGTGGGGAACAGGCTGTGAAGAACATCTGCTGGATTGCTTATTGATCAGAAACACTTTGCTAAATTCAGGTTCCCGCTCCAAAATATTCATGCCATGTTTGAATTTTGTTGTTTATACCTTTCAAATAACGTTACTTTAAAATGTGCTAGGTATCAACAGAGGAGAGGAAGGCTGGTAAATGGCTGGATTTCACATCAGTGGCTCCTTGTATGACTCTCGGCAAGTTATTTACTTCTACACTTTTAATAACACCTGGGATGTTACAAGAATAAATAGAGTAGTGACTTTGACACCCTGAGATGTTGCAATATTGAACGTGATGTCAACAGCTTTGAATAAGGAGACTTAAATAGCCCTCCTTGGAAACCAGATTCTGCTGGGAGAAGTAGGAATAGAAGTTGAATTAGTCTGAATGACAAGAATATTTATTTTTAGAGGAGCTCCCCAGAGAGAAGCATAGATGTGCCCTGAGTTGCGGGTAGCAAGAAATCAACTGTACTGGTAAAGCACAGCAGAAAAAGGAAAGAGGAGGATCGGGGATGTGACCAGGAAGCTGTAAGAACAAAACCATACCAAAATAGAAAGTAAACTGGTGTCAATACTAAAATGTTTCAGGAAAAACAAACCTGAAGCAATTCATAGGGCAAAGGTGGTGCTGTCAGCTCCTGGGCTTCTTGCTATGTTGGGAGTGCTCAGGACAAGCTGCCTGGTGTAAGGGGGCTACTGGGGGAAAAAAACAAGCTTGGAGAAAAAAGGACCTTTGAGGGAAGGGGTGGGCAAATGGTGACCACCCAAATTAGCTGGTGGTGGGGCAGCCTCAGAGCCGCTGTGGGGCTGGGGAAAGGCCACAGGAACCCCATGTGCTGGCTGTGGGGAAGAGATAGGACCTGGAAAGCAGAAACATCCCAAGGTGCTGCCCGTTTCCTGCAGGTCTGGGCAAGTAGTTGGGGTTCCCAGTCCTGCCCACTTTGTTAAAGGGATGGTGGCAGCTCAGGTGACTCTCTTGGAAACTGAGATTTTTGATAAAGACTCTCAGGGAGGGAAAGAATGGGGTAACAATGACCTTTCCTTGGATTTGATGAAAGGGAGGTCAAATCTATATTGCGAGAGCATCCTCTGATAAAAGATGAAAACTGTGGCAGTCCAAGGAGCTACCCACATACCTGGGTGTACCAGCACAGACTGGGCAGGGACCAGACCGCTCTGTGTGTCTCGCTCTGCTTCGAGAGGCAGTGAAAGCTGTAGCCCTCCCTTCGGGCACGATGCGGGGAAGGGTTGTGGGAAGATAAGGAAAATGCACCTACCGAAAAAGGATGGGGCAAGAGTGAAAAATTAAAGTCTCCTGGGGTGATTATTAAGCTGTCAGAAAGGGGAGTGGAAAGGAAAAGGAACCAGTGGCACCCTTTGACGTGATCCCCACTAGCTTTAGGAAACCACTTAGTTTCCATCGAAAAATAGGGGCCCACGGTATCAACATTTTGAAGGCTCAGAAAATGCCGTGTTGTTGCACACACCCCGTGGTGTGGTACTGAAATGGAGCAGCATTTCAGCAAATGCTTTAGTGCTGTGGAGACGGGAGCTGCTCCCCGGGTGTACAACGGCACCACCCGTGCTCTAAAAAAGTCCATTCTTTAACACACCATGACTTCAAAAAGTTTAACGTCTCACAGTAAATCGTAGCATATCAGGGTGCTGGTTTGTTGTTTGTTTGTTTTTTATTATTTTGTGGTTTTGTTTTGTTCTTTTTTTGTAGGCTTTTTTTTTTTGCTTTTTATAGTGAAAGAACAAAGTTATACCCTCAGGGTTTTGGACCTGCTGTCTCGAGGCTGAATCTCCTATCTAATCGCTCAGCTCCCCTGGATAGCCTCCTTCAGTCTGCTTTGTCTGCTGTAAAAAGAAGGGACTCTGAGAAAGGGACAGCCAGTAACTTCATTTCAGGGTGGTCACTCGGTCGCTTCTTGAGTCAGGCAGCTTGAGATGCTTGAAACCAGCTCAGCGTATCCCCCCCAGAGGATACATATACATCACATCTCCCATGTCTCTAAGCTCCCTTGGCCTCTGGCCAGGAACATCCAGATTTCCTGACTCATGGCAATGTACCCTGCCTGGTTGTACTTCATTAGCAGCAGCTCAAAAATCGGAACACTATTCTGCTGTTGCATAAGTTTTTCCAAGCAGTAAACAATAACACCCCGCCACAAGCTTTATTACATTTATCTTGGAATTCAAGATCCAGAAGGGGCTGTCGCTTAATATTTTCTTTAATGGCAATCCAAAAAGACTGGAAGATGTTATTCTTTAATAAATATTTTCAGGATAGCTTAGTACCTTATTAATTAAGTGTTCTGAAAAGGAAGAATAAATGCTACAGAAGCCACAATAAGCCAATAATTTTTCTTCCAGCTGAGATACGTTTTGATTTTTATTGTCATATCAATTTTTTGTTGTTATATCAGCACTTGCACACTAAAGTGGTGAGGGTAAATCTAGGGCTACAGAAGCTGAGAATACTCAGTAGGGAAAATTACATTTTATTACAGTAGTAACATACCGTTCAGTAAGTCTTATTCGAAATAGCTCTTCTTTACTTGCATCCCAAGCATTTGTTTAAAGCATTTTAAAAGCGGTAGCATTATCAACCGGCTCAAAGCAGGTTTGAAAATAAACAGTCCGTGACTATTAATGGGGTTCATTAAAAGAAAACTCTGTCTGACTCTAAAATCTATTTTGGAGCTGCTCTTGCTCCACTCCCCTGCGTGTGGCATGAGGCAGCTGCTCTTTCTTTAATATTTTTGCTGACAGCTACAGCTGACAGATAACATTTCAGTTCACCCCAACACCAACCCTCTCTCAAGGCTCCCCTACTTAGATGGAAAACACTGGCTTCTTCCTGGCTTTACCTGCAGCACCGTGCAACTCCGTCACTCCGCGATACCGGTCACTCGTAATGGGACACATAGAGATGGTGACGCATGAAAAAAATAGCTTCAGGGAGCAAAGCCCAAAGAGCAGAGAACCTGAGCGGGGCCAGCGAAAAGGGTGTACAGGAATAAAGTCACCAGTGTTTTCCAGCACACCCAGTCTCTAAAAGGCTGCAGTGAAGAGTTTTCTTCATGTGAAGTACCAATGGAGATGGAAGTTTCCTATGGGAACACAGGAGCAGAGTGGCAGGGGATTTCAGAGCCTCGGGGCAGGCACAGCTCCAGCCTGGGCAGGAACAGGGCTGCACCCGGCTCATCCCACGGTTGCTAATGGCACAGCAACAGCTCCTCTTCTCTCTTCCTTCATCTCCCCTCCCACACTCCAAGAAAATAGGCACCTGAATCTGGGAATAAAAATAATATTGCATATGTAGCTATGCAATATGTCCATTGATAATTTTTAACATTACACCACTTGTCACCTTATTATCTTTATTATTGTAGTTTTCGTTATATTTGTTATCATAGTCAATATAAAAATATTTATCCATCCTAATGTATAATTCTCTAGCAAACAAGCTTTGATTTCTTGGTTCATAAAAGTTTTCATGTAATGATCAATCAGTCAGTAACAGTGTGGTGATTCACCCACAAGAGGAACTTCTCAGGAATGCGGCACTGTTTTCCTCCTAGACAGAAAACAAGAACATTTATGGTGCTCCCAGTTCTGCCACTGAACCTCTGAAGCTGTAAGAGAGGAGAAGAAGAAGGTGGAGGGTAGGTTTCAGAAGTAGACAGCATGTAACAGAGAGAGCCAGAGAGAAAAATGGGAAGGAGGCACTGCTCAGTCCTTCAAAGCAATGGCCAGGAAAATTAATTATTATTAAAACTGTGCCTATATCCGTACTTTTTTGATTGACTGCTGAATCTAAAAAATAAAAACAAATCAATGCTTTGCTATGTTTTTTCAGGATTTGCAGTGAGGCACATAATTAGTTTTTGTTTGGATTAAATATTTTACCAGACTGCAAAATACTGTTTTTATTATGGGGCTCTTCTTGCAAAATTTAAAGAGCAGGAAGACAAATGGGAGTTTGGAACCATGAGAAAAACAGCAAAGCAACCCAGAAAGGAAAAGATTAGAATACTTTATTGCTACAATATAGGGATTAAAACATAGTCTTCCACTTCCCTGGAAAATACTTTAAATAGAAGGTATTCTGAGATGACTGCTTCACTCTTCGCAGAAAAAAAAATAAATGTCTACTTTGTATGAAATAGTTAAATATTTACTAGAGCAAGAGCTGACGCTTGGGAAGAGCCAAAGCTAAATGCAAAGTCGTAGAGTTGTTCTTACTCCCTGTGACCCAAAATTCACTCATTTGTATTCAAATACCCATTTTGAATCATGCAGACGATTAAAACTGCAGTTTCTTTCTGTATAGTAAGAACATAAACCACAACTGGATTTGGGCAGGGAATCGGGACATGTGGAAAAAGAGGGCAGAGAAACCATTTTCTCATCATTCTCTGCTTTGCTCCGATAGTACCTCTGACTCCTTGTGATGTCAGTGTGGGGAAAGAGATGGGAAATAGCAAAAGGAACTGTTTCTGCAGTTTATACATTCCATTTTCATTTTTTGTTTCTCTGAACTTTGTACTGAATTTGACCCTAACGTATTTCAGAGAAGTCAAAGCCATGTGTTTAGGTGGGGTGAATTGTTTACTGGAAGACATTGCCCAGTGCAATTTCAGCTTCAGGCTCTACTCAGACTCTTCTGCTCCCAGTTCCCCTGCGGTGGGAAACCTCAAGGGGCAAAACCTTGGCAGCAGGATGGATGTGGGGCGGTAACACCAGGGGCTAGGTGAGACAAACACATCCTGGAGCCTTTAGAGAGAGTGTGTAGGTGCCTCAGCCCTTCTCTAGGCCACAGGAACTCATTTAGTGCTAGAGAATATTGATATTAACCTCATATTCCCATTTCTCTCCATAAAGAGAACCTAAGCAGGCACAAAACCACCACTGAAAAAAATATCTACCAGTGCCAATAAATAATATGGTGTCACTATACCATGGAGAAAGCAATGAACCTAGTTTTTCTATAAGTCCAGTGATGATACTAGACTATGTAGCCTTCGGCAGTTTAAGAAATACCTAGTGTAAGTACTGCTGTATTTTGATTTTTTTTTTTATTTTGTCTTCTTTGGTACCACTCTCCTTCCACTGGCTTCTCAAGGGTGGCAAAAACTTTGCGATTCTGTCATGCAGTTCAGTGGAATCCTTTGGATTCTGACTCTGAGGAGAAGCATTTCATCTGTGCAACCCCTAAAATCAAAACAGTTTCTTTATGGAAACAAGCTCGCCTTAAACAGCTCGTGTGAAAACTCCCTTGTAGTTAGTAGGTCAGAATTCCCAAGGACATCGCAGAAAAGTCTGGCAGAATGTCAGAGAGGTTCATCTTAAAAATGCTGTCATAGAGCATTGCAGGCAGAAAAAACGAATTGCAGACATTATGTTATTTTTATATTTTTGCAGAATGCTGCCAAAATAGGTCCTTTGCAGATCAAATAAAGGAAGACATTTAGCAAGTTTGGCTGAAACTATTATGAGGAATATTTATACATTTCTTAGGGCATCTGAGAATGTGCTGAGTATGTCAGCTCACTGATCAGGACCATCTCCTTTTTTTCATGTACTCTGTAAGAAACCGTGAATCATTAAAAATGCTTCTTTTTGAACACAGAGTGGAGGGAATGGATCTGTTGATATGCAGTTTTATCAACAGAGATAGGTACATTCTCAGTCCCATCTGTTTAATTCTAGAAAGAGAGCTAGTTGGTCTAAGTCAACTGCTTCAGCTGCTTTCCCTTCTTTGTGAGTCCTTCCTACAACGCATGAGAAAACCGGGACAAATCAGGATGTTCCATCCAGATACTTCTGTGAGACTGACACATTTCTCCCATCTAGAAAATAATCTGAAACTCTGTTACGAGAGGAATTTGAAGGATTTCTGTTACTCTCAGGTTTTTGTCATCATGTCAGAAAATATAGGTAATCAACTGGGAATTGGGAATAGATGAAAATTGGAAGTATAAATGTGAACAGTTATTAAATACTCCATTAAAAGTTAGGTATGCTGATTGACTTGCAAGCGCTGGGACACAGAGGAGAAGAGATCCTATAGAACAAGCTGATAACGAGACCTGTGTCTCAGTTTGCCTGACATTTTTTGTTAAGAAATCTAGTCTTGCATGAAATCCAGTTGTTTACAGCTTTGCCAAACTGGCAAGGATGGATGTCTGGCTGAGCCTGCACCGGTTTTGGAAGTTTCAGCTAGAATGCTTAGAGCATTTCCAAGAATGAGATGAGAGAAAATTGTTGTTTGCTCATGTGAAAACAATCCCATAACCATTTTGCTGAAGAGCTTTAATGTCTCCATGTTCCAGAGTGATCTATTGAAATTCAGCCAGGAAACTGCTCTGTGGCAGAAAATTGACTTTTGCCATCCCTGTGAGAATTATGCCAGGCTAAGAGCCACTGAAAAAAGTATTTCACCGAGGACACCTGGTAGAGATTTGTGGCTAACTTCTCAGAACAGCCCACGTCTGCTGGTGCTGTCCCAGTTCCTCAGCTGGTTTATGCACATACCATTTCCAGAGAGCACCTCCGCCTCGGGGTTACAGGGCTCAGCAATACTCTGCCCATAGTTCCTTCTTCATCTGATGCTGCAGCACTACAACACAAAAACACAGGTGAAGGATCTTGTTTCTTCTGTTTCAACAACACTTCCTCAGCAGAACCTGTGCCATGGTGGGAAAAAACCTGTGGACACGAGTACGATTGTCCTTGCTGCGAGGGAAGAACATGGGGAAAGAACAGCACTGTGACAAGCCCTTGTATGAAAGCTTTTTGCCCAGGACAAGTGTTGTCCCTCACCTTTGCTATGGGATGGAAACACTGCCTTCAGGAAGACTGATAATCAGCAGCCACACCAGCACTTTGCCAGCGTAAACATGATTTTATTAGTAATTGATCTGGACCTTCAGTTGACTCATTTGGAACAGAAAATGTCTCGTTTGTGTCCTTCCATGGCCTGAGCTTTGTGTCATTGCTCTGTTTGGCATTTGCCATCATCTTCCAATCCAAGCTGGACTTCTCTCGGGTGCCAGTGTCCTCCTTGGCTGACCTTCCAGCTGTGAGCTTTGGAAGACATTGTCCCCATCCTTCTCTAGCAGCTGCAACAGTGCGCAGTCCAGCATCGCCCACCTGCATGGCACCATCTTCCCTGAAAACCTGTCTTCTCCCCTTTGCATTTGGGCACAGGACAAATCTGCTCAACCCACTTTGCTTCTGTAGAAACAGCGATGGCAGCTGCTCTTCCCATATTTTTTCCTCTTCTCTCTGCTGCACTCACCCTCAGGAATTCACTCCAGCTGCCTGTGCCATTTGTCGGAGCACTTCTCATTCGCTTGCCCTCCTCCCAAAAATCAGGGTTTTCCAGCGCTGCTGCAGTTCTGTAGAGCAACAATATGTGTTTCCACTTCTCACAGTTTTATCCTTGTTTGAAAGCAATGTGGTAACAGCCACACAGAAATTATTAATAATTCATGGATGACACTTTGGCTATGTCTGCTGTCAGGAAATCAGACAATGCCAATGCCAGTTCTCTGACCCTCGGTCCCATTGTCACTGGCTGGTCGTGCCTATGTCATTAAATTTCCTCAGCCTTCAAAACAGGTTGGCTACGTCCAGGCTGCCAGCCCCTGGACTAATTCCTGAACCATTCCAGGAAGACCGTTGGTTAATCTGTGCCAAAATTTTGACCCAGCCTTGGCACTGTTTAACCTCCTGGTTTAGACATAATCCTCACGTCATCCTCATCTGAACACATCAAATGCCTGGGATCATCTGAACAATCACATAAAACCCTTTCTGCATTATAAAAATCTATTTTATTATCATTGAATCAGACTTCTCTAAGATTACAGATAGAGTTACTGCTTTCCAAGAATATTTTGAACTTCCAACAGTGGAAAATTCTAGCATTGGAAAAAATTTTGAGACGCATGTTTAAACTGATTTTTTAGTTGGTTCCTTAGGCATTATTTTAGTATCTCCTCTGCATGCACCTTTGCTTGCTTTCTACTATTCTGCTTCAGCTGCCTGTTTCTTGGTTCTCCTTTCATTATGTGAGTAAAAAAAAAAAACCACAGACAATTTTAATTAAGTTTGGGGACTGATTTTTCCACCTGAACTGTTGTAATTACTGAACATAGCAGATGATACTTTGGTCACATGAGTCAAAGCGAGTAACATTTCACTGGGTCTTCTTAGTTCCTCATGGACAAACAGTGCTTAGAGCTACAGGCACAATTGTGCCCAGGATCTCACAGGACTATCTCCTTTTCAAAAGGAAATGTGAGCAAGGAAAAAATGCCAGCAAAAAAGCTTATTTTAACCGTATGTGGTTTTGAAGGACTGTCTTATTGAACGGGAGTTCAATGAGTAATAAAAACCTCGTACAAATAAGAATTTTTTGATGCGTCAATGGCTAAACTGTAAATGGCAAACAAACCAACCAGAAACTCAAATAATCACTTTGAACCCGTGGCTTCAGCTGGATGGAGCACTCAGTTTTCACGTGGTGGGAGCATCAGGCTGTGCAGGGCTTTCTACACCCGTCCATGCAGAAGCAGAGCACTGGGGCTTGCAGCAGCTCGCAGGGATTTGATGCCAGCTGAACCCTTGGCCCCCTCTCCTGCGAAAGGACAGTGGCAGTGCCTGAGAGTCAGTGCCAGGATTTGGTCTCCCTGTTAGTGAAGCAGAACCTCAGAGGCAACTCCATCCTAAAACAATAGCATGACGTCAAAAAGACCACCCCTCTTCTTGCAGAAGTTTCCAATGCCCATGTACGATGCATGTTCTGTTACAATTCGAATTGTATATATCACAATTTTAAAGCAAACCAAAAAGACTTTTATCTGCCAACATCCTAGTTCAAATCCTTCTCCAAGAGCTGATGAAATCACCTGACATAAAGCAGAGCTGAGGCTGCATTCTTTACAGAGCTTTGAGTGATGCATATTTTACCAACTCATCCATGAGAAAGGGATTCTTGAATAAAACGGATAAGCAGATGAAGGGATCATTTGAAAAATATGCTTAAGTGGAATGCACCATGAGCATTGCTAATGACTTCAGATATCAGACCATTCTGCAGTTAAGCAGCAATTCAATACATTTATAAATTGTAGCTCTGAAAACATATTTTATAATTCCAGTACTTTTATGTTAAAGATCTTTCTGGCTTAAAAAAAATTGGATACAGATTGTTTAAAAAACTACAACTCCAGCTCTAATTCAGCTGAAGTTTCTGACATAAATCATAGAATCGTAGAACGGTTAGAGTGGGAAGGGACCTTAAAGATCATCCAGTTCCAACCCCCCTGCCCTGAGCAGGGACACCTCCCACCAGACCAGGTTGCTCCAAGCCCCATCCAGTCTGGCCTTGAACCCCTCCAGGGATGGGGCAGCCACAGCTTCTCTGGGCAACCTGGGCCAGGCTCTCACCACCCTCACAGCAAAGAATTTCTTTCTGAGATATAATCTAAACCTCCCCTCTTTCAGTTTAAAACCGTTCCCCATCGTCCCATCACTCCATTCCCTGATCAAGAGTCCCTGGGGACTCTCCTGTGGCCCCTTTAGGGACTGAAAAGGGCTGTAAGGTCTCCCTGGAGCCTTCTCTTCTAGAGGCTGAACCCCCCCCAATTCTCTCAGCCTATCCTCACAGCAGGGGGCTGCAGCCCTCAGAACAACTTCGTGGCCTCCTCTGGACCCGTTCCAACACGTCCATGTCCTTCTTATACTGGTGGCCCCAGAGCTGGACTCAATGCTCCAGGTGGGGTCTCACCAGAGCCGAGTAGAGCGGGAGAATCACCTTCTTTTGATGCACCCCAGGATGTGGTTCACTTTCTGGGCTGCCAGTGCACGTTGCCAGCTCATGTGGAGCTTCTCATCCACTGACACCCCCAAGTCCTTCTCCTCAGGGCTGCTCCCCATCCATTCCCTGCCCAGCCTGCATTTGTGCCTGGGATTGCCATGACCCAGGTTCAGGACCTGGCACTTGGCCTGGCTGAACTTCATGAGGTTTGCATGGTTCCACCTCTCCAGCCTGTCCAGGTCCCTCTGGGTGGCATCCCTTCCCTCCAGCACATTGACTGCATCATGCAGTTTCGTGTCCCTGGCAAACTTGCTGTGGGTGCACTTAATCCCACTGCCCGTGTTGCCAACAAAGATGTTAAACAGTACCGGTCTCTAAATACATGTAAGATTCAGATGCTTGCTATTCAAGACATTCACCTTTAATTTTAGGTGCTTGAGGCATTACCAAAAGCTTAAAAATATTACTGAAAAGAGTGCTGTGACATCTGAGCCGTGGCATGTGACTCATTCGCGTGCCCAGTGACAAACAGCACCCTCTGCCCTTCTTTCTGTCCACTGGAGCAGTTGATTTAAGGGTGTGGCACGGGCTTTTGAGAGAACTTTTGCAGTTCCCTGCTGCTGGGTTCTTGTTTTTAGGCCCATTAAATACTGTTTTTTCAAGAACAGCTTTCTCATTTGAACTGCTCAGTAATGACAACAAATTTTTGTGGTTTAAGACTAACACAAAGCAGCTCCAGAGCACGTGCCGGGAGACATCGTGACTGTTGTGTACTTCAGCTGAGGACACAGGTTGGGCTGTTGCAGGGTGTGAATTACATTTTCTCTTCTAAAACTAGAAATCTTTTGCATTCACACAATAAAGGGATCATAGCATATACAGTTAATTCAACAAAAGCATCCTCGGTGAGATAACAATATTCATGTCAGAACTACAGTCAGATAAAGAAGCCTGCTTTCAAGGGCTGCAGCCAAGCCACAGTCATTTGAAATAGCTGAGCATTGAGTCCTTCGGTTTTAGATCCTGTCATAAGTGATCAGATGAAAAGAGAGAACTTTACTAAATTCGTAGTAAGCCACTAACTGGTTTCCCTAAGATGAGATTTGAGCTTTGCGCCTGCTCTAAGCCAACCCCTCCAATGCAGTCAGCCAGGTTTCAGCTAGAACTCTATGGATTTGAGAGATGTCAAAGTCACCCACCTTCCTGGCTTCCTCCCTGGACACAGCCAGGGCAGGAGGAAGCCAGCTCTGGGCTGGGGATTAGCAAGGAAGGGTGAAGGCAAACGCTCTCTGGCTGCCACTGTGCACAGAACTGATCTGATAACTCTGGGAGGGGCAAAAAACCTCAGGTTTGCTTCTCCCAGCTGAAGGATAAAGAACCTGCACAGGAAATTCTCACCCGGGGATCGAGATCTAGAATTACTACCATAAGCTTTCTGACCATCCAGGATTGTTTCCCTGTAGTGTTTCAGAGGAGCACAGAAACCAGTAGTCCTTATGGATGCTCTACTGTACTTACACCAGCAATAATGGAGACATAAAACCTACAGCGTTGGAGATTCCTAAGTAAAGCCATGTCTTGTATCTGATAAATAAACCTAAATGAAATAATGTTAGGATTTTCCCGTTAGGATTTTCTCAGGCACCTTTCAGGGCCCCGACACTTCTTTGTTGACTCACTTGTGAAACAAGTTCATGATCTTGGCCGTGCCGACGTTTGGCAGCTCTGCGTAGGATCTGCATGCAAGGTATCACAGTGACTTTGCTACGTGGCTAAGCGTCTGTGAGGAATCCCACCACAACCACTAATTTATTCCATATAAACAGCAGAGAAGTCAGGAGAAAATACAGGCTCCAGTTTGCTACCAACCTGGACCACCGTCACACGAGCTCATTTAAGGGCTGTGTTTGATCAACTCTTGCTGAGCGTAGCAGCTGTGCTTAATTCATCTCAGAATCACAGAATCATAGAATGGTTAGAGTGGGAAGAGACCTTAAAGATCATCCAGTTCCAACCCCCCTGCCCTGGGCAGGGACACCTCCCACCAGACCAGGTTGCTCCAAGCCCCCTCCAACCTGGCCTTGAACCCCTCCAGGGATGGGGCAGCCACGGCTTCTCTGGGCAACCTGGGCCAGGCTCTCACCACCCTCACACCAAAGAATTTCTTTCTGAGATATAATCTAAACCTCCCCTCTTTCACTTTAAAACCATTCTCCATTGTCCCATCACTCCATTCCCTGATCAAGAGTCCCTCCCAAGCTCTCCTGTAGCACCTTCAGGCACTGGAAGGCTGTTATAAGGTCTCACTGGAGTCTTCTCTTCTCCAGGCTGAACATCCCCAGCTCTCTGAGCCTCATCTTGCCTAAATCAATGCACTGAGTAGCAACCACTTTCATGGAACATGGAGATGATTTAATTTATGGATTGGTGAAATTGGTCTATTTACACAGCAGAGCAACTGTTAAGCATTGAGGGGGGGGAAAAAGGCAGAAGGTGCCTGACCACCTCTTTTTTTGCACGAACCTTTAAGAATAATCTGAAAATTTTCAACTGAAAATTTTTGGCATAATTCAACATGCTACTGTTTTAGAACCAAATTGCTATATTTACTATAAAATGCTGGAAAAGAGATTGGCCATCATGCTTTAAATTAGTGGGCGACAGTGATTTATGTTACTTGTAATGTGGGAGGAAAAAGTAAAGAATTAGCAGTCTGATGGCAAATAAATTTTGACAAATCAAAGGAGTACATCTTGGAAAAAATGTGAATTACTGATGTGTGAAGCTAGTGTCAGAAAGTACAAATTCAGCATATAGCTTTTCTTTTGAATATGGATCCAGTTTTCTCTTAAAAATAGCCAGGAAATTTCCCCATGTGTACTAAAAAATGTTTTATAACATCAGCCTTCCGAAAACTCATCAGTGTCTATTTATTCATGACCAATTTGAAGAGTTCAGAGCACATGGACAGTTTCTCTTCAAATCAAGGACTATTTTTCTTGAGAGAAAAGTAGCAGTTTAAGGAGGAAATGAGACTGGTTAGATTTATATACATCACGTGGACTGCTGAGGTAAATCAGGAACTTGAAAAATGCATTTGTCTTCTGATTGAATCCTTAAAAATATATAATGAGACTAAAAACAGAGGCTCTGGTGAAAATCACCAGCATTGTTGGTCCAAAGTAGAATTGTGAGGGCTTGGTTGAGAGAAAAAAGCGTAAAGGAGGCACAAAGGGAGGATGTTGAATAAGAAGGGGCTGGAGAAGATGGATGGATGCTCCTTCCTGACGCATGAGTGAACGTGCATATGGTAAAAGCAAAAGGCAACAAAATGAAAGTGAAAAAATACACGCAAAACTATGTAGACAAACACGTGTGTAAATGGGTACTTGATTTTCACCATGTTTGATCGAAGCCAGAAGCTTTGAATACTTTCAAAAGAATTTTATATGAGGCAGGAAAATATGTTAGGAGTCAGTAATTCAGGTCGTAAACCATCTATTACCTGCTGACAATGGAGAGTAGTTTTCCATTCTACTGGATCCTTTCTTCCGCAGCATCTAATGCTGCATCTGAGGAGTTGAAATTAGCATTGTTCACAAGAAAAACCTCCAGGGATTTTTAACTTCTCTGGCTAAAAAAGCAAACTGCTAAGAACAAACCCAGCAAAACTGATACTCAGTTTATGAAACCACCTTAGGTGGGAGTAGAGTGAATCAAATGAAGACACTGTAAATTACCGTAAGATACTAATGTTTTGGGCATCTTCATAGTAAAGTTTCCCCTCCCTGTGCTAGCACACTTTACATGAAGACAGCGTGCTGGTATTTCTATCAAAATTTCAAATAGGAGCTACAGGAAAGTGAAAATACGCGTAGTTCCATCAAGGCCACGGTTTTGTCCCATTCAGAGGAACTCCCTCCGTGTGTGTGTGCATTTAGAAACAAATACTTTTTGTAAGTAACTGATTGTTATGTAAACCTTTTATTGCTTTTGGTGAAAGTAGATTTTTTTCCAAACTTCTTTTTTTTCCCCAGAAAGTTTTCTGCTTTGTAGAAGTTCATGGGGTTTTACTTAAAGCTCAGCATAAGTGATCTTTTAAGCATGAAAAAACTGAAGTATCTCCAAAAATGGAGGGTTCTGTTTTTAACAAAATATCTTTCCTCTCACATGTCCAACCCATGCCATGACCAAAGTAAATGAGAAACAAACCTAATTCTGTTCCTTCGGCTATATCTTTTGGACACCCTCCAACATAAAATGCATTAGCACAAAAAATGTACTTGTCCTTAATTAATTTATAGCTTAGAGCAGAATACCATAAATAACAGTTGAGCTTCAGCTGCAAAGGTTTTAAACTCATGGATAAAATACTGTATTAAATTTGTAATAAACCTTAAATGGTGCTAGAGGACAATTAGAACTGATTATCAATAATCTTAGGAATTTCAGTGATGGACAACTGAATATAAAAGATGCTTATTTTGTCATACATTTGGGTTATATTGAGTTTATTGTCACTGTTGGAGGGAAAATTGTTTGAATTCTACCACTACCCTGAAAAAATACAGTTACTAAAGTTAACTCTTTAGTTGGGAGTTTTGATTTGTTTTATTTTGTTTTTACATAGCTGGAAGCACACAAGGTATGCTGGCATATCTTGTTCTGAGGCACATATAGTTGAAGAATACGGAATCTGCAGGATATACTGTAACTTTACACAGGAACACTGGAAAGGATCTAATGAATCATCAAATCTATTGTCCTAATATTGCAAATCCCATTTTATAATCCCCTTCAGAAACTTGTCAAGCTCGACTGTGAGTGCAGTTAGGGGTTTTGCTGCTTTACTCCAACTGGAAAATCGTTCCCAACTCTCATTGCTCCGAGCGAGAACCTGTTTCTGGTTTCTAGCACAGATGAAATTCTGGGCAGTCTGTGCCGATGGGTTCCATTGCCAACATTGTCATCGAATTTAAATGGCTCCCCCGTCTTCCTGATGTTTGCCTCCATGATATATTTATAGCCAGCAACTGGATCCCTTAACAGCCTTTATTTTGCCAAGCTAAACAAGCCGAGCTCTTCAATCTGTCTTCTCATGTGATAGCTTCTCTATTCCCCTCATCATCCTAGAAGTCCATCTTTGTACCTGAACAAGTCTGAGGTAATGTGCCACAAATGACAAAGTACACCAGCCTTGGATAATAGCATAATAAAAGAAACCACAGCAAACAGAGGAATAATTTCAGGCTTGCAAGGATGTGCTGTGCCAAATGTTTAGGAGGTTGAGTAGAGCTTTTGAAATCTTCTAACAGGATCTTTATTAGAAATAATGTGTTGGGTTTTTTTCCTAAGGTGTTGATTGAAATTGTAGTATGAAAGCTTTTAGGGTTTTAATCAAAAGCGGGAAATCAATGAAAATTATGATTTGGTTGATGTATTCAGCCAGCATAGCGTGCAGTTGTTTAGATGGGTGACAGTAATCATTGAAGGGAACGGCTCTGACTTTTTGAAAGTTTGTTTGACAATAATGTCTGAGAAAATTCCTATGAACACTGTATGGTAGGTGACCAGTCTTTCCTGGGAAAGCCACAATTGTGTTCACATGTTGCTTTTGAGAAATATCAATTACAGTAAATTAAACAGAACTATAATTCTAATGAACATTTCTGATTACAATGGTCATCATCAGATAATGTCTTTAAATTCAGAAGGGTCAAGACAAATGAGGTTAGAATTTTACCTATTAAGCCTTGGCCACTGTTTTTGTAATCTTAATAATTAGTATGAGCTGATTGACAGAAAACTATACTTTGTGAATTGCACTGAAAATGAAGCTCTTCGTTGCAAAAATGTGGCTCACTTTTATTAGCTCTAGATAGTTGCATAGTGACTTTTAAAGACAGTAGTCTTGATTCCTTCCTCTGTTTGAATTAATGAGAAAACTCTCACTGACTTTTTTGAAGGAGAAACCTTTTGTAGGGCAAAGAATTAATTTCTGTAAATCCCATGTGCCTCATGCAAATGATTTCTACTTTGCTTCATGTAAACCATCGTGTCAGATGTGATTCAGAGCGTGTGGGAATAACAGTGTGATAACCTCAATTCTTGCGCTTGTAGGAAACACTTTCTACAGTTAATAAACAAATAAATAGATGGATAGTTGCTCAATTTTCTCCTAGAACTAGCTGTTCGAGACTGAAGTTTCCTAAACAAATGTTTCAATAAAATTAAAGTATTTATCAGTAAAATCTGGGGTTTTTTTCCCAGAGTTAGTTTTCCTCGGTAAGTTTCACTTACTGACTTTGCACGAATTTAACTGTGATTACAGCTGGTGAAAATTTCTGTATTTTGTCTATCCTTGTGCTGTTACAATCCAATAAATCTCATTTTTTCAATTCAGAGCAAGGAGAGAAAAAATGTACAAATACCAAGTTGGTATTTACTATTTTGCAAGAATTTGCACAGAGTTTGTTAAGAAATAAGGGGGAAATGTGTCACGCCCTGTTCTGACTGCTCTTAGCTCAGACCCTGGAGTAGTCCTGCTTTATTCCTTAAATGGTAACGTCCCTGTAGGACTACGTGGTTATTAGAACAACTATAGACATGATTTAAATAACAGTCAGCTTGTAGAGATGAACAGAATTGTTACTGTTTTTAAAAAAATCACAGCAATCACAGCTTCCAGAACCCCCTGTTCTCCTTGACCAAGTGTTGTGCCAAAGGGAAGAGCTCCGTGGTCTCACAGTGCTTGGGATCTGACCAATGCCTATAAATACTTAAAGGGAGGATGGGGCCAGTCTTTTTTCAGTGGTGCCCAGGGACAGGACAAGAGGGAACGGGCACAAACTTGAACATAAGAAGTTCCACCTAACTATGAGGAGGAACTTCTTTGCTGTGAGGGTGGCAGAGCCCTGGCAGAGGCTGCCCAGAGAGGTGGTGGAGTCTCCTTCTCTGGAGACATTCCAAACCCCGCCTGGACACGTTCTTGTGGGACTTGCTCTGGGTGGACCTGCTCTGGCAGTGATTTGGACTGGATGATCTCCAGAGGTCCCTTCCAAACCCATATCATTCTGTGATTTGGTGATTCTCTCTCAGAGGCTCCCTGGCACGCCCAGCCCTGCTCAGCCAACAGCTCTGGTCTTTCCATGCTGTCTCTGAACTGAGTTTGACCAAACATTGCTCATAACGTGACCATGCTGCACAGGTGAGGAGGTCAGGACAGAATTCATCCACAAGGTGGATTTAAATTCTGTTCATTTACGCAAACGAATCAAGTGCACGAACGAGCTTTTATCACCATGAGACCTTGCCTCCCTCCAGTGTTCCGGCTCTCTTCCCCGTACGCCCTGCAACTTCCCCAGCTCTCTGGTAGCAGTTCCCTCCACGTCTGCTCTACTCCTGTGGTATTTGGAGTTGTCCCCATGTTCCCAGCCTTCCTTTGTTTGCTTTTGTGGGCTATGAAAGAAACTGGTCTCCAGCTCTTGCTGTGCTGCAGGTCTCCCAGTATTCTCACCCAGCAGCTCGCAGGCTGCAGCACACGTGTGGTGGGACTAATAGGTGGTACCTACCAGCTTTTTCCTTCCCTTGCTACAGCTGCTTTTTTTTGGATGGAGGGGGTTACTTGGTGTTGATTGATAACTTAAAGCAGAATTAGAGGTGTGGTACCAACTCTTAGGAGGCAACAGGAATGTGAGGTGTTACCATCTGGGTTTGTGTCCTGTATCATTACTGCAAGCACATCACCTAGTGTCTTCTGGGTCCTTCAGGTTGCTGTGCTCTGTCATGGCTTTGGAGACACAGGGATAAGTCCAATCCTTCCCCATCTCTCCTGGAGCCCCTTTAGGGACTGGAGGGGGCTCTGAGGTCTCCCTGGAGCCTTCTCCAGGCTGAACCCCTCCAGCTCTCTCAGCCTGTTCTCGTAGGACAGATGTCATCTCTTGTCTTTCAAAGGGTCGTCCGAATTGCAGCAAAGTCCTCAGGTACTATTGAAGATTGCCAAGGACATCCTGAATGTTCATTATTTTCCCTGAAAATTTTTAGCAATGGGTTAATAATAATCATCCTGAGTTAATGAGTTAGCTTAACGAGGAACTCTTAGGACTATACTGGGTCTCTCACAATATTTGCCTGGGATTTTGCCTGTCTTTTAAAAGCCCTATTGCTAATATCACATTGGTTATACAGTAATCTTTATTCCCAGTGTTAAAATGCCTCATGGTGCTGGGACATACTTTGAAATTGTGATCCCAGCTCAAAAACTGGATGACAATCACTAACTAATTTTATAGAAAATTCACAACTTCAAGCCCAATATCATATCATTTTTTTAAAATGTCTGACTCACTTGGAAAGCTGGGGATTTTGTATATTAATTATGGCCCCAGAAGATCTATCCCAACAGTCAGAAAGCAACTCCATTTGTAGTCAAGGATTGCAAACACAATCTTCCTGGAACTGAAAATGTGTACATTGTGCAATTTTTATGGCTTGTATAGCTTTTCTATTTTTAGCTGGTTGAAACCTGCAATACATCATCTAATGCTCCTTAAATTGTCATTCATAATGCTAATTTCCATTAACTTGGCATAAATAAGGTGGTTTTTTTCTTAAATTTGTGTAGTTAATATTTTGCCTAGCAATGTTACACAAACAAAACCGGTTTTCTCTGATACAAAGTTGATGTGAGTACAAACTGCTAATGATGTGTTTCTACTTATAGACTTTTAAAACCAAATTTAAAAAAAAAATCCCACAATATTTTCTTTTTTATTTAAAAATATACAGTGTTAAGAAGTTCAATAACTGTTCCATCACTTCAACAAACTATTTATTTAATCCTCCACCTTTATAGGCATTTCAAAAAGTTTCTCTGAAGTTTGGGAAAGCCTAATAGAATTTTCAGCTTTTTCGAAGATACAATGGGAAGAACAATTCAGGTTTTTTTCCTCTCTAGAAATGCATCTTCAAGGTGTAAGAGCTCAGTCAGTGACAATATTTATCCGGAACTCTCCAGCCTTGTTCCCAGGGAGCTGAGCCTGCTGCTGGCACACCAGTCCCTGTGCCGTCCTGCCAAATGCTGGGGTCTGAACGGATTTTTATTTTTCTAGGCTTTCTTATCCCTGTTATTATAATCCTTTGTCTTTGGCACATATGCTTATTTCAGCAAGGCCTGAGTTTGTGGCATAGTCAGGGTATGGCCCAGTGATTCCTAGTGCCTGGAAGGGCGGTGCCACCCCGGCGTGTGCTGCCAGGCTGCCGTCCACGCAGGCTCTGGGTTTTCCTGGTGCCAGAAAGTAATCACATTTCTATTAGTAAGTACAAGTATAATAAAGATCTTTTTTACAAGCGTGACAGCTACCTTAGGTCAAGCACATAGCAAATTCCCAGCTGGACAGACATTTTCTAAATATGGCCATTTCACTCCAGGTCAGTTCTGCAGTCCTGGAACTGACTGACAAACTGCTGACTGAGTGTTATGGTGCTTTTTTAATTTATGCTGTTTGTTTGACACACACTCAATGATGTTGTACAGGATGAATTTGAAAGATTTAGTAGAATACCAGATTTTGAAATTAACTTCGATTAAATGAGTAATAGAACTTCATATGGAGGCAAATACTTTTTTCGGGTTTTGACTGAGTTTAAGAATTTCTCTGAGACAGTAATATAAAAACCCTAACGTCTTGTGCTGATAAAAGAAAATCTTAAAGAGTAACTGAATAGAAATAAATAGGAATTGATGTTTAATTTAGTTTCCTAACTGATAGATATCTTAGTACTAAACAAATGGATGCATTCCTCAAATTACACTTAGTTTAGCAGAGTCTTTCAGGTTTAAAGGTATAAAATATTCTTCATAATTCAGTAAGGAAATATTTATTCAATGTGAGGACTTTGTCCTGACTTTCCTGAAAGCCTTGTGAAGTATTCTCTCTCTCTCTCAATATATATATATCTCCCACAGAGGCTCAGCTGGATGATCTGAGCTTGCTGTTTGTGGAGAGCTGTGCTTACCAGGCAGCTACTGGGTGCTCCGGGTTCCTGCCCTTTAACCTCCAGCTGGGCAGGTCTGAAAAAAATTCCTCCACCTCAGAAACTCCTGGGGTGTGCAAGTGGGCAGACACAGATAAGGGAAAACTCTACCTGTGGGCTGTGCAGTGAGTAGTGAGAGGAAGGAGATGCTACTCAAAGCTCACCTTGACATTGTTACTAGGGATAGAAACCCGAGTGAGGTTTATTATCTCTGGGAAGAGTAAGCAAAATGGCATACAAAATATGAGAATACTTTCTGTTACATCTGGTTTCTTAAAATTACTAGATATAGCACCTTAATATGACAAGAGATAATTTGCAATCTCACAGGAGGAAGACTGGTTAATCTTCCTTTTTCTAAACCCCTGGTGAGGAGCTAGAAAGCAATAAATGCACCATTTTGAGCAATTCAGACCCAGCAGGAAAGATCAGATGTTTTTTACCAGCATTTGCCCCCGGGAAGGTGGCTGCCCGGGCTCCGGCCCGTTCCCAGGGAGCCCAGATGCTGCCAACAGCGACCGCAGCAGGTCCTTGCCAAGGCCACGGGTCCACCACACACAGGCAGGAGAAGGAGCCCAAAGTAATTTCTCAGTCACCTAAACTTCCTTGAAGGCAGCGGAAAAATATTTAAGTAAACAAATAAGTAATGTTGAGACGTTACATAACTGCTGGGTTAGACAGTTTTTCACTAAATAAAGAGAAACAGTCATTTCTCTATATGCTGCTTTCTTACCCAATTTCTTACCTGATTTACCAATTTTGTATCAACTGTGTATGCCTCCCCCCTCCTTTTTTTTTTTCAGACGATGATCAAACTTTTTGGCATTATTGTAAAAAGTGAAATCAGTCTTTTCAGTTTGTACTGAGAGGCACCGTGATGCCGTAACATTTAGAGGCACCCACCAGTTCCCTGTAGCAGCGCTGAGCCCCCCATTGCTTTTCTGTCATCCACTTCCTCATAGAAAATAGGAACTTGAAAATTTTGTGATCCATTTTGTTCAGATTTACCTTAATTA
>JAHREE010000084.1:2634559-2671355 GCA_033628505.1 Tringa tobata
AGGTGACTGATCACACAAAGACTTCTTGTTTGACTGGAGACTGTTAGGAAAGATTTCCAGTTTAATATGCAATATGATGAGGAGTGGAAAAAAAACACAGTAAAGTTAAATATTAAATGCTAGAGTCATTCTAAATCTTACCAGCTCCTTCTGCAGGGAACACAATGCCTTCAGCAGATGAGAAATGCCGTCAGATAAAGAGGTGTGATTGGGGCAGACAGCAGAAGGACATTCACTACCAGGGTGAGACTGGCAGTGTCCCCAGAGTTTTTTTTTGGAACCCTGGTGAAACAACAGATAGGCAAACTTTGGGGGTTTTGCTATTTACATACTGAAAATATGGTCAGAAACTGTTCTTCTTTACCGTGATGCCATCAGAAATAGAGAGGGATGTCCAAAGTGCTAACGCTGAGCACTCCTTTCCCGCACCCAGTGCCTCCGCCAAGGTCAGCGGGATGTTCTGGCTGCTTCACGCTGCTCTCATTGAAACTCGGTCATTCCTGCAGCCGCTTTGTGTTCCTAGAGCACTGCACAACAGCTGCATCACACCAGAGAGTTTGACCCTTAAACTCCTTGGCAATTACTGTGTGAAGAGCAAAACTTTGGCCCTTCCCTTCGCTGCTGAAGCTGGGGTTCACCTGCATCTCTGGCTGCAACACACAACACCTGGGCATTTGGGTAACGTGCTGGAAGAGTACCAACGTCGTAACCAAAGACGGAGTGGGTGTTAGCCTTACACTGGGTTTGGCAGGTTTTTGCCCAAAGAAAGCCTGTTGGGGGAGCGACAGACCCTCTGCCACGCTTACTGGGATGTAAGACTTGCTGCAAAACCAATCTACAAGTGCTACAGAAATGTTAAAAAAGGCCAAGTCTGACTTCCTTTGGCGACAGTCCTATTCTAATTAGGCAGCTGACACAAAACTCCAGGTTAAGCTCTTCTGCTGCTGCATAAATGAATTTTTAAAAAATATAACTTGCATCTGTCCATTGTGGACCTGTCTGGATTTACATCAAGTTAAAACACACTTAAAATATGCATTCCCTGTTTCTCTGTTAGGATGCTTATAGACCTACAGTCAGCTACTCAGTCTTTATGTGCCTTCATGAATTGTTGTCTCAGCTCCCACGGGGACAGCTGAATCAAAGTGGCTGTTGTGAATTACAATGTGACAGCCTGACACACCCCCTCTCTTAAAGTCTATCGTCCCCAGCTATGTGCATCTGGGTGATGGTGCGATGCTTGAGGTGGATGATGGGTCCCAACTAGTCACGAGTTAAATTTAAAATTAATTGTGCACCTTCGGGTCTAACAGCGGAGTCATCTTGCTACAGAGAAATCACTAACACGGTGTGTTACTAAGCAGAAGATGCTGTAATGGAATAATCTGTTTTCCTCTGGAAAGCATATGTAAGACAGGCTTGCAATATTTATTCTTAAAACATGTAGGATGTTGCAGAGCCGGGAAGGCACTCGGTGTAAGCCATGAAAAACAGGTTTGGTTCAGAGATGAAAGTGGCTGGAGGCTGTGACCCACAGGGACTCAGAAGGAAACACTTAGAAAATAGAGACAGATTGAATCCCAAGTGCTCTCTCCCGAGAGGAAGCACGGTTGGAAAGTTTAAACCCCAGTAAAGTTAAACAAATTGAAAAGCCCTATCTGAGAGGAAACATAGTACAATGTTTATTTTTCCATTACAAACCTGAGACCTAAAAGATTTCCGGAGGTTCTCAGGTATTGTTCATGGTTATAATGGTGATCTGTTTTTAGAAAGTGTAATTCGTGTGTTTAATCCAAACTGTCTGATGAAAAACACGCTGCAGAAGCTTTTGGGAAGCGAAAAGCCATGGTATACCTGCAGCACACGCTGTTTGGCAGGAGCAGGCTCACAGCGCGAGCAATCGCAGCGCAAAACGCTCTCACTCCAAAACACCGGCTCTGGTTCTCTCCCCTTTTATGCTCCTGGACGAATTCCACTGAATTAATGAAGTTAAGACGTGAGTAACCAATGATAATAAAAAGACAATCTTCCTGCTGAGTGTGAAACTACCAAAACACAGGGCTAATGTGAGCAAGAGATTTATAACGCTGGCCTGAGTCAGGAGAAAGCCACGGCAGCCCCGCTGCTACGGCAGCCCAGCTCATCAGCCAGCGTGTGCCAGGTTTTGCCCCATCACTAACGAACTTCTGCTCTGAGATCCTTATCGGAAAGGCGTGTGATGTTAGCCACGTTGAGAAGCATCTGTTTGACTAATGAACAAGCTGCAGACTAAGTCCAGAGGTGAATTTAAGCGAGAGGAGAGATTTGGAAGCAGTGGAATATTATTTGTTTGATCTGTTGATATAAAACCCGGGCAAGTTTCAGACGTACAGACCCTTCTTCAGCTTCTTTCAGTCTGTTTGTAGTTGATCTAAAGCAAGATATTTCTCTGGGCAGATCTTGCTTTCTAATATTCTTAGACTATCTTGGGTAAAGTGGATTTAAGTAAAATAATTAAGGTACCAGAAAATATGACAATGTACAAAAGTAAATTGGCATAAGGCGGTTTCCCTTGTCTGTTACACAGGTCATTTCAGGTGGGATGAAGAATATCTAATTTTTAGGACACCAACATACTTTTTACATCTTGTCCCTCAACCAAGCCTAAATTTTCTATTGCCTTTGCACTGTGTATGAGAAATATCTTGATTACAAATAACAATCAAGGTCTTCTACAATTAAACACTGAAAACAATGATGAAGACCTGCTTCAACATGACATAGGAAGGTGACAGGACAGCAAGGTGACAGGATAGTAATATGGGTCCCCATATAATCACGCTTGAGTTTCCTGTGCACGCCTGTTTAATAATGATACGTGATGAAATACACACTGATGACCCCCACCTGCCTTCTGTGCCATCGTTAGTCAGTGACACAGGATGAGACCTGGGAGGGTACATGGAATTTTAGGGGTTGGCAACCTCCCTGGCCAATCTGCGGGGTCAAGGGGGAGGAAAGGAGGTAGATGTTCACAGGAGAAGACGACAGACAGGCAGATCATGCTAATTTTAGTGGAATGTGTTGTGTGGATGACAACTTGAAAAGGGCTGATGGGTAAGGAGGAGAAGAACTGTGAAAAGATTTGCAGATAAGGGCAAGTGGTTTAATTTGATGTTGCTGAATGGCATTCAGCAGAGGGAGTCAGAGGAGACTCTTGTTTGAGGAGGGTGATATGCAGGAGGGTGATTTTCACAGCTGTGACACCAAGGCTAAGTTACTTGTCAACTATACAGTCCCAGGGCCCCCATTCTGTCCCTGGGGTCAAATAGCACAATCCAGCCATGCTCCTGCTACTAAACTCTCTTGTCTCCCAGAGCAGGGTGGCTGCCTTTGGACCTGGCCTGGATTAGTTCCTGAATTGTGCCCAGGAGCTGGTCGGGAGAGAGCGATAGGTTGCCTGGAGCAGCAGCGTGCCAAGGAGTGTGCTAAACATTTAGCAATACAGTAGGTCAAGTGCCAGAGCTCAGGAACATTTGCTGTTGCTGTTTAATTTCTTAGGACAGACACAGTTGAAGAGTGCAGTGTCGGTGCATGAGAGGACAGAGACATGAGCATTCAATAACCATGACCTGACATTTTGGAGAAACTTTGAATCTTCTGGAAGGACTGGCTTGATCTTGCCTGTAAACTTCTTAGCGGTTTCATGTCCTCTGCACTCTTTTTTCAAATTTATTTTCGAATTTCCTTTATGGCACTCAGTTACTAATAATCTCATGCAGTACTTAGCTTAAGATGGAGTTTACCACTTGGTTTAGTCTATATTCCCCATTTTTCTTGGTTACCTGGAATAAGGCCAGGATAAAACCTTCACCTAGGGAAACTATAGTGGCCTTTGTTTGTCGTGCATCATCACCCCACTCTCATAGAGAATTTATACTCAAGGAATAGGCTTTTCTAAAATGTAATTGCATTCCTGTCTCTCAAATAAACCTCGTGTTAAAATAAGATCTACTTAACAATGTGCTTTGTTTTGTAGCGATGAATTGTGAATGACCAAAATGTTGACTGAAGGGAAGGGAACACTGGAAAATACTCTTTACTGTGTTCCTCTGTCACTTTTACGTTCCCTACATTTAAACTCATATCAGACATCTTGGCATGCTGGAAAAGATGGTTACCCTTACTTCAGAACTCTGATAAATTTTTAATTAATGCCCTGGATTCACTGTCTGCCACACACGGAGTTGTTGAAGTGGTTGAGCTTTCTACCACTGACTCCTGAGCATGACAATGTATTTCATTTTTTAGAAGATTACTGATCTTCCAGAAGACAGTATTGTCACTACGGCTTTTTGTGAATAATTTTGTTTATAAATGCATTTTTATGTTTGTTTCTTTCTAGGTAGGGATGAGATCCCGAAACCAAGGTGGAGAAAGCTCGTCTAACGGGCAGTTCTCCAGTTCCAAGCCTGTCATCAGCCATGCAGAGCACGAAAAGCTTCAGGAGGATGCCAAGAAAAAGAACAAACCTCATCGGAAGGAAGATGAGGTCATGGTTTCAGCAACTGTCAAACGACACTCAAAATCACCTGGACCTACCGAACGAAAGAACAAGAAGTCTATAGAGCTTTCTAAAGAGGACTTGATAAAACTCCTCAGTATAATGGAAGGAGAACTGCAGGTAAATTAAGCATCTTTTAAACTGTTTTCTATGTACCTATTTGTACATATGTACCTATTTCTATTTACCTATTTATTGCAAAAAGCACAGGGAGGGACATGCAAATTTAAGGCAAAGGACCATAAGGAGAGAGCAGTGATAGTTGGTGTCTAACAGGACAGCCATAGTTTTAAGTACTGTTTTATTTACCCTGTGTGTCTGTCTGCAGCTACCTATTAAGAAAAAGAAATTATAAACACCTGTCAGAACCGATGAAGAAAGGGGGGGCTGCAGGTCTTGAACACTTAAAAAGAGGCAGAAAACAACCCCAGGGGGCTCAGTTTGGGAGCAAAAGACAGGCAAATGCAGTGAGTGTAATTACAGTCATTGATGCAAATATTCAAAAGACAGATCTGCAAATCAGTAACACAGAAAAAGGACTTAAGACAACGCCTTGGAACTTCTGGGTCCTCCTCTCAGGAGTCTCATCCTGCAAAATAAAGAGCTGAAACATGGCATTTCAAAAAGTCAATATGAAGCCTTCTGACTTTTCAAAACTTAGCCCCTTTTGCTGTAAGGACTGTTTGCCAAATTTATACATTCTTTTGTTTGCACTTTAGTGATATTTTTCACTGAACCTACGGACAAGCAGAAAAAAAAGTGCCCCCCTGTGTGAAAACATCTTATCTCAATCCCTTTATTCTAATTAACCATCATTACTTAGCAGTTCATATAAGGCTTTACTTTTTTTCTTGAAACCCACATTCATAACATTTTTACTTTAATT
Source organism: Tringa tobata (assembly GCA_033628505.1). NCBI lineage: Eukaryota > Metazoa > Chordata > Aves > Charadriiformes > Scolopacidae > Tringa > Tringa tobata. The sequence continues at coordinate 2,639,989 of JAHREE010000084.1, forward strand.
TTTGACTTGTTATCATCTTATCCGATTACTAGAAACAATTGTTTGGTGAATTTCTTTGGTATATGATTCACCTGAGTTGCACAATTACCACAACTCTGAGATTTCATCTCATTAAGTATCATTAAGCGTCCCCCTTCCTGTACACAATTCGCCTTAAGTTTGCCAGAAAGTATTTTCAAGTTTCAGGAAATATGCATTCAAACTAAATAATTTTGTCACAAAGACAGAGGATAATCATTTTGCAGTGAAAAATGCAGAAAAAGGCAAGAAAATCTGTTGAATGCAATTTCGAAAAGGAAAAAAAGCTTTTATCATTACAGCACCTGGTTTTATAGTGCTGCATTTTACTGTACTAAAACTTGCAATTTCCTGAAAGATGGCGCTAGTGTGCAGCTTCGTGGTGAACGCAGCCAAACCGCACCGAAATCTGATGTGCTCCTGCTGCTCAGAAAGATTTGTCCTGAAGTCACCTTTGTGGTCTGGAAAGGGGAGGTGAAGAAAGTCCCTAATGTGGTCTTTATTCTTATCTCTGAGTAATTCTCCTGTTTGCTAAGTGGAAATGTGCCTCTTCACCAAAGTCTTTTGCTTTGTGGGGGAGTTACCCACTCTTCCAAGGAGTGCCCGTGTTCTCCTTCTCCCTGTGGGGATGGTGGGGATGGCTGCTGTCTGTGCTGTGACATGGGCTGGAAATCCTCACCAAGGTGATACTTCCATTTCCCTGGACAATGCTTTTAAGGATATTTGTCCATACAGACCCCACAGAGATGATAAGCACTGGCTAAAGGTTCCCGGTGCCACGGGAGGACTGTGAGGGCAACCCCACTGGCAGCCGTAGAGCGCGTGTGTTCCTTACTGCCAGGCAGGGAAGAGAATCATTATTCTTTTTATTCCCTAGGAGTTTTTAATTTTGTTTCAACCCCCCCGTTTTGGTTAGTTATCTACCTGGTACCTGTGTGGAACCATGACCGAAGTGGGCAGAGCGACAGCACGCTGGCTTGAGCTGAGAGCCTGGCTTTGATGCTGCAGGCGAGGATGAGCCAAGGAAGAGGCCAGCCAAAGTAAATGCTCTGGTAATACCTCCTGGCTGTCACCGTGACCTCATGCACTGAGTCATTTCGTGGCTTTTCATTCTCAGATCTGTTTGGACACCTCCAGTGGCTGGCAGGCGTTTCGTTGGACTGGCAAATCAGACCGGGGGTTTATTTTGAAGCCATTTCAATACTGGCAAAGCAAATATTATATAGGCATATGTGAGAAGATTTTGTTTGGAGGAGGACAGCAGGCTGTACCTTTAGGGAGATCCAGTATTTTTTAAAGAAAAAAATGGGCTAACATACCATGACTGTTAATTTAGCAGCCACGAGCAGGACGGGTCTTACGTCTGCGCTACCCAACCCAGAGCAGGGTCACACTGTGCTGTGAGCCCCAAACAGCCAGCTCAGCCACGGGAGGCACTCTGTTTGTGACACCATGGGGCTAGCCGGGTGACCTGGTAATGTATACATGTGCTTCGTGGCTTTAGTTCACTCCTCACGTAATCTAGCAGCACAGCAAGCACAGACCCACACCACGCTGCTGCTGGCATCAATTTTGAGTCCCAACTTTGGGACCTGACCTCCCAGATCTTCATTTGAAGATGAACGTGCCAGTAAACTGTGGAGACATGCCCTAGCAGTGATATTTATGTCTTTCTTTTCCTTTTTGTAAAATTGTAACACCCCCAGGTAGGTGTACTGTGCTAGAGCTGTGCTGTAGCTTCTAGGGCCAAGTTGGACGGGGCTTTGCCTGTCAGGTTCCCCGGCTGGGACCTGACCACGTACTGAGGACAGAGAGAGGAAGGGTTTCATCAACAGCTGAAGTCACCACAGCCCAGGCCTTATTTTGTAAGAAAACAAAAGGGGAGGAAAAGTATACAGAAGCTGCTAATGTATCCCAATATACATAGCAGGAGAGCTCTTAAGTGCAACCTCTCTGAAGGACAGTGGGAAAGAAATGAACTGGTGACAGGAATTGATTTTAAAGGCCTTATAGCTCAGTGGAGTGTCTGTTCTCTTGTGAGGTCTCACTGCTCATATCAAAAAGCAGCGATCGCATGGTCTTTAAACACACAGCGAATATGCAGGGACAAAAAAAATCCATGAAGGATTTCTTCCTGTACCTGAAAAAAAAATATCATTTTTAAATACTGCAAAACTGATTTGAAAACTTCAAACACCAGGAGAATAAATTGGACCATGAAGGCACAGTATTCAGTTCCCTGGCAGTTACAGTGATTTCAGTCACACTAACACATGAGTATTATTAATTACAGACCAACACAGGCAGCGTGTATGTTTACAATGACAATATAATCCTGTCTGTGGTTCACAGATTCTTGCCCGACATCCTATGTGCTTGTCCTGGCAGGGATACATTCCCTGTACTCTTGCTGAGCCGCAGCCATGAACCTCCAGCGTTACCAACGCTCATTTCCAACACTTCCTGAGTAGGCGCCTGAAAAGAAATGAGGAGCAGTATTCGTACATGTTTACCATTCACTCTTATACTGCATTTTTGGAAAAAAAACCCACCACAATAATAAAAGTTCATTTACAAAGACAGCATCCCACTCCAAATGACTGGGTTTTGCAAGTAAAATAATTTCTTAGCTGGGTTCTGTGCCTATTACCTGATGACAATTTAAGCCCGGGAGGCAGTTTCCTTATTTCATACCAATCCAATGGAGGCTTTGTTATAGCAGGTGTTTTGCTGTGTTCCTGCCTGTATTTTCTGTGCCATTACATTCCATGTAATGCCTTCAACAGCTTTTGTTTCAAACCTGACTTTCCTGAGATGTTTAAACAGCACCATGATAGATACCTAGGTATTGCTTAGGTAAAAAACACAGCACAAACTCCTATATCTTTTCTTCAGTGCCTTTCTTGATACTCTTGCATTAATGTTACTAAATCTCTAGCTGTCTGAAAGCTCAAGGACTGTGGGATACATGGGTGGGTGGAAACCAGATGTGTTTCTTTTGGGTAATATTAAAGTCAGAGGAGAAAGTTGTGACAAGATGCTTTGGCAGCTAAAGAAAGAGTAGAGAACAGAGTGAAGAGCAGTGGTTTTCAAACGGTCATTAGCAAAATCTCATCATTTGAGAAGCTGAAGAGGAGCCAGAGTGGGGAGAACAGGTAAAGCCAGGGACAAGTGCATGTGGAGTAGCTTTGCATGTGTGTTTATAACTGTGAAGTCTTGTTAATTGAATGGAAAAAGTTTAGGATTTTCTGAGCATATCATACAGATGAAATTCAAATTCCCCAAGAGAAAAACCTTGGCATGTGCAGAGCTACAGGGGAAAAGAGAAAAGAGGGTTAATGTGAGGAGGGAGAGGTGACTTAAGGAGAAAGGAATGAGAGGGAAGAGGTTGAGCGATAGAAGAAAAAGCGTATAAGGAGAGGGGGAATAAGACAGTGATAAAAGGGGCCAAGGCAAAGTCTTGGAAAGGGCAAGACAATGAAGAGAAAGGTGGTATCCACACTGGAGCAAAAGGAGACCCTCAAACCCCCTAAAAACGCCTGGCATAAGAACATCATTACAATGAGTTAAGAAATTCTCTCTCCTCTGACTGACCCCTTGTTTGTTTGTTTGTGTTTTCCTGGTGAAGTACACTTTTGCAAGACAAAAAAAAAAAAAGCTAAGATAGACTTCAGAGCACAAATGCTCTCTTCTGTTTTCATTGAATAATTTATAACCAGAGATGATTTTTGCCCAGAATAATATGGTGGGGTTTTTTTCTGTAGCTTGTAATCATTGCTGTGCAAAGTGCAGGAGATACCATGGGAGGTGAGCAGGGCTTGTCTAGCAAGTCTCAGAGTAATGAATTCTAAAATAGAACCCTGCTGAGAAAAAAAAAAAAAAAAGTCCACTGAAATATAGTTAAATTCAAGCAATTTCCTGCTGCCTCTGAAATGAAGGGCAGAAGTACTATCAACCGTAGTGATGATAGCCATCTCTCTGGGAATAGAATTGCTTTAGAACTATATGTTTTTCAAAGTAATTCTCCTCACTAAAACATCACTGTCACTGGACAGCTGCAGGCTGAAATGTCTCTCACAAATACATTTTAGCCTTTTTCTCTGTTAATGCCTGAGCTGTACTTAACACAGCTACATATATTCTGTTATTTAGGCTTGGAGAGTCAGAAGAGACAGGAATAATTGGCAGGTGGCTCTGATCCATTGAATGTCTCCTCGAGAGTGCAGGGATGAGTATGAGCAGCCTGTTTTTTAAAAAAAATCTTGGAACAGTAAGGACAGCCCCTGATCAACTTTCAAGCTTTGGTCCTGTTCCCATTGGGATCAGTGTCTCTAACTGATCCTCCTTTGCAACCTTTTGAAAATAATTTTATTCAACCTATGCCATTTGATTCCTGTTGTCTTTTTAAATTTCCTTAATAGAAGTTGTACACCCAGTGCAACAGCAATGAAAAACCTTGTATCTTTTCTCATTTTCTGGAGAGAAGGCTCGCTCTGTGGGAGGGGACGTGTCCAACCCCTTTGCGATAAATGCGAGATGCGTGGACTCTCTGGCTTTAAAATATCTGGGATTCTTGGGAGAGCTTGCAATGAGCATATGTCTTATGTGTCATAACGCTGTCCAGTGCTCTGAGTCACAGCTGTTAATTTAACATTGCAGTTGTAGCTGAGTCTGGTTTTATTAACTTTGCTGTCCCAACTGTGTATTTATTAAGTTTGTGTCTTCTGTTCTCCAGCTGAGGATCAGATAAGCTCTTGAGAGCAAAACAGATTATTTTCCATCCAAAAATGAGCTTTAACAAAAGCAAATATAAGTATATAATAATTGTGAGAACGGCGCTGTCTGAGAAAGTGTCTTGTTTCTAGGGTTAAAGGCTCCACCTATTGGTTGACTAAAATGAGAGAAATGTAACATTTTCACATAGAAAACTGCTGGCCCTGATGAACATCCTGTGTCTTGCCACATCTTTACGAAATTGCTGGCTTCAGTGCAGAATTTTGTGTAATATCCAAGATAAAATGAGCTCAGTGACTTATTTCTGAGGGCAGTGCACACGCAGCACCCAAAGCGATGCGCTGCTGAGACACTGGGAAGTCCCTTCCTAAGACAGGAACCTCTTGGATTTTGCAGCTGAAGTCTTTCTTATCCTGAAAATGATTGTTTTTCTTTGCATAAAAATCAGCATCAATTCTTCCATGCCAGCAAAACAAGGACAAGGAATGACCCGAGAAGAGTTGCACGGTAACTTCCAGGCATTTATCACCTTCAAGTTTAAACAAGTCAGAAACAGGAGTATTGGTGCGGCCACCTTCACAGAATCACCGAATTCCAGAATGACATGAGGTTGGAAGGGACCTCTGGAGATCATCTAGTCCAAATCACTGCCAGAGCATGTCCACCCAGAGCAGGTCCCACAGGAACGTGTCCAGGGGGGTCTGGAATGTCTCCAGAGAAGGAGACTCCACCACCTCTCTGGGCAGCCTCTGCCAGGGCTCTGCCACCCTCACAAGAAAGAAGTTCCTCCTCATGGTTAGATGGAACTTCTTATGTTCAAGTTTGTGCCCGTTCCCTCTTGTCCTGTCCCTGGGCACCACTGAAAAAAGACTGGCCCCATCCTCCTGACACCCACCCTTTCAGTATTTATAGGTGTTGATCAGATCCCCCCTCAGTCTTCTCTTCTGCAGACTAAAAAGACCCAAGTCCCTCAGCCTCTCCTTGTAAGAGAGATGCTCTAGGCCCCCTTCATAATGAAAACCCATTTCCCCAGTGTTGGCTCAGTCAGTCTCAGCATTTCAGGCAAAATGGCATTTTAAAGGTCTACAGTCATTCCTGAGAATGCCATGGGAGGATGGAGAGAGGCCATGGGATGTGGAGAGAGGAGGGGATGTCCAAGCGGGGCTTGGGGAGACCAAGGGGAAGGACAGACATTAGGGAGCATCAGGGGTCTTTTGGAGACAGCGGGAGGCTGTGAGGGTGTTGTGGGCATGGCCAGGAGCTCTCGCTCCGTGCCCTCATTGCCCACCCTCTCTAAGTTACTTCACTCTCAGAGTTCGTGCCACTTCCCTCGTTTCCTCTGACAACTCCTCTGTGCCAATAATTGGCCACGCTGGTGAGCACTTGCTGTGATGCAGCCCTACTGTTCCTGCCCATTCAGCGGTCCTCAGGAACTTGAAAGCACATCCGTGTAGCACAGAGCGCTGGAAAACAGCTTGTGGATGCCAACAAAATGCTTGGACAAGAGCAAGTTGTGTATACAGTTTGTTGCACATGTATACACGCTCCCGGCTCTCGCTGTCCCACGCCGAGTTACGCTCCTGTCTCCGCAGAGGAGGCAGAAGAATTTCCTCTGAACTTCATCATCCTGACAGCCATGGTCCCGCTGGCACCAGCGTGTCTCTCGTTCCATCCCGCTCCCTGCGTGCTTGTGCCTCTCGGAAGGCAGCAAGATCCCTGTGGAAAACATTCCCTGGGCAGGTTTGTTCCTCCTGGAGAGGGGGTACTGAGCGTGCAGCTTCAAGCACCTCCATGAAGCTGGGGTCAGAGCACCTACCTTCAGGTGCTTCCCTTCCTTCTACAGTCCGTGAAGCACTTTCAAAGAGCAATTTAGACAACCTGAGTTGATTTCATGATTTCAACAAATTGGATGATAAATAAATTGGATACATAAAGGTGGAGAAAATAAAATAATATAATGAATGTGCAAAAATTAATAGAACAACTGTATTGATGTCAGAGTGCCATATTTTTTGTAATATTCATAGTGTTAGTACCTAGGTCTTATATATACTTATGGATTAAGTCTCACAGCATTCCCGGGAAGCATTATTTCCTTTATGGAATGGAAATTGGAGCATGGCGAGGTTCGTTTTATGTGTGAAGCACAAGAAAGAGGTCTGTGAACGGAATGTGGATCTCTTGAGTCTTGATCCAAACTGGTTAACATAAGATTAAGGGGCAGACAACAACACAAGAAAAAGGAAAAGAAATGCTATTTCTGTTTTTCCTCTTTCATTAGTCATCTCTTTTTTTTTCTTCTTAAAGAGGTGCTAACTGATCACAAAATAAGTTGTGGTTAGAAAAGGAGCACGGCAACTTACTACTTGACTCCAGCAATATAAAACCACCTTAATGTGTGGGGAATGTGCTGCAATTTTAACGACTTCCTATGGTGCTCTAGTAGCTCCTGACCGGCCATTCACCTGGCTATGGGAGGCTCCAGCTCCTTTCCTCAGCATGAATAAACCAGGATGGGGACTTAGTCGTTTGGGGTTTTGTGTCTGATTTGGAGCACCTGAACCAGGGAGCTCTCTTCTTGTGGTGCCTGGTGCTGCTCAGAGGACAGACCTAGGCTTGCTTTGCTAATTACCTCTGTCATTAGGATGCACGTGGCATCCCGCAGCCACCTACCAGCCCTGAACTGTGCGTACGGTCATTCCTGCCCTGTTGTTAATGATTCTTCCTGCTCAGGTGTCCAAAAAGGTGTTTTAAGAGATGTCCCTTCCTCTCCCTGCTGGCTGATTGGATCCATCCGTGGTCCCTGCTGGCTGCTGGGCTCCGGGTCATGTGCGACACGTTATTATATGGTTAATGTTGGCTGAGATGTAAACTCTGTGCCTGGATACGGCAAAGTCAAAGCAGCGGGTTTAGCCACCGTGATGCGTTGCTGTGGCACGTAGAGCAATGCCCGGCACCCAGACCTGTGTGTGTAACACAGAGTGACCCCTCGGTCCCTTTGTGGTGACTGGATCGTGACACTCTAATGCCTTATTCTGCAGTCATGCCCTGCAGTTCGGTAATACCGAGCAGAGCCCCCTTTCCGTGTGAAAAAACAAGACAGGGTGTCCCAGAGCCTAATAATTCTGCAAACATCAAGCAGTGTGGAGTTAATACTTCTCGGGGCCTTGCCATGGGAATTTTCTGGCTGTGGCCCAGACTACAGATAATTAATTATGTCAGTGAAAGGCTCTGGTGGCCTGTTTTCTTCAGAAAAAAAAGTGACATCATCCATGGAGCTCTCTGGCAATAAAGCAGAACAAAGCTGTGTGGGCAGGAAATAACAGACAGATGTCTTCTAGTGCTCATTTGATCTGCTTCGAAGCTCGCTGTAAGAAGTAATACATTGCGCAGCGCTGCTTCTCCTCAGCTCTGCAATCTATAGCGTGGACTTTTTTAAACAGAAGAGGCCAAATTAATCTCTGATGTAATTCTCCTGGAGCCACTTCAGAGCGTTTGTGCAGTGGATGAGCTGGTCTGTCATGTGCCTTTCCTCCAGGATTGATTTCAGGAGGACTGTCTGTGTTATCATGGTAAGATAAAGCACAACAAAATGAAATACACCGTGGAGCTGCAAAGGCTTCGTACAAGGCCAGAGAGTTCTGCACCATGTAGAGAAGACAGGAGCATTGTGTTTCATACCCCCAGGCATGAGGGATCGCTTCCATTTCTGGATAGATTTCACTAAACTTTTGTACAAAACCACTGATCATCGCTTTTCATCAGTGAAGCCATCTCTTTACCTCCAAAGTAAATCATGTACATAGACCCAAGTCCAAAAATGTTCAAAGAGATTAGTGCACGTGAACTTCACAGTTCCAAGTATTGGGAAATTAAGCTAAAATGAAAGGTAAGAAAAAGGCTTTGCTGTACACAGAGTCTTTCTCACAAGAAAAACTACGTATAGGTACCATTAGCCAGCATTTGGCATGGCTAGAATCACTGAGGGAGTGATATAAACAAGGCTGCTGCAGATATCTGCTATAGGAAAGAAAAATATTTCATAAGTTCTAGCAAAAAGAAGTTTTTTGTGATGCAATATGTAGTAGAACATCTAATCTCCCAGTTTCAAAGTATGTCCTTGTAGCAATATGTAGGGATAGCTTGAGGAATCAGGCATTTAATGAGGAGTCATTCCAGTAGGCAGGGGCAAAATTTATTACTTTCTCTATTAATATTCATAGTATCGTGACACAAAATGAAGGAAGGGCACTTTGAAGTATTTGAATTTCCCCCTAAAGTAAGAAAAGAAGGGAAGTTACTGAGTTTAAAGGTGGATGAGTATTAAGAAAGTTTTGCAGATAGTTTTTCAACTACACCTGCTTGAAGGTGCTTTCTTCACTAATTAACTAAACGGACAGGTGGTGTTCGCTCTCTGGAGCCTCTACTGGGAATTGTCAGAGACAGGATTACTCCTGCCCTGGCACCCACGCAGCATGAGCTTGTCCTGGATGCTGCAGAAAGCAGTGTGAGAACATCCTCCTCATGGCCCTCAGCAGGACGCCTGGAGTGCCATGTTTGTTTGCTCGAGGTGAAACATTTGTAAAGGCTGCTGGAATGGAGGAAACGGGCTGCTGCTGAGATCCCAACGCTACATGGAGAACCTGCGACCTTATCTAGTTTCTGGTGCGGTACAGAGCAGCTGCTGCTCTATAAATAACCTGAACTGTGTGAAAGGCAAATAACAACACCACAAGTAGAAGTAAAGGTTCCTGTCTGTGGTTTGATAGTTATTTCTTGCCATTAATCACTAGGAAGAAAAATATGTTTTCATAAACATTAAACCTCTATTACTTGGTCCTTTCACTTGTGCAGGGATAGCAAAGTGTCACCATAACTAGGAAATAAAAGCTGGAAATAAATATTCAAAAGCTGGAAATATCAGATCTTCTAAATATAACGTAAGTGCATTCCTGTAAATACCACTCCTGCTCCCGAATTTTCAAAATTTCTTTCAATTAACTGAGAGGATTGTCATCATGTCATTGAAGTATTTAGATTGCTCTGAAGGAGTTAGATGTATTTTGGGTGACTCCAGACATGGAGCTATGAAGGAAATACTTACTGGTATCTGATTTAAAGAGAGGCATGTTGTGAATTTGCAGGAAGGCAACTTACAAAGAAAATGCAAGAGTTTAGGAGAGGTACTGGCAAAACATCTTGAATTGGATTTCACTCTCATCTGACAGTGATTACTTTGACTCCATTCAGCCCATCTTGAATACCACTGAATTTTTTTTCCGATTTACTAGATGCCTTACATGACATGAGTTTGAGCAGCTCGGTCCCATTTCCCAGGTGACAAAGGGGCTGCGGCAAAAATTCCCCGTTCAGTGGGTGCTGCGTTTTGTTCGCGGTCTCACGGGAGAGGCCAAAGACTGTGGGAATGGGGAGCGAGGGCTGTAGTAAATTGGCAGGGCAGGGCACGAGGAGGAAGCACGTTTGAACGCCGGGCTTGTGTAACAGTATTTCCATTGACCAAGAATTCGGTTGCTAGGCTGCCGGTCCCCTTTTACAAGCAGCAGAATCATGCTATTGTTTCCTAAATGGTTTCAGTTTTATGCAGGGACCTCTTTACATCCTTTCTATATCATTTAAATATTTTACTAGGCACGCAGTAAAGCTGAGTTTGGAACTCAGACCCCCGCTCTGCTCAAGCCAGTGAGCAAAAGAAAGCCCTTCTTTTTTTTAATTCTGCCAAAAAAGTGAGTATTTCAGGGTAACCCCACGAAGAGTGGCCTCACATCAGCCTTCCAGCTGGGTGGCTACCATGGACTCCTGAGGGGCTTGAGGAATTTGTATTTCCCAGGTAGAAATGCATGAAATGCATGGTACAGTCCATGTCTTAAGTAAGTCCACTAGTCACTAGGCAGTAGAGAGGAAGGAAAGACAAAGCTGTGCAGGACAGCAGTGACCCATGGCACTTCAGCCCCTCCATGGACATACTCAAGATCTGAGGACATCAGCCTTTAGAATTTGGCACCTCCAGTAAGCATAAAACGAGGCTCAGATACAATCCAACTTCGCAGTTCTATCAGCAGGGACACCTGGAGGAGTTAACTGAGTACTGTGTCCAGTACTACTCTCCACAATTCAACAAAGATGCAGACAGGCTGGAGAAGGTCCAAAGGAAGGCCATGAAGGTGGTCAAAGGGACGAAGAACCAGCCCCATGAGGAAAGATGAAGGAATGAAGTCTTTTGTCCCTGGAGAAGAGAAGGCTGTGGAGGACATCATCACAGTATTCCAGTACGTAAAGGGTGGCTACAAAGAAGACATAGGCTCTCGCTTCACAAAGAGCCACACGGAGAAGACAAGGGGCAATGGGGTACAAGTTGCACCAGGAGAGGTTTCATCTTGACATAAGAAAGCAATTTTTTACAGTGGGAACAATCAATCACTGGAACAGCCTCCCCATGGATGTGGTAGATCCCCATCACTGGAAGTTTTCAAGGACCGGGTGCTAGATGATCTCATTGAGACTTCCTTTCCCACGAAAAGTTGGACCAGATGATCCTTTGAGGTCCCTTCCAATGTGGGCTGTTCTATGGTTCTAGGAGTTTGATGGACAGGGAGTTTGTGCTTTGCTCCTGGAGAAAACCAGTGTAGAAAAGCACCACTCAACTATCTGGCCTTCTGTGTTTCTTGCCTTGAAAGTATTTCTAAGAAGTAAACGTGACTTCTTCATTGCTTCTACTTTTAGAGATTCAGGTACTTAGGAGCACTTTATTAACAGAAAAGTCAGTTTATTTTCAAGAATCCACAGTATGAACAGTATAGATAAAAAGTTAGCTTGGAGTTTTCTGTAGGGCCATCTAAGTAATGACAAAACAATAAAAGTAAATGTATGTGTTTTCCAAATTCTGTCTTGACTTTAAAGAACTTCTCTGACTAATTGCAGTCTTCTGGACTTACGCAAATGACTTTCATTGTGTTACAAGCTGTTGCAATATGTGGTCTTCTCATGCCTGAATATTCTCTCACATCAGAGCACCAACAAAACAAAACAAAACAAAAAAAGGGGCTTGAGAGATGGCTTTCCTGTGCCAAACACCATGACTCTTCTACCAAAACAGCTAACAACTTTCCTCAGATTTATAGACAAGTTTACTTCCACTTTGAAATCTCTTCCTTGTGTTTGTCTCCCAGCTTATGATTTATGCTAAACAGCATTGTGCTTCGAGACGAGGGAGGCACCTACAGTAGATGTCTGTCAGCAGAAACAGCTTCCCAGTATGGTTCCCTCTTCTTAGCAAGGACCCCCCACTTTGAGCCTCTTGTACCTCTTCCCAGGCACAGGAGTGGAAGAGGCCCAAGTGTTCCTCCCCAGGATTATTCTGACTTGCTACCTGAAGTTTAATATCTCAATAGCTGTTCAGGATACGTTGAAAGAAAACATCTCCATGTGAGCTCGCTTCTGGTTGTTTCGGTGGAAAATTTGTCATCTGGAGGAAACATGAAAGGAGGAGTCACACCAGCCTGCTGTTTCAGCTCCTTCCCTCTAGGTTTATCCCAAGGAGTTTCAGAGAGTTTGCAAATCCTGAGGCTGACGGGAGGTCAGGAGGTGGCCTGGGCCCCTCTCCGACCTGGGCTCGCTGTATCAGAATCTTCCTGTGCCAGGGGTTGTTGCTGACCAAATAAAAAGCAAATTTCTCTTCGGTTTATTATTAGCACGAGGCCCCTTTTTTGGCCCAACGCTTCCTAGCAACCCGAGTGACTGTTTGTTAGTTTGCTTTTCACAAACTGTTATCATAAGTCCATGGAAACAGAGCACTGGGTGAATTAGCCGGTACCCTTGAAAAGATAACGACAGGAGCAGTAGCCAAGCCCAGAAAAGGCAGAAGGCACCTCACCATGCTAACGCGCCCCACATCCCGAGCCCCTGCAGAGCCTGGGGTGCCCAAGGAGGGGGGACACGAGCGAGGACCTGCCTGCACCCTGGGGATGGTGCCACCCGGGCTCGTACTGTCCCCTTGGGCTGCAGTGAGGGGATTTCGGGTCTGATCCCTGGAGCTAAGCATGTCACTGCTTCCTTCTAAAGACAAAACCATGAATAAGGGTTTCCTTCAAAACTCTGAACTGAGCTTGGGGACCTTCTTCCCTGCTCGGGGTGCTGGTTCCTCCATTCAGCATCACTCACTCTCCTGGCTCTCCTCCCTCTGGCTCTCGGGGGACCCAAACCAGCAGCTTCCAGAAACCTTCTTAGCCGGCAAGTTAGAAGCTGTTTCAGGGACCCTGATTCCCTCCTGCTAGAGTTGCTCCATGATTAAACACTAATGAGGCTGGAAGGAAAGTATGCATGGCTGTGTACAACTGGGCAGGGGCTGGGGCACTCGCTGGGAAGAGTAGTGTTCAACTTCAAGTAGCTCTTTATAAATGGACTAGTTCTCAATTGGGTGGCGTAATCTTTGCTTGAAGTTCATTTTCAGTTTGATTTTCATGTTACTCTATTTTATTTATAAAAAAAAAAGGATTAAAGGGTCTTTGCCATTTTCTGAAATTATTTCCTTGCTGATGTTAAAAGCAGGTGGGTTTGTAGAGCTGCAGTGCCTCTGTGGCGTTGGGTAAAGATTTGAGATTCGCTACAGGGATAATACAGAATGCCATTGTGCCGTTAGGAAGGCTGTGGAAAAGCATGAAGCATTGGTCAATTCATAAATCCTTAACAGTCATTGCTTACATAGGGGCAATATTTGTAAGGGTTTTTTTCCTAAACTATCTGAACCTTTCCTTAGCCCTTATTTTGCTTCCCAAGCTCACATGGGTTGAGTGTCAGAAAAGCAGGTGAGAGAAAAATTGGTGCCTGTACCCTTCTGCCCTCCATCCCTTTGGGCTTGTGGAAGAGATGGGAAAATCTGGGAGCTCCTTCATTCCCACTGAAAACTTGGACCTTTTACAGCCCTTTCCCCGGCTCACAGCCTTATAAACGTGTCCTGAAGGACAAGCGAGTGCCCTGTCCCTGTTTTACAGATGGTTTAACAGATATTGGCAAATGTCATCAGAAACAGAGCCCAGGATTAAGCCTTTGCCTGCAGCATGGCCCTAAAATGCCCCTTCCTCCTAGCCCAGCGGTCCCACCAGCCAGCCAACCAGTTTCACCAGTTAGCTGGGGTCTGCAACACTTCCAGGGTTTTGTTTAAACAACCAAAAGTTAGAAAACTTTAAGAGTGACTTGAAGAGAACATTTAGTCACAAAGTCAGATAGGGAACGACAAGGAAATACTTGATTGGAGGTGGTCTGAGAAATATCAATCCAGAACACTCATGCCGCTTGTCCCACTCACGTTCCTACCCCGGTCAGGGAGTAGCATGGGCAGTGAAGAAGACGAAGGGTATGAAGAGTAATGATGTTCCCTGGCTATAGATGCAACCCACATAAAAATTCATAGCATCCAAACGATGTAGTGACAGGCAGGAATAGATTAATTGATGCCTACAAGGATGACATTGGATCGCACAGATCACGTTTACTCTGATGGTCTCCCCAAGTTTTTTATATTTACATTGGCAGCCTGGCATTCTTCTCATTTATTTTATTTTTGTGTATGCGGTCTGTATATATGAAATGCCCCTATTCGCCTTGTTTTCCCCTGTTGGTTAGTAAGTTGGCTGATGGTACCGCTGCTCTGTTACAGGCAAGGGAGGATGTGATCCACATGCTGAAGACAGAGAAAACCAAACCTGAAGTTTTAGAAGCTCATTACGGCTCCGCAGCTCCAGAGAACGTGCTCCGAGTGCTACACAGGGATGCCATCCTTGCCCAGGAAAAGTCTATAGGGGAAGACGTCTATGAGAAACCAATTTCAGAGGTAATAACTTCTTGGTTTACTTCATTACATCTGTGCAGGGGGAATCCTAACCAGAAGTGAGACTCCACATCCATCACACGTGTGCAAAACACACAAGGGGATAATGTAGAGCTTGTACAAATGACGAGAAATCGAAGAATTGAATATTGCCCTTCACTCAACCACAGGACAAATTGTAAGCAAAATCACTGGGTTTGAACACAAACAGTAAAGAGCTTGTGTGCTCCTTAGGGCTGGTGCCATTAAGTAAGAACAAAATTTTTGGGTGCTACGTTTCTGTTTTTTAAATTCCTTTCAATTATAGGCAGCAACTTCTACTGCTGGCAGCACTGGTAAGCACCCTCTGATTTTCTTGGTGCGCTGGAGCAGTATTGTGTGTGTAGTGAGGCAAAGAAGACCTTCAGAGATTGACTTTGAACATATTTATGGGATCGTAAATCCATAATCATTTTACGTCACTTAAGCTGGAGGACTGCACAGTCAGTTCATCCCCTAAAGGAGACTTGTGGACTTGATCCCTTGCTTTAAAATAAATGAATGTAGAATAGACCTAGGAATATCTGAGGGCAGCGTGAATGCCAAAATAAGCAGCCACTGCTCATGTTTATAGCTTCCTAACAGTCCAGAGCACGGAGAAAGAGCATGGAACAATGTAAAATATAATATACTGTAGTGCCTGTCCAAATCTTCATAGTTTCTCCTAGTAGAACATTTAATTTTTTCATCAGGAATTCTGTCTACCACGGGGTACCTTTATACTGTGTACTCTCATTGAAGCATCTTCTGGAATTTTTGGGATGATAGTAAATAAGGAAAGCAAACGTTAGCATGTGTGGGGCATGCAGGAAATACTGTTTAGCAACATTAAAAGAGCTCAGCCTGGCTTTTTGTCTAAAGAAGCTGATAATTTGATGGGGACCTCAGTGTAAAACTTTTGTCATATTTAGGTCTACAGGGGTTATGTTAGAGTTAAAATAGGATGATGACAAAATTTTGTAAGTGCAAAGGATCTACTCTCAAAGACTGAATCCAACCTTTGTCCTCTAAAAAATACAGTGACTACCACTACTAAAAAATACTTTGAATACCATGGTCAACTTCTGGAGGGCAAATTGCCATGGTCCTCCTGCTCTCTTATTTCCCTCTGTTTGTGGAGGCATCACGGGAAACAGCAAATCTACAGTTGGGGCCAAGAAAGATGTGATTGCCAGGAGGTGGGGGCTGGGGGTGGGCAGAGCAGAGAAGCACCAGGAACAAGGGCCACTTCGGCGGGGAGGAGGATGGAGTTTGTCATCTGCTCCCCAGGAACAGTGAAAGGAGCAACACGAATAGCTGTGGTGGCTTCGGTGTGCCCTGGCCACTTTTTAGATGTACCTCCCTGGCCTTAGTGTTTGTTTGAATAATAATTGGTATATTAAACCTAATTTTTAGCTCAGCAGTCCTACGGGTGCATTGAAGATGCAGAGCTAAAGTTTCAGCCTTGATCCTACACCTTACACTCCACATCTAGGTGTCCAGGCCCCATGGATGTGTGTGAATTCAGGCTCTCGGGGTCTGAGGGCGTCTGCCCTGGTGTTCACTACAGCTTTTCCCACGTGAAATGAGGAAAGTGTGACCAGCAGCACCTCGCCACGGGGGAAATTCTACACTGCACCAATATTGTTAACTGAGTGAAAGTCTCTGTGTGTCTGAGCACCACGCAAATGTTTATTGCAAACACGCCGTCCAAAGAAATCATTACTTTTACAGGACAGTTACTCTTATTTCTAGTCGCTGCTTTATGTAAAGCCCAAGACATAAAATTATGGGACTTGCATTTACCAAACACAACATTGTTGGTTAATAAATCAGATGAAGTAAGCAAAGAGACCTTTGAAACAGTCTATTCTCCTTTCCTACAATCCAGCTGGACAGACTTGAAGAAAAGCAGAGAGAGACGTACCGGCGCATGCTGGAACAGCTCCTCTTGGCAGAAAAGTGCCATCGCCGCACCGTTTACGAGCTAGAAAATGAGAAACATAAACACACGGATTACATGAACAAGAGTGACGACTTTACCAACCTCTTGGAACAGGAGCGGGAGAGGTGAGTACCTGAGATGGTGCAAAGAGCACCCCCAGTGTCCCCAGCAGCGACACGCTCTGCTATTTTCTGCGTTTAAATGACACTAAACTCACATGTAAACCATATGTAAATGTCGATCCGCTCATCATGAGTAAGTACATTGCTGTGCAGGTCTGGAGCTGGAGGAGAACCACCGGCTGTTCCTGTAGCCTGAGCCCGAATTTAGAAAGGAGTTTGTTTGGAATAACTCGTGCCCGTTTGGGGCAGCTTTTGATGGGGTGGTGTTTGTGGTGGCTCAGGCTGGCTTGCTCAGCCAAGCGCCGCCTTTTGGGAAGGACGGGGCACCGTTTGTCACAGCGGGAGGACGGGGTAAGGAAAACCACAACACACATGAGGACACTGGCACACAAAGTGGTAGGGCCTTTGCCAGGCTCGGGCTTGCAAAGTCACAAACCATTTGCGTTATTTTTCATATTTTTGAAGACACATGCCTCGGGCAAGATCTGTGTTCCCCTGGAAGGAAATATTTCCTTGTTTTATAAAATGTGCCCAGCCTGGGGTGGATTGGCTGCAATGTTTATCTCACAGGCTTTTTCTCTTCAAGTATTTGTCCTGCTTGTGGGAGGAATTTGTTCTCTGAGTTTCTAAGAAAAGAAAGAGCATCAACCTTAGGTGAAGGACGAGCCCTCGGTAACAGCCTCACTTTCTCAATATGAGATTTTCATGCTCATACCAAGCTGCTTGAAGTCAATCCACAACATTTTTTAAAAAAAAAAAAAAGCTCTGAGAAAATTACTTAAGGCAGTTCAAAGAAGAAAGGCTTTTGAGGAAACCACAGTCTGGTGGCAGACATTTGCAAAAAGCCAGGAGCTAAATTGTTTAGTGCATTTCCTGAGCTCCGCTCAGCGCCAGTTTTGAGTAGGTGGCACATGAGCTACAGTGACCATGTTTCCTGGTTTATTAGCTGCTGGGTTTCTGTCTCTCTGTTTTCCTGGGTTGATTGGCAAACTTTAAAGGGCAAAAATGCTTCTGCTTCTTAGCAATGTGAATCTTTTAGCAGAAAATAAAAAAAAAAGATGTTGTATTTCCCAATAAGGAGCAATTTCACATCTGATTCTCATAGATGCCATTTTTTGTCTCTGCTGAGTGTCTGCGTAGGTGTGAAGAGGCAGGCAACTCAAATGATACGAAAGTGGTGTTAAAATACCATTTACATACATCTTTACATTTTATAATTTGACAATTTTTGCCATCTTATTATTCCAGCTCAACTCGTGAAGGCCACTAAATAGCCTAAGCTTAGGGCCTGTTTTGAACCAACTTCCCCCAATGAATTGATTAAAAAACTTTGTCTCGCGTTACTATGGCTGAGATCTCAGGTCCCATCTCTGTGGGCATTTTCTAACACTCCTCCTGTTCTTTTGTGACTTTTCAACTTCAGTTGTTCCACATCCTACAATTTTTGGGAAAACAGCAATAGAAAAGGGAGAGTTTGAGTTTGAACTTCTATTGAAAACAGATCTTTAAGAGCAGCTAAACTGGCTGGCTTCAGTCACCAGTGCCTCTGTACTGGTGGCTGCGGGGCAAGAGCTGCAGTGCTGAAGCCCTTTTGATTTATGCTGAGTGACACGAGAAACCCCATGTTTGCTATTTAATCCACTGGGTTTGTCTGAGGCACTAATGAGAAAATTCGTTTCGAGTTTGGTAGGGAACAAGCAAAGAGAACGTGGCACGTAGCTAAACACAGCGAACCTTCCTCTTCAGGGTCCTCCTCCCGGATCACTTGCAGAGCAGATAAGCAAAATCAGGATGGGCTGAAGCCCACTCATTAGTGTGTAGTCTTAAATGAATTCAACTCCTCGTCTTTGTTTGCTGAGTGCTGATGCTACACCCACACCTTTGCAGGTATTAAAAAGTGGAAGTAGTATCATTTGAGGGCTATATTCACAACAAAAGAGAGGGTGATGGGATGGCTTCTCAGGAAAGCCCCACAGTGGCAATCAGCAATAGGTTTTTGTCAAAAAGAAACAGTTTGTAGTGGAAAGATTAAGTTACGATAGGTTAAAACATACCAAAAACTCCCATGCTCATTTAATCTGCATATTGGAACCGAAAACTGACCTGCCCAAAGGCATTTCTCAGGGTCTCGTGTAGGCATCCTTGTTTTATAAGTACCACTTTATATATAATTTGTTTTACTGTGTTGCTTTGAGGCCTGAGGGTTATTTTATTAAGAGCTGAACAGACTTGTAGTCTCCGTGAAAAAGAAAAGGGGACAGGGAGGTGAACTTTGCCCGTCAGTCCCTCTGCTGCACTCCCAGTTATAACGTTAATGAGACAGGGTGAGCTGGAGGAAGAACAGTCCTGGGGGGTGACCATCTCAGAGCAGCCTGGTCCAATGAGAGCAGTAATACCTTCTGACCCGCATCTAAGAAATTGAAGTAATTTCTTTCCCCACGGTATTTTATCAATCTTTCCCAACCATTGCTGTCCACACCAACTTGTAGAGGCCACATCTGCTTTTGCATCTGCTTTTGCACAAACCTTTGTGAAAGTTTGATCAAGATAAAAAAGGGAAATTCTTTAAGAGCAGAAATATGCCTCGGTTCTAATGTATTTCTAGCACTTTCTTAATGTATTTACTTTGGAATATTTTTTTACATACACTTTCATCCATTATCTCTAATCCATCCATAATAACGTGGTATGAAAGCAAACAGTCCAGTGGGAGACTAATTATTAGGTCAGCCTTGCACAGGAAGGAAGTAACAAGAAAACATGGTTTGTCAAGAATAATTATGCATGAGAAGTATAAAAAAGACAAAATTGTACGCAGGGATATTCAAAACGTAGACAGCAAGGAGGAGTAAATGGAGAAAGCTAGAGAGCCTGACTGTTGGTCTTGGCTCCACAACACCAAGTGCAACTAAGCTGTAGAAAGGTTGTGGAAAAGGTTGGCATGTTACAGGAAAAGAGCAGTGACAGCCATTTGCCGGATGGAAATGAAAGAAATCTGGTCCTTTTAGTGGAAGGTGTTTCTACAGACACGGTGGCTGAAATGTTTTGCAGATTTTGCTATAGTATGCTCAAATTACACTATGATCATACCTAAAAATCGGAATGTTTTGAAAGTTAGGAATGTTTTTACCGTTCAACCAAAATTCCCCTTTTCCACACTTGCCCACCTGTAACATCAAGTTCTCTTTGGGTATCTCCTATCCCCAGAAGTGCCAAAGTATCCATCTTGTGATCTGGTTAAAGTTGTCCCTCCTTACTGCAGGGGAGTTGGATTAGATGACTTTTAAGGTCCCTTCTAACCCAGCACATTCTACGGTTCTATGATTCTTGGAGCCTCCTGACAAGGCTGAGGAACAAGGAGAAGAGCTGGAGACACCTGGCCCCCTCGGAGACCTTTGGTGGCAGACGGTGGGCTGAGGAGTCTCTGGTCCAGCAGGTGTTGAACGAAGGGTCTGACTGGAGCTGCACTGACCATCTGGACACCTGAAGAGCAGGAGATCACGCAGCAGTAGCTGCAGTGATAGAGTTAGTCCTCCTGACACAAGGAGCCTTCTTATCTTCAGCCTGGCTTTGGGGAGAAGGAGACCTGAACCAGCTACTGGCACCACCTGCCCCAGAAAGCTGTGAAAAGCGGCTCAATGTGAAGCTGCACTTGGATGCTTTCTGTTCTGCCTGGTCCTAACCCTCCTGCCTTTAGGGAACTGGGTGGGAGGGGGAGAAATCTTTAGGATCAATTATGAACTTTTCAAGTTGATCAGTGGGGCTTTTTCTTCTGGTGGAAAAGGGGGAGAGCTCTGTGTAACCTTGGCACTGCTTCGACCTCTTGATAGACCTAGGCGATGAGGTTTAAAATCCTGACATTTTTAGAGGTGCTAATCTCTGAACAATTTGCCTTGTACTCTTCTCTTAATCCCCTTGGTTGACAGTGCATTTTGCTGCTATTAAAAGCCCTGGAAAACTCCCATTGATTGTGATGGTTCAGAAACAGGCTTGTGGTGAGGACCACTGAGCCAGTCCCGCCGGACAGGTAGCAGAAATAGCTCAAAAGCCTTAAAAAATGGAGGGAGGAGGGAGTTTCTTTCATATGCATGGGTCGTGGTTTGTGGAACAGAGGGTGCCATGTGGCAGAAAGGCTTTGGTGGAGCTGGTTCAGGGAGATCCACACAACTGCTTTGTGAGCAACTTGATATTTTTTGGGACTCTTTTACCCCATCCCACAACGCGGCAGTAAATACCCACCCGGTAGCTAATGTCTGAAAGCACTGATATTACCTTTAGTCACATTTTACTGTAAGAGTTCACAGAAGCGATGAGCGTTTCAAACTGGCTCTGGCTTTCCTTGCTGCAGCCTCAGACTGTTCTTCCCAACCTCAGGGACAGGGTTCCCAGTGCACCGAAGCGTTTCGCGTTTTCCTCCAAGGCAAGGCTGAGGATTCGGTCTGCTCTTCCCAGCAGTGCCCTGCTAAATCTGGTTTGAGTTAAACCCTCTTTTTGAAGTACACGGCCATAATTAGATCTGCTTAGAGGAGACGGCGGGACCGTGACCCCCAGATCCTTCCCCCACAAAGTTTCCTTTCAGCCTTCACGTGAAATTGTCTCCTCTCTGCCTCCCCCGTCGCAGCACCCCCAGCGAGGAATGCCCTGGCGAGCCCCTGGGAGCTCTGGGATAATACATTCCTCTCGCCTTCGCTCATCCTGGCACCGCGATGCTCTTGGCTGCTCTGCTGGTGATGTCATTCTGGGCCCGCATCACCTGCAAAGGAAACCGATCTGCCAGCAATAAAGCACACAGCCCTCTCGAAACAAAAACGGCAATCTTGATGTTAGCAAGTTTTTTAAACCTTTATATTTTTTTTCCACCCTCTTTTTGCATTTCTGCTTTTATTACCAAAGCTCCTCTTCTCCCTTTTCCCACGAGACGGCAGCACCAAGCCTTTCACTGGGAAGCACCTGCCTTTTTGTTCCCCTTGACTTCAGGGACCCAAGCAAGTGCAAAGGCTGGAGTGTGAGAGGGAGATTTCGTGTGCCTTACCTTTCCAGTTTGCATTTTCTCTTGATTTTTACGGAGGCTGTAAAATAAAGAAGCTGGCAGGAAGACAGCCGGGCAGAGTATCCATCAGTCAGTTACTTGTTTAGAGAACAATCACGCCAAAAGTATGAAGTGTTCAGGGCTAATAAATCTCTGTGATTTACCAGTTTAAGGCCAAATTCTGTAGTAAGAATAACCCCATAGAGAGATATTGGGCTGAGGTGTATGGTGCAAACATATAGCACGGATTTTGGCCCGTACCTGTGTAATCTGTTGGTGATTCCTTTAAAGTCTGGAAAGTAAGTTTCTTTACAGAAAGATTTTTGCTAGCTGTTTTCTCCAAGAGTTCTTAGCCATATTTGCGCTCTGATTTTTTCTCATATGGTGATTGTTTCTGTGTCCTGCTTTCCAAATTGTGACCCAAAAAAAGGCAAAGCCAGCCCGATGGGACTGTGGGAATTCACCATTGCCTGCAGTAGTTACTCATCTTACCGCTCATCACTGGCCACAGTAAAGCTCTGAGTCACTCCCTGTCTGCTTTTCAGTAAGTGCATCCCCAAACTCCTAATCTTACAGCGAAGAAGAGAAGGCTGACAGCACACTGTCCATTCTTTTCTTTCAGGCTGACATACTATCAGTATGATTTGGAAGCACTGGCTATTTTCTGTCAATTCAATACATTCACAGGATCACAGATGACAAATTCTGTGGTAGTCCATTAAAAGAAATAAATGAGAAAACCTGGCAATGACAAATCCCATTTCTGCACAGTTAAGTAAATCTGAAGGTCACCCATTCTGCGGGTCCTGTTTTACAGCTCTAGCTGACGGCGAGGCAGCCACTGCTCAAAGTTTATGTTTTAACTAATGAATCTGGTCCCGAGTTCCAACAAAACGGCTCCAAAGGTAATTTAAAAACGAGAGAACAAACAGCCCCATCGGCCTGTGGAGCAACAATGTGAAAGTATTGCGAGTCTCACACAACGCGGCGCTTGCCATGAGCTGGGGCTCGTCCAAACCCGTCTCTTCACACTTGGATAGTCCTCAAAACTGTCCAGTCCTTCACTCGCTTCTGGGATTATATAAAATGGCATCATGTGTTGTTTCAGCTATTCTTCCAAAAATTATTTCTAAGTAGGCATCGGCTTCACAACCCTGGAGAGAGAATTGTTACACAAAGCTACACGTAGTTCATTATTCCTAGCAAGTTTTCTTGCTAAAATCACCAATTCAAATGCGCCCAGGGTCAGATGGGGGGAAAAAATGACTTCATTCAAAATCTACTCACGAACCTGAACTCTGTCCAGGGTGCAATAGGTAACAATTTCAATATTTAAGGGGCCTTTGGCATGTTTCAGAATTATTATACTACTGAAACAAATATCAGTTCACAGCTCTGCTGAGGCCATCTTTTTAAGTTGTCATTTTTTTTAGGGAAAGAAAACAAGAACTGAATCGGGGTCATGTAGGGAAAATTGCTTCCTCATTCAGAAATATTAGAAACAGGTTTCGGTTGAAGTGCCAGGTTTCAGTGAATTTCTACAAAATTTAGATAGATGCCAGTTATTTACAAGTATAAATGTGTACTTATAGGCACTCCAGCTTGAACATATTGGATATTTGCTTTACACTCAGCTGGAAGTTTACCTGTGCAGGGATGCAGAGACTGAGCAGTGAAGTGTAGGACTTACTGTTTTGGTTAATGCCCTACAGCTACTCAAGGCATCCTGCGTGGTCAGAGAACTTCCACGGCACTGTGTGAAGAACCTCAAGATGTTGCCTGACTTGGGGGGCTATTCTGGCTCAGTCAGCCTACGCAGAACCTTCCCTAACCCTAAACAGATGTAATGTTTTTTCCATTTTCTCTCCCCAAAAGGGTGCTAAGTGCATCCCTTCTCACTCTGGCAGTATCTGCACCAGCAGAGGAGCATGTGAATAATGAGTTTTATATTTGCATCATTCTAGTTTCCTCTTCCCGCTCTTCCCAGTTAAGTCACTTCTATACTTTTTGAGTTCTTTTTCACCAAAGGGATGAAAATCTTCTTGTAGGTCAGCTCCTGGGCATTTAAATTCCCCCAGACACAGGAATTCACTGGGCCGGGTCTCTCCATCTCCCGAAAAGAGAGGATTTTTCACTTGTTGGCTTGGTGAATGGTGCCAAGATACGGTCCTCTCTATCTGCTGCTTTTATTAAAATGACAAAAACGGAAATGGAATTATTCAAGATGAACAAATGTTTCACTGAAATCCACATGAAACTTCTTATTCACTTGAATGAGGGAGAAAACTAAAGCCTTTCGTTTTTTTTTTTTGTCTTTGATAATTATATACTGAATTTTTGCTTCAGCTCTGAAACTGAAAAATCACTTACTCATCCAGCTCTATTATCCAGTTGCTTACGTTAGGGAATGATTAACAGCAATGTAGCTGACTACGTAATGCCCTAATAAGAAAAGATAAAGACATGAGCAGAAAATGAGGGTAAATTACAGCAGAGTGTCAGCAACGCTTTTCTGATTATAGCAATTATATCATAGGTGAAAAAGTATCTCTTGGTGACAAGTCTATGTATCACAGGATGAAAGCTCCTGTACAGTTGCATTTAAAATGTTTATTTTCAGAGGAACTGGAAAGGGATAGACGTGTTCTCTTTCATCATTTAAATACCAGGCTTTTCCAAGATGACTTGACTTGTTTTAAAACGATGCACAGCTTTCGACACTATTTTATTTTGCAAATCACTGGCTGGGACACACCCCTGGTTTGCAAAAACAGTGGGGACAACCCAGCGTGGGGAAAAGCAGGGCTGTGGTGTGGAGCATCAGAACTTGCAGTTAGAGCGTGTCCTGGTTTGACTGTGTAGGGTCCTGCACCACGCGCAGAATAATCCCACACACCAGTACAGGTTAGGGGCTGACCTGCTGGAAAGCAGCTCTGCAGAGAGGGACCTTGGAGTCCTGGTGGCCAGCAAGCTGACCATGAGCCAGCAATGTGCCCTGGTGGCCAAGAAGGCCAATGGTCTCCTGGGAGGTATTAAAAAGAGCGTGACCAGCAGGTGGAGGGAGGTCATCCTGCCCCTCTGCTCTGCTCTGATGACGCCACACCTGGAGCACTGGGACCAGTTCTGGGCTCCCCAGATCAAGAAGGACAGGGAACTGCTGGAGAGGGGACAGCAGAGGCTACAGAGATGATCAAGGGACTGGAGCACCTTTCTGCTGAGGAAAAGTTGAGAGACCTGGGTCTCTTTAGCCCAGAGAAGAGCAGACTAAGAGGGGATCTCATCAATGCTTATCAATATCTAAAGGGTGGGTGTCAGGAGGATGGGGCCACTCTTTTTTCAGTGGTGCCCAGGGACAGGACAAGGGGCTTCTTCAAGTCTTAGCAAAGAACTAACCTGTAAAAATGCCAACCTGACGCTGGGGTTTATGAGCCCAGAACTGGCACTGGTGCAATTCCTTTGAAGTCAGTAGAGCTTCTCTTGATTAATGGGATTAATGAGAATCTGAGCAGGAACTCTAAAGATTTTAAAAGAGGGTGTACACCTCTGGAAGTACAGATATGCATATATTAATGTATTACATACAACAGTTTCTTGAGTGGAGGTGCAGCTGCTGGATAAGATTTTGTTCTCCAGCAAAACAACTTATCAAAAATACTTATTTCCTGTATGATTATATTTTTATATACCTTCTATATGCATTTCTGTTTACAATAATAGTGATTTATTACTGTATTATTTTAACATAATTTCTAAGCCATATAACGCCTTTGTGTTCTGAATTCTTTTTGGTCAGCATTTCCTATTGATTCTGCCATGGAGGCTGGAAGCTTTGCCAAATTGATTTTGCCTTTCTTTGTGCGTGAGGCATCATTTGCACTTATGTCACTACAGCATTTAAAAAAAAATAAAATAGTGATTTGTAAGCAAGGAAGCAAGGATGCTCAGTGGAACTCAACAGCTGACAACCCAATACCTGATTAGAAAACAGGATGCAGAAGCCCTGCAGTTATTCAGAGGGCAACACGGATACGGTAGAAAGACATTTTAAGGCAAGCAGAGGCAAGAATTTCACACTTACTGTGTGAAACTGGCCCAGGAATTCTGGTTTGGAATATTTCAGACTGAGGAGAGGACTAGAACCAGGTGTGCTGGTGCAGGAGGCAGCCCCTTTGCAAGTCTTCCTTCAGATGGAAGTGCCTATGGCTCCCATCCTTGTGCAATGGCTGTGGTCAGCCCATGTCTCCCCGGTCCTCAGAACAAGCCCCTCACCCTTCTCTGTGTAGAGACATGTATTTCACGAGTCCCAAATAACCTCGAGTGCAGAATGATGTTCAGCTCGGGCAAGATGATGGGACCTCAAGGATGTGCAACAGCAAGTTTGGGCAACCAAACTACAGATCTGCCCGCAAATCAGGTGCCTACAAACATTCAGATTTATATGTTTTAATTTTTTTTTGTTTATTTTTAGTCTTTTCTTCTTTAAATTCTTCACTAACTGCATTCCAGAAACCTATGGGAGTCTTTTTTGGACGCTGCTCTAAGCAACTACAAGTAGGAGGTTAAAGTATCAGGCTGAAATCTCTTTTATGCTGCGCCTCCAGAACACAAGGGATGAAAAGCAGTAGGGAAGGTGGGGCGTGAGATGGATGCAGTGGGCAGGTGTGTGCTCCTTGTGCCCAGGGCAAGAGCTGGGTGTCCCGGCATGAACATGAACAGAAATATCTCCACAGCCTTTCAGCCTGACAGCTGGGACATGGCATGTTAGGATGTGGTGTGACAGCCAGGATTACTCAGTGCTGATGTTGTTCAAACCCATCAGTCTCTCGGTCGTTCATCAAAGCAGCTGCTGACTGCTCCTTTACAGCATTTGAAAATTGTACTGAGGATTCATTATTTGCTAAATCACTGAACATGGTGCTCACCGGAAGTCATGTTTAACAATCTAGAAGGAATCACCATGAGATTATTTACTTTTCTCCGCTTTTATAGGTGTTTATTTTTTTATTCTTATGTCAGATGATATGCTTTAGGGAAAAAAGTAATCTTGCCTTGATTTTCAGTTTCCAGTAAGGCAATATTCACCACTGTTCTTAATGAGTTACTTATTGCCACGCTTAAAAACATGACCCTTATCTCTAGATGGAGTATTTCTGTTCTTCTAGGAGAAGTCAGGTGAGGGGGAGGCAGCAGAAACAACAACAACAGGGAATCAGCTGCCAACAGAACAAAAGCAACACACAGGTGAAAATGAGTCAGGGTTAATTAATGACCCAGATGAAGCTTGAGCAAAAGAGGTCAAGACACTGGCAAAAGACAAAGTTTCTCTCTCCTGGCAAACTGAGAACAGCTACAGCTCTCTCTGCTCACAAAGCCTTAAGGTTACTTCTCCATGTCGTTTTTCCACGTGGAGACCTACACATCAAAAGTGAGTAATTTAGAAAAAGAAGGGTGGAGACCAGAGCAGAGAAAGATGGCATTAGCAGGGTGCTCTGATAAAGCACGGATGTGTGGAAGCAGTGGCACTAAAAATGGCAGGTCCATAGGGGGGAGCAAGGAATCATCTGGGCAGGTTGGATTAATGGGCTGAGACCAATTGTATAAGGGTCACCAAGGCCAACTGCTGGGTCCTGCACTTGGGTCACACCAACCCCATGGATGCTCCAGGCTGGGGAAGAGTGGCTGGAGCTGCGGGGGTAAAGGACCTGAGGCTGGTGGTTGTAGCTGACTGCATATGAGCCAGCAGCGTGCCAAGGTGACCACCAGTATCCTGTCCCGTGTCAGGAACAGTGTGGCCACCAGGACTGAGGGCAGTGGTGGAGTCACCATTCCTGAAGGTATTTAAAAAATGAGTAGATGTGGTGCTGAGGGACACGGATTAGTGGTGTGCTTGGCAGTGCTAAGTTAATGGTTGGGCTTGGTCATCTTAAAGGTCTTTCGCAACTGAAATGATTCTATGACTCTGTGATTTTATAATTCTGTGATTTGGTCATCATGGCACATGGCACTTCTCTGAGGTCCTGGATACCTCTGCCCCTGACTCCGGAGAAGCTTTGGTCAAAGGGCCACAGCCTGTTTCTGTGACACTGCTGGTGTTTATTCACAAAATACTGAGCAGAACAGACTGTGCACCAGTACCCTGGAGCTGGTATTAGCTGTATAGACAGGTCCCATTCCAGCTGGATCACCTGTACTTCGGGGAGTCCCACCAATGTGGGCCTCGTTCCTCATGGAGAGAAGAAACCAGTGACATAATTTCATGTTGTGCATTTCTGTATTCATCTATAATTTCCACTCTATTTATTTACTACATACCTGAGTCAGGTGTGTAATATTGGACATACTGAGCTTTCCCAGGTATCAGAAGGAAACACACAAGTGTTAAGTACAGTTAAGTGTAGAAAATACAAAACCAGAAGGGGGAAAAAAAGATGGAAAAGGAAAACAAGGCCAGAAATACTTTTATTAAACTTTTAGAATTGTGCTTCCATAAAGGCAGCAGATCCTAAGGTAGGGCAATTTTCATGCTGCAAAAAAGAAAATAATTTTAAATCTAGGCAGCCTGACTTATTTAGAAAGGTCTGGGGAGTAATAAAAAGGCCAGTGTGTGAATGTGTGTGTGTGTGTGTGTGTGCAGTTTCTTTCCCAGGTGCGTGGTACAACCTGTTTTAAATAAGAAGAAAGGTGAAGGCAGGTGGTGTCAGTGCCCCCCAGCCGAAGGGTTTCGGTGTGAGTGATGTGTGCCGTGGGAAAGGTACTGCCCCAGGCACAGCAGCGCCCAGTCCAACCTGAAGGCTTTTTCTCAGGCTTTTCCTACAAAGTCCTATTTCAAGAACTTATTGTATTTATCTTCATTCTTTATTTGTGCCCCAGAGGCCCAACGGCTCCCCGTGTTCACTGCATCTTCAGCAGATTAAAAGCAGCCTCTTCCCTCCCTCAGTATCCAAAGTTTCCACGTTCTATCAAGATGCCACTGAACTCATTGATACCTGTTAGACTCAGAGTAGGCAACTGCCTGAGTAGAAAGTGGAGGACAGGTCTGACTTACCAAATGAGTTTGGCTTTCCTAAAGAAGGAAAAAAAAAAACAAAAACCAAACCCCAAAAATAATGATACGAGATTTTCACCACTTTGGGGCATTTATGATAAAAAAAAAAAAAAAAAAATTAGGTCTGGCAAGCTACAGAGTGTCCTTTTTCATGTATGTCAGTAAACACAATTTCAGGAAAAGTTTTGTTTTGTACAAAAAGAAGTACTTGGCCTTTTCCTAACACCTTAGAGAACTTGGGGAGAGTTGCAAGTGCTGCCTTCCTTAGAGATGTTACGTACGTCTCTGCACTGAAGACAAAGAGCTGACAGAGAGCGGGGCAGAGCCCTGTTTACAGAGAATTTTATAATCAGGCAATCATTTATTACAAGTCTCTGAGATCCACAAGAGGAATCCATCTGTGGGCTGTGCAGAGTTTAGTGAATTTTTAAAGAGAGCAACAATATCAAATAAATGTGTAGTCTATTAGCACATCATTAAATAGTTAAACCAATACCATCTTTTGCTTCCCAGTTACTCTCCTCTGTCACAGACAACTGTGCCAGATACACAGTGCAGTTTCTGACGTTCAGAGGTGAGTTGGAATTTGGGATTCCTATCTATTCCCCCCCCTACTTTTCTTTCTCCATGTTTTTCTTATTTGGTCTCACAATGTCCTAAGTGCTGCTGTACTCAGGAATGCATCTCTTGGGCTACTTCATCCCAATGGAAGCAGAAACAAAAAGATTCATGGAATTCTGGGGAGCGAGCCGGAATTTCCCAGCCTTTGATGTGATTTAAAAGTTACTCTTGAGAAATAACAATATAGGGAGTACCTTTCTATTTTTGTATATATGCATAATTTGATTCCTGTGCAGTGAAAGAGAAGTTGTGAAGGTGAAAGGCCTGTCTGACCTTAGCTGTGACATCCTACGTGATGTCCTCTGTAGCTCTGGCACTGCTGGAGTGGTGGGTACCTGGAGGAGTTGGGCTGGTGATGGAGAATACTTTAATTATGAAGCCTGGTGGTGGTGCAGACAGATCTCAGGGTGTGCAGGGCTCACCACTGCACGCTGCGCTGTCTCTGATAAGCCTTGTGTCCAGATTTCTCCTCGCTCACAACCAGACAAATTCTGTGACTCGACATCACCTTCCCTGGGCTTTTTTTTTCTCTAAGTTGCAGGATAAGCTGGAGGAGCTGGTGGTCTGGCATAAATCCCCTCTGGGGATCACTGGTGGTCACAGGTGCTGCTGGTGACTACCCAAACCTTTACTCTGGCACCGGAAAAAAATAGAAAGGTATTGAGATGCAGCAGTGTTGCACACAGGAGGCAACGATTTCTCTGCAGGACCCCAACTTCATCTTTTGGAAAGTATTTAGTAAATGAGGCAGGAGAACATAAAAAGGGAGGGAATGATTAAGGCTGGTATATGTTTCCTTGGAAAATGTGACTGCCCCTGTTGAGTTTGTGATTTCCTACATGGTGCTGGTTAAGTCACCTGAAGCTAATTCACACGGGCAGGGAATGAATGTTTTTCAGGAAATCCAGGTTCAGATGGGCAGGAATCTGGAGCATCCACTCCGGGGCTGGGGGCAAAGGGGTCTGTGATGGGAGCACCCGTGGTGCTCCAAAACCCACGTCCCACGTGCCCTGGAGCAGGTCCCCAGCCATGTCCTGCTCCCTTTGAGCTTCTCTTTCCCACCGGCAAGGAGCAGTTCTGCTCTGGCAGAGGCTGGGGGGGGTGTGCTAAACACAGCCTGGAATAAAGAGCATAAAATCCACCATCAAACACCCGCTCCCCAAGGAGCCCTGCCCAGCCAGCACCGAGGGACGCCAGGGTCCCAGGCAAAAATAATGAAAGAACACAACATTAGGTAGTTTCTCAAAAAATGTAAACACACACACTGGGCCGTTTTTGTGCCTAATATTTGACATGATAGACTTTCCGTGGGTTTGGATATTACAGGCTTCTTAAAATAAAAAAAAAAAAAAAGAGGAAGGTGAAAGGGAAAGAGGGATGAAAAATAGAAGGGGAAAGGGAAGGGAAAAGGAGGAGTAGTTTCTAGTTCCCCGTGTGAAGACTGAAGAGGTGACCCTGGGCAACCTGGGGAATCATTAGGCAAATAGCAGCAATCCCCAAGGTTTGGGAACAAAAGGGCTGATTTCGGACCTCTTTAATGCAGAGAATTAAGGCAGAACGGTGCTCCTCAGCTCTCCTGCGGGCTCCCGGTTAGCGGGAATTTTCCAAAACAAATATGTGCGTGTATCAAATCCGCGGGGGCTTTTCTTCCCGCACTCCCGCTTTTCCCCACGGATGCTGGCACCAGCGGCGCGGCGAGAGAAAAGGGAGAGGAACTTCTCTGGAGGAAGAGGAAGGAGCCGGGGCCGGGCATCCCGGGGGGGTTCCCTGCCGTCCCGTTGTTGGCTCTTAATCGTTAACCCGGACGCCGCGGGGCCGGAGGGGGCTGTCAATGAGAAACTCCGGCAAAGGGGGTGCTAAAAGGAAGGGCTGGCCCGAAGGAGCCACCCGGTCGCCCAAACCCTTTCCACCCCTCCTGCCCCGCCGCGGCGGCTCCACCCCCCCCTCCCTCCCTCCCGCTCTCCGCAATGCTGCTCCCGGTGTCCCCCCGG
>JAHREE010000084.1:2676310-2693289 GCA_033628505.1 Tringa tobata
GGCAAATAATATTTTGTGAAAGGGTTTATACTATTTCTTTAAAAATGTAGCCTGGGGGAGATGAGGGAGAGTTCTTGGCAGAAACTTTTGCATGAAGCAGTGTGATAGAGCAGCCAGGGGATACATTGCATGCTAATAAAGTTCCTTCTTCAGTGCGAGAAGTGCATGCTTTGTGAGTGGCAGCGGGTCTTTTTTTTACCTTTTGACATTCTAACTTGCCCCATAATGAGGCATCCACCAGCACGGCTTTTCAGTCCTTTCCAAAGAGCTGCCAGAACCCAGGAGATTTTTTTTGAGAATAATCTGTGACCCGGCGAGGTTGGCTGTAAGGTTTGTTTGTTTTTCTCTCTCCCGCTGGTTCCTACTATTCTCTCCCTCCCACGTCCCATCCGACTCTTGTTTTCAAACGCATTCTTCAGCCTTCTCCTTCTCTACCTACTGCATCCTGTGCTCTGCTTTCTGACTTCCTCCCCTTTTCTTAGAGCTTTTCTTCCCAGTTCCTGTTCGTTCTGGTCCCCAAGGAGCGACACATTAACAGTTGCTGGAGGCCCGAGTTCCTAGGGCTGTTGTGAGGGGTGTGGAGTTGAGGGCTCTGGGAGACATCCTTTTCCTTGTGCCCCGCAGCTCCTTGCACCAATTTAATTTCATTTAATTGCCTATATCTGTGCTTCACCCACCACCATCTGCAGTTCAGCATTTAAGATAAAAATACTGATAAAAGCCCGTCTTTGCTAAGATATGGATGTTATTGCAAGTTAATTAACAGGTGGGAAATTGCAATTATCACTGCGTTTCTCACAATGAAAAGCTCCAAAGGGAGGGCAAGCAAAGCAAGAGGATTAGAATCATCGCCCCTGTCGTGACCAGGGTATGGGTGTTGTGGGTGCTTTGGCAGTGGCTTGAAAAACACGTAATTTCATGGGAAATTCAGCATTTACACCTGTGTCTTCTCTAAGCCATATCGCTGCTTTTGCAGTTAGGGTCCCGCAGCAGCAGGGGATGTGTCCCTGTGTTATCTGTACCCCCCTCTCAGATTTACCCTCATAAATCTGTGCTTAAATCGTGTGCAGGAACTTCCTGTGCCGACATCGACGTATCCTGACTATAAATCACAGATATAAAATACTTACATGGCCAATAATTTCTCCATTGAAATGTTGCACGGGTAAGGCTGGAAAATGTAGGTCTTTGTTATCTTTCTGAGGATACACCTAATTTTTGTATCGTGAGCTTTTATATTAGCTGAAAGTACAGCTTTACAGACTATATAAAGAAGAACATTTTCCAGCTGGGGTTAGATGTAGCCAAAGGTTTGATTAATCTGACCCTTGCAGTCCACAAAAACTACTGCTTTAAATGGAAATGTGCCTGGAAGAAGAAACTTTTTAATGTAATAGTCACCGTGTTGGCAAATCTATCTTCCTGCTGATTTCTCATGCCTGTGATGCCCGCGTGGTTATCAGTTGTGTGCTAACGTAACCTTCTCTCCTGCTGGTTTATTTATCACCGGGATTGATCCATTTATGTGTGACTGTACATAGCAATTAGTTTTCATTTTTTATCTTATTTTTATGCCTTTTCGTGTATACAAGATATGAGGAGGAATCCACCTTGTAAAACAAGTTTGGTATAAATGGACTGGTGAGTACATATACCTGTCCTGTTGGGATAGTATATACTTTTACCAACATGATCCCAACAGAGAATTAAATGTAAAGGAATTAAAATGTGGTATATTTTTTATCTATACGTGTATAAAAATTCACTGCTTTTCAGATTCCTAGATGATTTTGCATAGTTTTCATTTAGGTTTTGTAATTTAAAATATTTGGTTTGGGATTGTAAGTGTAGCAGGTCGTTATTTCCTGAAAGACTACCTCGTTTACTAATGAAAAAAAATATGATAAAATGAAGGTGATTTAAAAAATGGAGAAACACAACTATATATATACATTTTTTAGTTTAATGCATCTCTCCTAACTCGTTTCAGGTTGAAGAAACTTCTTGAGCAAGAGAAGATCTATCAAGCCCGGAAGGAGAAGGAACACACAAAGAGACTCAGTAAACTAAGAGAAGAACTAGTCAAGCTCAAATCATTCGCACTCATGCTGGTGGATGAGAGACAAATGCATATTGAACAACTTGGTCAGCAAAGCCAGAAAATACAGGACTTAACCCAAAAACTAAAGGAAGAAGAAGAAAAGCTTAAAATTATTAGCGCGAAAACAAAAGAAGATGGGCAAAAACTGATGAGGTTGGAGGCGGAACTTGAACACAAAACATCCTCGTTTTCCCAGGAACACGAGGAGATGACTGCTAAACTGGCCAATCAAGAGTCACATAATCGACAGCTGAGGCTTAAGCTGGTGGGGTTGACTCGCAGAATAGAGGAGCTAGAAGAAACTAACAAAAACCTCCAAAAAGCTGAGGAGGAACTTCAAGAACTAAGAGATAAAATTGCAAAAGGGGAATGTGGAAACTCTAGCTTAATGGCAGAGGTGGAGAACCTCCGCAAGCGCGTGCTTGAAATGGAGGGGAAAGACGAAGAGATCACAAAAACCGAGTCCCAGTGTAAGGAGCTGAAAAATAAACTACAAGAGGAAGAGCATCATAGCAAAGAGTTGAAACTTGAAGTGGAAAAATTGCAGAAAAGAATGTCAGAACTAGAGAAGCTGGAAGAGGCTTTCAGTAAAAGTAAGTCTGAATGCACCCAGCTGCACTTAAACTTGGAGAGAGAAAAGAATTTGACTAAGGATTTGATAAATGAGTTGGAAGTGGTGAAGACGCGAGTGAAAGACCTTGAGGCATCAGAAAGCCAGTTGGAAAAAGCTGAAATAAGCTTAAAAGATGACCTTACAAAGCTGAAGTCATTTACTGTAATGTTGGTGGATGAACGAAAAAATATGATGGAAAAAATAAAACAGGAGGAAAAAAAGGTTGAGGGTCTAACCAAGAATTTTAAAGTTGAACAAGGGAAAGTTATGGATGTAACAGAGAAGCTGATAGAAGAAAGTAAGAAATTTTTGAAACTGAAATCCGAAATGGAGGAAAAGGTGTCCAGTTTGACAAAGGAAAGGGATGAGTTAATTGGGAAACTGAGAAGCGAAGAAGAAAAAT
This sequence comes from Tringa tobata, assembly GCA_033628505.1. Taxonomy (NCBI): domain Eukaryota; kingdom Metazoa; phylum Chordata; class Aves; order Charadriiformes; family Scolopacidae; genus Tringa; species Tringa tobata. The sequence goes on from JAHREE010000084.1 coordinate 2,679,428, forward strand.
CCTCTGAACTAAGCTGTAGAGTTGACCTGTTGAAGAAAAGACTTGATGGTATGGAGGAAGTAGAAAGAGAAATTACAAGAGGTCGAAGCAGGAAAGGACCAGAGCATGGTTGTCATGAGGACAACAAGATCAAAGAACTGACTGTTGAAATTGAAAGGCTGAAAAAACGTCTCAAACAATTGGAAGTGGTCGAAGGAGATTTGATGAAGACAGAAGATGAATATGATCAGCTGGAGCAGAAATTTAGGACTGAGCAGGACAAAGCTAACTTTCTTTCTCAGCAACTGGAGGAGATGAAACTCCAGATTGCCAAAACCAAAGCGATAGAAAAAGGTGAAGCGGTGAGCCAGGAGGCAGAGCTGAGGCACAGGTTTCGTCTGGAAGAGGCCAAAAGCAGAGACTTGAAAGCAGAAGTTCAAGCTCTGAAGGAAAAAATCCACGAGCTAATGAACAAAGAAGACCAGCTTTCTCAGCTCCAGGTCGATTATTCGGTGCTGCAGCAAAGGTTTATGGAAGAAGAAAATAAAAACAAGAGCATGGGGCAGGAAGTTCTGAACCTAACAAGGGAGCTGGAGCTTTCGAAGCGTTACAGCCGTGCTCTGAGGCCCAGCATAAACGGACGAAGAATGGTCGATGTTCCCGTGACGTCCACCGGCGTGCAGACAGATGCTGTAAGCAGTGAAGCAGCAGAAGAAGAAACCCCCGCAGTGTTTATAAGGAAATCCTTCCAGGAGGAGAATCACATCATGAGCAATCTGCGACAGGTAGGTCTGAAAAAACCCATGGAGCGTTCTTCAGTGCTCGAGAGATACCCTCCGGCAGCGAACGAACTCGCAATGAGGAAGTCTTGGATACCCTGGATGAGAAAGAGGGAAACGGGGGCCCAGGCAACTCCTGAGAAAGGAACCCGAGCCCACAGTAGCCCAGCGCATCCTGGGGAGGTCGTCCTTTCACCAAAGCAGGGTCAACCTCTTCATATCCGAGTGACACCAGACCACGAGAACAGCACAGCTACCTTGGAGATAACCAGTCCAACCTCAGAGGAATTTTTTTCGAGTACCACTGTCATTCCTACTTTGGGAAATCAGAAGCCACGAATAACCATCATTCCCTCTCCAAACGTTATGCCACAAAAAGGAAAAGGCGGCGAAAGTCCCATGGGCCCCGATCGTTCCATGTCTCCAGTCACTATAACGACGTTTTCCAGGGAGAAGTCCCCAGAGGGAGGGAGAGCACCCTTTGCCGACAGACCCGCGTCGCCAATTCAGATTATGACGGTGTCGACATCCGCAGCCCCGGCAGAAATCTCTGTCTCTCCCCAGTCACAAGATATGACCATGGGAAGGGCCGTCTTCAAAGTAACTCCGGAAAAACAAACCGTCCCCACTCCCATCCGCAAGTACAACGCCAACGCCAACATCATCACCACAGAAGACAACAAAATCCACATCCACTTGGGTTCCCAGTTCAAACGCTCTCCCGCTGCCGCAGCCGATGGCGCGAGTCCCGTGATAACGGTGCGGCCGGTGAACATAGCGGCAGAGAAGGAAGTGGTGACGGGCACCGTCCTTCGATCGCCCCGCAACAACCTCTCCTCGCGCCCTGCGGCGAGCAAGGTGACGAGTACCATCACCATAACGCCCGTGACAACCTCTTCCACCCGAGGGACACAGTCAGTGGTAAGTGGTGTACAATCATCACGTGGTGTTTGCAGTCAGGAGGAGGGCAACCACAGTCTGGGTTTGAGACACGAGCAGCGTAAATGGGTGGGGTGAAGAAACCTTTGACTTCTTATATTTGTTTCAGATAGGAGCTTAGCTATAAAATCAGAATTTGCCTGATTAATAGATTTGGGTAGCAGTGTTGAGCGCTGCTATGCTTTTGGCATTATCTCCCAACGGAGTGACTTTTAAAGGAGGTCCCTTCAAAGTGGTTTCCATAATGGCCGTCCTGTAGAATTGCAAGCGAGAGACGGAGAGGGACGAAGAATGATGGAGGTGACAGAGCAGGAAACTGTATTTTTATTTTTGGTGACAGCAATTTCTGAGTTCTGAAAATACTCACAATAATTTCTGGCCCAGCTGGGGGGTCCTGGGAGCCTGGTCACACAGACTGGTATTTCTTTGGTATAATCCCATTATAGTTATAATTCAGTTAATATCTGCTGTAATGCTCAACTCCATGGAATAAATAGGCAGACGTGGCATCGCTGCTGACAGCTCCAAACCTCTTTCTGCCGGTAAACAGTGAAGCTCTTTCTGTTCCTCTGAAATCCTCACCTTCTGTAAGTGCTGTATCACAATAATGCTTCCTCTGATGTAGTTTTTTGCTGCTTTCTCTCTGTGGTTGTCCCCCGACTTCTTTTTTGTACTCTCTCACCTCTGTCTTTAAACATATTGGACAATATTTATTGATAGTCCTCCCCCCCAGGTTTATTACTGGACATGGCTTTGCATCTCTCCAGTTGGAGATACCCTGGGAAAGAAGAATTTTACCAAAATAGAAACCCAACAGTTCTGTATTAGTCCAAGAGCTCATTTAGCCAGGCAGAGCCCGCAGCAGATGCTCAGGGGAAGATTACTTGAAGTGGGTGAATACACAGTAATGTTTCCCTCAGCGTCTGCTCCCAGTTTTTGGCAATAGGTGGGTATTTCTTTCTGAACCGGGGCCTGTAGCCACATCTTTGTGTTTAACAGACCGTGGCGGAGTTTTCTTCTATTTATTCTTCTAATTGCTTTTTGAACTCATTTACCCTGTTGTTTCCACAACATCAGGGGGCAGTGAATTCCGTTGTGGGCTCTGGGAAAAATGCTCTTTTGTTGGATACCTTTTATGCGATACCTTCATTGGTTACAGCCTCTTTCTTGGATCTTGACAAACACTGAATAGTCACCCCCCCTTGGTTTGTCGGAGCCTGCAGCCCCTGCAGCCCCTGCAGCAGCCACCGCCTTCCCAGCTGGGATGTCCACGTGCATTTCAGATAAACTTCCACACTCCTGGAGAGAGGCTGCCGTGCCCGTTTCAGCCTCTGACTAAAGAAAACTCGATTCTGTTTGTCATACAGTCAGAGACAGACAGGGACAGAGCAGGAAACTGTATTTTTATTTGTGGTGAACGCAATTCCTGACTTCTGAAAATACCCATCATAATTTTTGGCCCAGCCGGTGGGTGTGTAGAGTCTGTTTGGGATTGCCCACGCGCACCCCCTCCCCACATCCAGAATGTGTTGGAGATACTTTTCTGTACAGTCTTCTCCTACATATTAAAGGCAACTGCACATTTTTTAAAAAGTCTTGAATTAATTAATTTACAAACTCCTTTGTCTCTCAGAAGCTTGGAAAACATTTTTTCCTAAGAGTCCCTCATTCTTCTTTACTAGATGTCTGTCTCTGCTGTGGTGATGCACTCAACCATGACAAACAAAACTCTTTTGGTTTGTTTTCATCTGGCTAAAAAGTGGCTTCTTTCTTCACGTCATCCTCCCCGTTTGGAATGTAAGGAAAATACTTCAACCATAAGATTTACTTTATCTTATGCTTCCCTTTTTAAGGCCCAGAGGCAGATGAACAAGGAAACTTCCCACAAGCCCAAATGTGCCTTTTCCTCCCTGGCCTCCTGAAAAAAACCCAGAAGTTGGATATTCACCATCTGTTTTGCAAATGACTGCTTTACAAACACATTTCAGTACCCATTGTCAGAAAAAACAAGTTGTGATCATTTAACCAACATCCATAGAATTTTGAGGGTTTAAGTTCATAAAATGGAAGAAGACAAACTGATCCACAGCAGCTTTCTTAGCTCCCTGGGTTTAGATTTTTTCTTAACCCTCATCCGAGATGCTCTGTACAATACACTGATGCAGTGCCAAGCTACAAAGGGGAAAATAATTCTGAAATTCCTGGCACTCATAACATTTAACCCTTCTGCCCTTTTTAATTTATAGAATTACCTTCAGTTCTGCAGGTGAGTTGATTTTAAGTTGCACACTCGGTGTTTGTAAGGGCTCAGCCCGGGCTGTGGTGTCTCTGTGTTTGTGAGTCCAAAACCAGAGACTGTGGGTTCATGATGGACCAGCGCGATTTTTGAATCCCACAGATTAAGGGGTGCTAGGGTTGTGTTGATTTACCCCCACGTACACTGATGAGTAGCTGGAGATTGATATTCCCCCGAGCCAAGTTCTCTTTGGAGCCTGCAGCAGTTCTGATTTAGATAAAATGAGACCCTGATCCAAAGAAAGGCACAGGCACCTCAAGGAGAACTTGGTCACTGCCTTTTATATGACAGCTTGTGGATTCCAGTAATTACCACAGAAGTGGGAAAAACAGGGTTTGGTCCTCCTTAGCTTGGTTAGAATCAAACCCACTCCCAGGAAAATACTTGGACTACCCTAGCAGACCTAGCAGATAATTGTTTTACTACAGATGGACCATGGCACAAACAAAAATTCAAGACTATGAGACCAGAGGGCATGCACCAAAACAAGCCTGAAACTAACACCCCACTTTCTGCAGTGGAAGTTACTGAGATACTTAGGGGAGATTTAGATTATATCTCAGAAAGAAATTCTTTGCTGTGAGGGTGGTGAGACACTGGAACAGGTTGCCCAGAGAAGCTGTGGCTGCCCCATCCCTGGAGGGGTTCAAGGCCAGGCTGGATGGGGCTTGGAGCAACCTGGTCTGGTGGGAGGTGTCCCTGCCCAGGGCAGGGGGTGGCACTGGTAGCCCAGGGCATCACAAACTGACCTGGTTTTAGCCACTGAAGGGAACCATTTCTGACCTGGGCAAGCCGGTCCCTGATCTGATTGAGAACAAGTGCTGAAAAAACACCTTTGTTATGAAAATACTCCAAAACTAAACGCGTGCGTGAAAGCACTCTTTTCGTGTGTCAGTAAAACACACGAAGCAGGATCAGTTATAAACCACTAAAACACACTAAATATTCTCTACATTTGAATTGCTTTTCTCCCTTTAAGGGGACTGTCTCACCTTACTGCAACCTCAGGGCTCAATGCACCTGCGGGTGCGCAGCGAGCGCTGATTATCGGCATAACCGGCTTAGTGGCTGCAAGTATTTATCTCCCTCTCGGGACAGTATTTACCAACCTCTCTGCAGCCCCCTGTGCCCTTCCAGCACCACGTACTGGTTCCAGCTCAGAGCCAGCCAGCGTCACCCTGTGTCCCACGGGGCCGCGGGAGGACTGGTGTCCAGTGGCATCAACCAGAATTCAGCATCCTACTCGGAGGGTATCGCTTAGGGCTCGGTTCTTGGAAGAAATGGCCAAGAAACAGAGAGTTGTGTGTGTGTGTGTGTTCACTGTCACAGACTGGTACCTCTCCGAAGGGAGGGCTGTCTGAAGAGCCACCTTTGTGCCATTTCACTCGGCAAACACAAGATGCTTCTGCAGCTGCCTGTGAAGCTTCCATACCATCAACATGTTAGTATGCCCTAAGGAAGGCAACTTAGATATTTAAAGCCAGTTAGAGTTCTTTTTCAAAGTGCTTTTGAGTGATTTAGGCTTGAAATGAGTAACTTGAAAGCGCCCAAATCCTTAGTTAATAATTTACATGTGAATAAAGCTGCAGAAATGCCTGAGATTCCAGCTACTTCATTTGATTGCCTCATGTTTACACACTGTGGAGCTCTTTCAGGGAGTACAAGATGTTTGTCATTCGGGTTCCCTGGGATGTTGACATATTTTCCAAGGCTGATGGAATGCATTTGCATGTTTTGCCCTACAGATTTGTATGGGCCTAACTTGTTTTGACATCGACATGTGAGTTCCATATTAGCCTCTAGACTGCTATTGTAAATGTTGCTTTTAGTTATTGCAAATGGCTTCCTTCCTGCCAGGCAGAGCATTCAGCTTCTCCAGTTGGGATTTTTTTTTTTCTTTTTGGTGTGTGCACGGGGTTTTGAACTGTTCTTAGGAGCTTAGGGAATGATTTTCCTTTGAATACTCAAGGATGCAGACAGAAGGCTCGAATGCTACTGGCTGGAAATCCTTCCAGAGAGAGAAATGCTCCTTCATGGAGCATATTTAAGAGCATTTTAAAGTGCATTTTTAAGTAAATGTGCAAATACGTGTTGCAGTCGATCCCCTAATCCAAGCTGTTTCAGCAGTTTAGTTTTATTGTACTTACATGTCGTAAGTTGCAGAATTTAATCATTTAGCAGATGGGTCTAGGTGGGATCCCAGGATCTTGTGAGAGGTGCTCCAGCCCCTCCATGTCCCTCCTGTCCCGAGGGGCCCAAAACTGGACCCAGCCCTCGAGGTGGGGCCTCCCCAGTGCCCAGTCCAGGGGGACGATCACTGCCCCGGTCCTGCTGGTCACACTGTTCCTGACACAGGCCAGGATGCTGGTGGCCACCTGGGCACTCTGCTGGCTCATATTCAGCCAGCTGTCAACCAACACCCCCAGGTCCTTTTCACCCCAGGCAGCTCCAGCCACTCTGCCCCCCACTTGGGACACGGTTGCCCGAGAGGTAAAAGAAGACCCAATGAAAAGTCTAAGATGAGCATATATAGATGAAGGAAAAGTCCTCCCTTCACGTCATTTCTCTCTGTCTCTCTCTTTTGCAGACAGGACAGGATGGGTCATCCCCGAGACCTGCACCCACCCGCATTCCCGTGTCAAAAGGTATGAAAGCAGGCAAGCCGGGAGTGGCAGCCCCCGGAGCAGGAAATGTGACAAAATTCGAGCCTCGTGCCGAGACTCAGTCTATGAAAATAGAACTGAAGAAATCTTCAGCCAGCGGCTCTGCCTCCCTGGGCGGGGGCCAGGGCTGATGGCGGTGGCTCAGGGGGTACGTTCTGCAGGTTTTGCTGCTACCATGAAGTCAGCCCCCCCCGCCTGTCTAGTTGCTCACCTTTGCCTGTACTAACAGAGTCCCAAAGCTGTCACAACAAACTAATAACTGTGTGCACTGACTACTTAAGTAACAATAACCTTTCGTTTTCTTACTAAATTTAAAAAAAAAAAACCAAAAAAAAACAAACCCAAAAAACCCAAAAACACACCGCAAAAAAAGCCCTCAAAAGGCAGTTGTGGACCAGGAAGGTTTTCAGCTGAGGAAGGGAGAATGGGGTGACTGCACTAGGTTATTAATCTAGCCCAGGATTTCTTAATGATAGACTTGATCACCTTTTAGTAGCTTGAGGGAAGTTTGGTCATTTTTACTACATTGTCTTCCACCTTAATGGGTCACTTTCCACCTTTGCTACTGCATGGGGCACTTTCCCTCCTGCCTGTGATCACTTTTTTTGCCCAGGGAAGCAGCACCAGGAGAGAGCACACTTGGGGTCCTGTTTTTAATGAAAGCTGGTACCATAGGGGCTGGAGGGAGGGGAGGAGAGAAAGGACGGGTGCCGTGGGACCAGTCTTCTCTCCGAGCCTCCCATCCAAAGCAGTGTTTCTCGCTGGAGAGCTGCTTTCTCCAGGCGGTTGCAAAATTCAAGGGAGTGAAGAGGTTCCATGATGTTCAGCCACAGCCGTGGGAAAGCAGCAGCTTATTTCTTATAATGGGGGTTAAAGCTTGTGGACGGTAGCAGCCAGGTCCCTGACTCACACACGCTGAGCTCCTGAAGGCAAGGGAGCCAGAAGGTGGTTAGTCCTCAAAAAAAACAAACCTTGAGAAACATGGATGTGGCTGAAATCAATACGGTCCATTTGTGCCTGCTCCCAAGACTGCTAAAGGCTATGAGGCAGGTCACGCCATCGACTGCAGCAGGTTTTTGGTTTTCCTGGTTGGATGGACTCGGGCTGTTTAAATCTTGGTTGCTGAGTGGCCTTGTGTCTCGGAGGGGGGGCATGACCTGCTGCCTGAAGGCACAGCTCGGGTACAGACAGCGAAAGGGACAGGGTTTGGAATGGAAGTTCCTCTCAGTTCTCAGCTGTTTGAAATACTGTGTCTTCAATACAGACCGTGTCACAATTCCCTGGCGATTCATTGTTTTTTCCATCCCTCTGTGTGATTTCCTCATCTATATGTTTGCATTTTGAAGCATGTTTTAAGGAATTGTTCCAGCATGGAAATGGTGTGGATGCTGATGATTGTTAGCACTGTTTATTTAATAACGGGAAAGTTATTAAAGGGCATTTCCATTAAGTGATCAATTCCCACAGAAGAAACTCGCAGCCAAAAGAAATGGAGCCAAACAGACTGATAAATGATAAATGGTTTTAAAGCTCGTATAACTCAAGCAGCACAGCAAGCTGTAAAGGAGCCGGTGGTTAGGAATGGCTTTCAGAAGGCGAGGCAGGAAGAACTACCAATAAATAATAAATACAATTCACAGAAAAGAAAGTGCACCGGTGGGTGAAATATTAAATGGATTTCTGTCTGGGAGAAAAGATTTGATGAAAGAATCTGCCACAGAGGGTCAGCAAAATTATATTCAGTCCAAGCAATGTTTAGTCTTCAGTCTGCACTCCGCATTGCTCTCCAGTTTGAGATCCAGATATGGCCATTATCCCAGTATAAAGCTGGGAGTTTATTATTCACATGAAGGGCATTTCTGTGGTGTAAAAGCTGCCACTGTATCAGAAAAGAAGTAGCTTCTAATTTTAACACGTTTAGCATCTGCATCACCTGATCAATTTTCATTTCCTACGAAATCTGAAAATCAGATTCATATTAGTAACATTTTTCATAACACTCAATTCCTAGTATTTCAGATAAACTTGGACACTGGAATTAGCAAGCAATGCGAGTCACTGTGCCAGAAACGGATTGGATCCTCTCAACTAATGGTCACCCTTTAAAAGCCTCCATTTGTCAATAAATTGTTGCCGAGATCTTACTGTTCCCGTTGTACACAGACATTTTAGCTGATGTTTGAAGAAAACACATTATTAAGGGCTTTTTGCTGGATGTTCACTCTAAACACTGGCACTGAAGCAAGTCCTCAGGTCAAAACAGTCATTTAAATAATATTGCAAACATGAGCCCCAAGCTAATGTGGCTCGATGCGGTGATGAACTACAGCTGCCTTCAGCTTTCCTTTTAACATCCCTCTGTCAAGGAAACGTGGTTCCTCAGTTCACTGTTGCTACACCCAAGGCAATACTCTGGGTGTTCCTGCGGCTGAAAAATGTGTTTGTTTTGCTGGAGATCTAAGGAACTCATTCACCTGAAGAAACAAGCACCTGAAATCTGGGATACACAAATTAGCACGACCCGGGGATTTCTGCTGGAGAGTCAGTAGGATTTTGTGAGACGACCTCGAGAAACTCCAGACAGGTCAGACCGAGGTTCCTGTTATTTTTCCCAGGGGCAGAACAACAGAAAGGAACTTCTGCTCCATAGCAGAAGCCCAAAGAGTTGGAATCAGGCAACTGATTTAACCGTTGGCTACAAATAAGTATTAGTTGTACTCATAATTTTTAACGTTTGTTTTAACTGACCTGAGATTCTTGTTTCTTAAAGGTAGGAGAAGACTAAGATAAAAAAAGAAAGCTTAGAGTTCAGAATTCTTAAAAGTTGAAGCACAACTGTCACTATTATATAGGAATTTCCTCTGAATCTGAAGACAGTTATGTTTAGTGGTGACAGTAAGATTTCAGTAGGTCACCCCCAGAGTTTAGACACCTCCAGCCAGGAAAGTATTCACTTCCATGTGGTCGTCCCTTGAGCTGGCACAATGTTTGAACTTAACCGGGGAACTGATCCAAACTAAAAGGAATCTGGCAAAAAGCTTTTACATTGCTTAGTTCCAGGCTCTCGGGCCAGAAAAAGAACCTGGGCAGGAGCAGGAAAGTGATGGCTGCTTTAAAGTGACGGTGCAATCACGAACGTCTCCTGGCAGTCAGATCCCACACAAATGGAGGGGCAGTGCTGCTTATTTTGAAAAGCTTTTGATTGAAACCTTTCTTCAAAGGCAGGAGACAGGTCCCTCTTTCTCTCAGCATCTGAGGAGACTCCAGCCTACACCAGCTCCACCAGTGGCACTGACCGATGGCTGCGGGGCAAGGAGGTGGCACTCTCATTCCCTCCCGAAAATGCTGGGCTGTTCCACATGGAGGGCTCTGGTGTTCTCGGAGCAGAAACAAGAGTGTGGTCGAGTGGTCAGGATATTGAACCAAGCAGAGGGAGCCCCCCCCAGTTCTGGTCCCCGTTCCAAAGGCTGCCTTTGAGCCTGGCCCTTTGTGAAAAGAAGGCTTATAAGATTAAGTGTCTGTGTTCAGCCACCCCTCCTTCTGTCCTTCATTGATGAATAACATTGAACACGTCAACCAACTCCAACCAGATCTGACAAAGCAATAGCTGTCTCCAGAATAAGAAGTTCTTCCAGTTTAATGAAAAGGGGGACAGAGAAGAGGAGCGAGACCTTAGCGGTGCCCCGCTGCGCGGAGGAATGTAGCATGAGCTCACCTTCACACAGCATCAAAGAATGAACTCAAGAGAATGAGGTCAGAAATACCACAAGGACGAGCTTTGTTCAGACCTCAGGTTTTTCTAGGCACCGAAGAATCAAACTCTGAGACCCCAATCCATAGCAAAATGTCAGGGTCTTTATTTATGGGGCTTCTTATGTCTTCTACGTCACTGGATTGCAGTGCAGAAGCCAAGCCTTCCTCTGCCCTGATGATCATCTCGAATGACTCATCCTTGTGCTTTCTCTATATTTTTTTCCCTCTATTGATTTATTATCTTTTTTTAATGAAGCGGAACAGTTTTGGTAGGAAAATGCACTCAACTTGGAGAAAGAATGATAGTTCCTGTGCTTCATTAGGAACTGTGCTGGCTGAGAACCAATCTCTGTATCTTTAGGAGTCAATATCAGCTGGAGAGATGTCCTGCTCTGGTGGCGTGGCCACATAAGCTGTGGTGAGAACTCAAGGCCAGCAGTGGGACAGCAGTGAGGCGGAGGGGAGGAAGAGCAGGGAAAGGGCCAACTCATTCCTGAGCAGCCCATATGGACTGAGAAGGTGCACCCTCAGTTCTCCAGATGATCTCTGTGATTTAAAATCTAGTTCCTAATAAGTTTTCCGCTGTGTTCTCTAGATTAGATCCCACCATCTGAATTTCTGTTGTGCTTGTAGTCACTGACAGTGTGGGAGCACAGAGCTGCAGCCCTGATGCCTGGGGGATTTCTCTCAGACTGGTGGACATGCTAAGGAAATAACAGAAGAAAACCAGAGATTTTGATTTATTTCGCCCACCTTTTTTTCCTTTTGTGACACCCACGAGTGCGATTTTTCAAAAAACCCAGGTAACACTCTGTGACTCTGCTGAATCTGCCCATCGAGTATGGGCCTTACCGCATCTTACCTCAGACCGCTTACAGCACACAGTAATTAGCATCATGTGAGTAAGCTCTAAATTCACATTAATACGTTGATTAATGCCAACTGGATGCCAAATCATATCTTACTGCCTGAAATATGCTACACGTTCTGAAACGTGCCCAGTATTTACTTGAATTTCCAGTGAGTGCTGAGGAGCAGAGGAGCGTGTGTTCACAGAGAGGCACCGCTCCTGTCCCGCCGGTCCCGGGGACAGTTGGCAGAGCAGTTATATGTCCCCATCACACACCAGTGGCCCGTTTCACTGAGCGGGTTTGAAATCTGCAGGAGTTTCTGCGAGCTCCTCTTCCCAGCTTGTTTTCCTTTAGGGGAAGGTTTTTCTCCCCTACCTCGGGGTGAGTTTCCCTCTTTTCCCTTCATTTTGCCCGGGCTCTCTCAGCCGAGCCCGGACGCAGCATTTCTCATGATGGCTGGTAAATTATCCTTGAGTCCTGCTGCCCACACGCTGCTCCTGGCTCCTTGGAGGCTGCACTCAGGGGTATCTGCTCTCGGCTCCCGGAGTCGGGGCTGAATCTCTCAGGTACGAACGGCTCTTGGCTTTAAACCCCTCTTCCCTAGGATTGTAAAACCAGAGATACCGATGGACGAGTCTCTTCTGTCCCTTGGGTGTGCGTTGTCTGGGGTACATATATTTTTGTATTTTCTGCCGTTATTTGTTTGTATATATTGTAAGAAGAAATTAAACTTCCTGCGTTTGATGTGCTTGGTGATGCGAGTTGGTGTTTTCCATGGGCTGTTGATGTTGCTTTTCCCAGAGAAGCTCGGAGTTACGGCCCTGGGACCCGCAGCACAACCAGCAGTTTTACAGTCACGGCCTTGTCTTCTCCTGGCGTTAAAATAAATCCTTTTGTTTAATTGAATTCATAGCTCCTTGAAATGTTCACATCTAATAACCCTAGACACATGTATGTAATCATATCCTGCAGATACAATCGTATTCCTGCAGAACTCTGGCAAAATCTGCCCTGCTATAATATTAGTTTAATTACTGCTCAGGCACCTCTTTTAGTAACCAGAGTGTGTGTGTATAAATATATTTATTTTTATATATATAAACATTTTAAATTAAAAAAGTTAGAAAAACTAAGAGCAAACATAGACACTTCTCGCGCATGTGAGAAATAAATATTAGAAGTGGAAATTATTTGACTTTTTAATCATTTCTCCTACTCTTTTCTACATAATTGCTGGATCTGTTCTGCGGGAGGAAGCTTCATTCAGAGACCTGAATCACTAATGGGGCTGTTAAAAGGAGCAGGATACTTTTCTGCTACTCATTTAGTTGTCAGAACTTTGTATCTAAACCCCATATTATTATAGACTGTGCATAGTGAATATTGAGAAAAAGCTGTTTTATACAGAGTTCATGTGACTCCATTGAGTTCCAGGGAGGTTTCACCTGAGGTTACAATCGGATATCAAGCAAAGGCAGCTTTTTACATCAGGTTCCTCAGGAGGCTGAAGGTAGAGCCCAGCACTGGTTTAAGGTACATTTTTACTGGAGTTTGTGGTTCTTTCACATTCATTGCTCAAAAACTGGGACCTGCCATCTAGTGGCAAAGTTCTGGCACTAAGAGTACACGGAAAAGCTTTTGTTTTTCTTTCCTCTTAGAATGTAGCTTAATCAAACATCTTGCAAATATTAGTTAGGAAGCAGAAGGTGGCAGAAGTCCATAAAAACATAAAAGGGATATTCCCTTTTACTAACACATGACACTAATACATGATTAGTGTCATTTCCTGGGTCAATTTTGAAAAATCTTCAGACTGTTAAGAGAGGAAGGAATCTTTCAAAAAAAAAAAAAATTCAGTTAAGAAACTGAGTGTTTCTGAACAGGTGTTACTGCATGGTTCCAGTCAGCATTGGTACAGCTGTTTTATTTGAAATGCATAAAATACACCTTCTCAGAGAAAAACGTCATGGTGAGCTAAATTCTTGTATTAAAAAGGCGGCCGTTAGGAGCAGTGGGCACAGGTACAAGAGACGACCAGGTCATTAGTGTCTCAGCAGAGCCCAGGGATGACTCAGGAGCAGGATCTCCCACCCTACACACGGTGGCCCAAAGCCAACACTGACTCCTCGCTTTTCATCCCGTGCCTGAAATTTGTCCCTATTAATGTCAGGGGCAAAATCCCAGCAGATTTGCTGAATAAAGCCATCTTAGCTTTATAAGCCAAATTTCAATTAAAAATAAGAATTGACCTCATAACCTCTTCCTCATCCCCGTTTCAGAATTGCCTGCAGTTTTATGATGGATTTGCTCAGACAGGACACAAGAGACCCTGCTCCAAGTCTTCTCTGCCTGATTTGGGTGTGGGCCTGGAGCCTTGGTGTTCCTGGGGTTTCATCCATCCCACTGCATTTATCTTTTTCCCGATGGATAACCCAGTGATGGGCTTGACATTGCAGTGGAAGCCAATGGTTCCTGAGTTGCAGCCTGGTACAAATTTATAGTTTCCCTTTGTAGCATCAGCCAGGACAGTTTTTATCAACCAGTGACGTGAGGGGAACTCCACAAGAGGTTTCTAGAGGAAAGTGGAGCCATAGGACAAGGG
>JAHREE010000084.1:2733224-2744338 GCA_033628505.1 Tringa tobata
AGTGGGTCCCTCCGTCCGGAGGCTCCAGGCTACCGCTGCGGCTTTGGCAGGAGCTCTGGCTTCCCTCCTTCGTGTGTGCAGCTGCGGGTGATGCTTTCTCACGTTTCCAGTTTGTTTGTTTGTTTGTTTTTTTTTTATTTAATACCCTTTAGTAGGTAGTGGGTTTTTCGGGTTTTCTTTTTTTTTTCTTTTGGTTTAGGTTATTTTTTTTTCTTCTTCTTGAAAGCGGTAACTGCCCTGCACTGGGTGATGTGGAGAGGCTTTGGCTAAGTGTTGGTAGGCTGAGTTAGTGTGAGATTGGGGTGGCACTGGTGAAAGCCCGCTTTTTTTTTTTCGTTTGTTTGTTTGTTTTTAAAGTGGTCTCTAAAGATCAATGAGAAAACCTTTAGTCCTGACACAAAGTCTGCTTGTGTCCCTCTTGAGCCAGCAAGAGAGGATCTTTCCTCCGCCGCCTCCAGGCTTGCCCTCACACCCCTAAGTTTGCTAGAAGGAAAGAAAGTGTTTCTAGGTGGGCGAATGAATGGTTTGGCTGAGACATTTTATTTCATGAAAAAAAAAAAAAAGGCGCAATATCAGAAACGGCAGACCTGCAGCAGAAGTGAACTAGGTGCCTTTGTGAGGTGATTAATTTCGGTTGCTCTTGAGAAGGATCAAAAGATGGCACTCCAAGCCCACACGAGATTTCTGGGAGAAAAGTCCATTTACACTGAGTTTAGGCGATGCTGAAACTGGCTGCAGACGGCAGTAGATGTGCTCCGGGACGGCCGTTTCCCACGCGGAGCAGTGATACGATTTTGGAGCTTTCAGGACAATTTGAAGCTAACCTTGGTCTTGTGTTAGTGTCAGGGATATTTACAGTCAATATTACTCTTCTGTTTACCCACAGGAGGTATCGCCGGGCTGAAACCGTTGCTTAGTTTTTCCTTTGAGCTCCTGGTATTTTTCTGTGCAGTAAAGGCATTTGGCTGAGGCGAGTATATACAGCTGCCCAGCAGAAGCCTTTTAAAAGTTCAGTGTCAGTAACAGGGAAATTCCTGGATCTCTGTAGCGTCTAAATGTGCCTTGCTGGTTAGTTCTCTAGGTGGCAGAAGAATATTATTTTCCCCTTCAGCTGTTTCTGCGGGCTAATGATTTATGTATTTTTCTTTTGTTTTGCTCTTGGCACCTTCCCGATAAAATCTGTTGCCTAATTGCTTTTGGAATTCTCTTTCCTCCAGCCTAATTATGATATATGATGCATTTATGACTTTATTCAAACAAATTACCCCTCCCCTACTTCCTAAGCTAGAAAACCCCAGACTTCAGAAACACTTATGTGCGTATGTGATCAGGACTGTTCATATTAGCCTTTACTTAGACAAGGAAGGTTTTGCTGGAGGAATTTGGGGTGATTCGACGTGAGCTAGAGTATACAGTTAGGACGGTATAGCTGCTTGCAGTTAGGAACCACTAACTTGGCCTAATCTCACCAGTTTTGCTAGACAACCTGCAATGGTTGTGAGACTCTTTTGCCTGCCTGCTTTTTACAGTGTATTTTAAATCTATTTTCTCTCAGGACGTGTAAATGAATTATCAGATGTTGAAACATCATGGCTAGACAGACGCGTCAAGTTTCAGTTGTGTTACACACACTTCTGTATAATCTATTTCAGACCTTCAAGAAATGAGGAATAGCACATTCGTAGGCAGAACCCCTCCAAAAAAAGTTTTATTACAGTTTCCAAGCTGCCTTGAGACCACTAAAACACAGCTAACTAAGTGCTTCAGCAGTTATGAAAAAGGAGCTGAATAAAATCCCCAGCTGAAAGAGCCATTTAGTTGATCCAAGGCAGGAATGACCTCTGAATTAGCTATCATCGCACTCGGCGATGAAGTCATGGAGCTCCCTCCTGGCTCCTGCCTCTGCAGAGGCTCGGGTCTTCACCACGCTTCCTTGATCAAATTAACCCCAAGTAGGTTAAAGCCGCGGGTGCTTACCGTGATTGGAAAGGGTTCAGCAACAAAAGGCACTTTATTGCGAGACGAGACTCTCCAGTTAGTCATGCAGGTCTGTCATCGTCTTGGACGGCTTTCAAGTCTAGAGGTTTCAACCTGGTCCCGTGGGTGGGGGCTGGGGATAAGGGAACAAAGTGAAATCCACGGTTTGTCTTTTTTATGTTTCATGAATACACCCACGCAATCCTCTAATCCACGCGTATCATTTCCTTCTCCTTTCTCTTTTTTTTTTTTTTTTTTTTTTTTCCCTCCCCATCACTGCAGATTCATTCATGTTGTTGTGATCTGAAAGGGCAGAAATGAAGACAGCGCTGTGCTCGGCAGTCGCTGCTCTGTGTGCAGCCGCCCTCCTCTCCTCCATCGAGGCTGAAGGTAACCTTCCCCTTCCCGGTCCCCTTGCCCCCCGTTGCCCCCGTTGCCCAGCAAACCTCCCAGCCAGCCTCGAGCTACCGGCTCTCTCCCTCTCTGTTTTTTTGAGTGTAACTACCTTCGCCTTCTCTCTTTCTCTCCTTCAGAGAAACGCCTCTCCTTCCTTGCCCAGCTCCTTCTGTGCTCTGTTTCTCCCGGCTCCTCAGCCGGACCGTAACTCCCTCTTCTCTGTCTCTCGGGTGTGCTGTCCACACCGTCCCGCAGACAGGACACGGGCCACCGGCCAGTGTGGCCACCTGGGCCCCCTGAGGAGCCCCCTGCCATGGCTGCCGCTGGCGGGCAGCCTGGCACGGCCGCTGCCCCGCCGACGGATGGAGAATGGCTGGGCTCCGTGCTGTAGAGTCTCGTTTAGTTATGTTGAGAGAGGAAACGAAAAGAACCCAGCAGCACCCAACAAACCCGCAGCTTTGAAATAAAATGCTCCCACAGAGTCTGGCTCTCTGCGCCTGTGTGTTTTGTCCGGGCCGGACCCTCCGCCATCGTCCCGCCGGCACAGAGGCCTCCCCTGCTCGACCGGGCGACCCCCAGCCGAGCCCCGGGCTGGCCTCACCCTCCCTCAGGGACACATCAGCCTCCGTGGTGGGTCTGACCTGGGGGACACCTCCAGGGAGATGCTGCCACCACCATGACATACGTCCTGGGCACCGCCGAAGGGTGGTGGGTCTGGGCCAGGCCTTGATATGGTGGACAGGCTGTGCATGTGGCGCCGTCACCCCCAAAGAGGCCTGTCTTCTTCTCCTCCTCCTCCTCGCAGGGCTTTGGCCCAGTCTCCCTGGAGGCTGAGGTCTCTGTCAGCCCCTGGCAGTGTCCTGCCTCCAGCTGCAGGGACGAAGACCTGGGGAGAGCCATTGGGGCCATCACGCTTGCCATTTGGAGTGGCTCCAAATGGCCCGGCCCTGGTGCTTTTGGCCTCCACGGTGGATTGGCAGTGTGGGGGCGAGCTCCCCTCTTGCCTTCTGTGAGCTGCGTGGCTTCGGTTGTGGTGATGGTATTTCTGCCAGGGGAAAACAGAGATGGCGAATGTCCTGCGCTGAAATGACTTCATCTGACCTCTGGGACCTGACTCTATCTTAGGGTGAACCCAGCCGCTGGGTGTGAGCTCCCCCAGATTTGCTGGAAAAAAACTCCAGAAGCCGGTGTCTGCTAATTCAGGGTGGTTTGTGGTTTTGTTTTTTTTTTTTCCTTTCCTTGTCTTTCTGTATTGAACTGAAACAAATTCTTGGATTGTGGCCTGCCGCAAGCTCCTGTGTCTGGACCTGGTCACCTTGGCTGATGGCTACTAAAAGCCTGGCATGTCAGAGATGCATCTGGGACCCCTCCCCGGCAGCGGTGCTTGCTTGAGGCACACAGATGTAAAAAGTACACTGGCTTTCTGGAAAAAAAATGACATTTCTGCCAGTGGTGCAACATCTGGTCACCCTAGGAGAGGATCAGCCTGCTGCCTCCTTCTCGCGCTGCGTTGTTGTTGGCTGAGGAACCGAAAAAAGGTCATTTGAAGTCATTTCAGAGCTGCGTTTGAAATGCAGGAGACCGCCAGGCCAGGGAAAGCCTACGGTGTTGATGAAGGAAGGGAGTGGATGTGTTTGTGTGTCCTTCCCCATCTTAGGAAGGAGCTGTCTTGAAGCTGGAGTAATGTCGTTGTTGTCCTGCACCACTGGTTTTGTGTGAGGAGTAGATTATTTCAAAATATACCTGTAGTGTGGACTAAACCAGGCTTGAGTTCTGTTAATGAAGGTGACACAAGTGTATTTGGAGAAGCGCACAGTTATTTTCTAACAACAAAACTAGACGCGTGGCCAGACATGCTGACCGGGCTTGTTTGTATGTGATGTTGAAGGAGGCGCCATTGCTAAGGAAAAGACTGGACAAAGCCTGACCTTGTGAGTTGTAGGGCGCTCCTGGGCAGGACTTAGCATTACTCTGCATTTGGAAATGTGTATTAAACAAAATACCTAGTTTACAGTGGTCGGGTTTCTATGAGAAACTTCTCCTAGCTCCAGGGTTTTGAAAAAAGAGCAGAAAAGTGTCTCGAGTAGGAGGTACAGTGAGAAATGGTGGTGCTGAAAATGGAAGGTCACAGCCAGGAGTACCTTCAGACTTGCACTGGTGGGAATTGCTTTCGTAGAGCTTTTTTGCGGTGTGTTTTTTATTTGCACTATACTCGTCATCCTGCACTGTTTTAATTTTGTGCTTCAATTTGGCATCGTACTGTAGATTGCACGTTGGATCTTACTTAAGTTAGTTCTGGTAGCATTGCAACTTAAATCCTATCTATGAAACTGACTTTCTCCTGTGAACAGTTGTCCTTTAGTCTATTTTTCCAGCTTTCAGATCGCATTGTGGTAAAGCTGTCCCCCCTCCAGTCAGTCCTGTATCTCTCTTTTGCTTTTTTTGCCATCCTTTGTTTTGTTTTTGTTCCCTTGGCTCTCTCTGGGTTGTTCCCAAGAGGCGCAGTTTGAATTTTCTTTCCCTGAGGTGTGGGTAGACACTTGGTGGGATGAAAAAGTGAAAGGAGGATGAGGGAGAGGGTCATTTGATGTGGTAAAAGATTGTTGATGGGGAGTGGGAAGACGGAGTGAGAGCAGAGGGAAGGAAAAACTTAGTTCTATTTTTCTGCGTTCCTTCAGCTTTCATTTTTCAGCCTCCCCTGGGAGTAGATCTGGTGTTTATCCGATGCTGCTGCTGCTGCTGCTCAGAGATTCCTAAATCTTCCAGGATGAAGCTGGTTCTTGGTCAGCATCACGGCTGCTCTGCGAGTCCTTCACCAGAGCCCTGCCCTGTTGCTGCTGGCGAGGGAGGGAGCTGCAGTAAGGATGTTAGAGCTTTTCTGCAGAGACACAGCAGCACAGGGGTTTCTGGGACGATCGCTGCAGCAGTAGAGGGGGTAAAACCAACATATAGTCTAAATGCATTCATGGCATTTCGCTGGGGAAGTTGTTTGTTTACCCTGGGCAAGGAAGAGAATCTGTTTTCGTGCTCAGCGTTTTTGCTCTTTTCTTTTAGGGTGAAATTCTTGTTTTATTTTGCAATCCTTCTGACGTCTCCCTCTCAGCTTAAATTTCTTTGTACATGATGCTACAGTTGATGCTCTGAGTCGTTTCTTGCCTTTTTTAGTCCAGCACTGCAGCACTCCAGTGCATTCCAAGTGTGTCCTCCTGTCAAAATTTACTTACTCTCACACTATTTTTTCCGTCTGTGATCACAAAGACCCAGGGGGAAATCTCTGTCCTTTTGCTAGATAAGAATTTTTTTCCCATAATTTTATTTACAGTTAATCCAAGTAGATTAGCATGCAGATAACCTGTTACAATCTCGAGGTGACGCTGGGATGATGTCATGGCTTGCGTAGTGTGTTGTGTTTCCTCATACAGAGGGATTTTCAAAGGCACAGAAAGGGAGTGAGGGAATCATTGGTTCTGTGTGACCTCACGGAGCGTATGAAGGTGCTGACTTTTCAGTGTTTCAGGAACTGGTTCAGACCTAGAGAAGTCTTTTCTAGTTTTCCAGGCTGGAGGTAGGGAGGGAGGGTGTGACTGAGCCAAACGTTGTGCGAAAAAGGTCTGTCAGGTGAAAAATCTGACTCCAGGACGTGCAGCACAGTAAGTGACAAATAATGGCAGTTACAGAGGGTTAGGAAATTTCTCATGCAATAAAGCATGTGTTGAATACGTTACTTTTCATTGACTGAATGGGTTAGAGATGGTCCAGGATAGCTGAAACTTTGAAAACTAGCCACCTATTCAGCTTTGGAACTGGTTGGTGGGACCATTATTTTATTGCGTTTTTGGTGTCCAATTTCTGTCTTTCAAGAAACTAGCTCTTGATTTCCAAGTTCCTAGAGGGAGATCCGTGTAGACTGATGTGTGAAATTGAAATGTGTATGTACATAAATAACTCTCTGTTTTTCCTGCTGTTGTTTGAAGCAAAGGAGTTTTGGCCTCTTCCAGCCTCAGCAGGGCTGGTCTCAGGAAGAGCAAGGCTGGACTTACTCTTCAGCTTCCGTGGCCTGTATGTTATTTTAACATGGGCTAACATCTTATTTCACATGCTAATTAGAGCGAGTCTTTTCCAGTGATGGAATTACAGGTTTTATTTCACATAGGGATTGTGGATGGCAGCTGCTTCCAAGTGATACCACTTTTGAGCCTGGTTCTAGATTTAAATTGCGTGATCTTCTGATTATATTTTAATTCTCTCCTGTTAAGATATTCATTGGGGTCTTCTAGCAGCCACGTTGTGTTATCTGTAAAAAGCTGTAGGCTTTGGTACATTAGGTTTATGTTACCTGTTAACACAAGCTGGTATAAGACATACTCAGCGTGAGAAAGATACCTTGCTCTATATTTTTTTTTCTTCGGAAAATACACTGTTATACATGTATAGAGCACAAGGAGTGGCAATGAATTGAGTGTATTATGGCTGATTTTTGCCTTTCTTTTGTGTACATTTGATGGAGGAAGTTATCATGTAGTTCTAAGAGTGGTGGAAATTAACACTGCGCAAACATTATTGTCATACAGAAGATTTTTTTTTTTTTTTCCTATACTGGAAAGCTGTAGAGGAGCCATACATTTCCGTGGCATTAAGGCAATGCTATAACACCATGAAGCGTTACCATCACGATCCCATACCTTGACAGGCCAGCGAGAGGTTTGGGGTGGATTTTGGTGGGCACAGGGTCAGGCTGATGACCATAGGGGCAACTTCACTTAGGCAAGTAGCCCGACATCGAGACCACTTGCCTGAGTAAAGCTGCTCTCACGCATCAGCCTTTGTAGAGTGGGGTTTTAAGGTTTGTCCCTGTGATGGGACTAACTCCCACCCCAACCAGGGGGTGTTTTGGTTCCTAGGAGTCTGGCCTGATTCCATTTCGCGGATGTGTTATCTTCCTGCTGGTGAATTCCCTTCTGGAAGAAAAAATTTCAATCGGGCAGACTAACAGTTGCCCTGGGATTGTCACGATAAGGTTTTTATCAGCAAAACGTTTTGCTGTGCTTCAGACGGACTTACTGCTCTTAGTGCTGTAACCGTGGCTCGTCCTCACCCCGCAGCCAGGGTCACAGGGGTGATATCTTCCCCACGAGAAGGCCCAGGGGTGTTTCGTAGGCTCTGTTGAGTATCCAAAGACCATCTGGAAGAGGTTTTGATGACACTGGATCCAAACTGGATTTTTTTTTTTTTTTTGCCTCAGGCGAGGTTCCTTCTTGGTTTCAATGGGAGAAGTATCCCGTGCTGGAGCTTGCTAAGCCAACCGCTGGCTGAGCGCGCGTGGATTTAAAGAGCAGGCACCAAGAGTGGGGTTAGGTGTGGGGGGTAACGTGACGATGGTAAAGGGAGTGGAGTAATGTCCGTGGGAGCCTGGCGGTCTTGCCAACAGTGGAGAGCTTTAAGGATGATCTAAGCAAATGTGTCAGGAGTGACATGGGGTGGCTGATCATGTCTCAGCCGTGGGACGGAGGGGGGGACTTTCTGAGGTCCCCTGCAGCACTGTCTAAAAGGCTGTGAGCACCCGGATGAACGGATACGCCACTTATCTCTCCATGGGCTGTTCTCGTTACCTGCCAAGATCCACATCTGAATTTTCACGAAACGGATTAATAAAAAAAACACGTTTACAATGTTAAAGCCTTTTCCTCACAGTCAGTTTTTTCAGTTTATCTGGAATCCGGTCATTTGGATATCAACAAGTTGGGCTGCTGCTGTCCTTCAGCAGCTAAAGCCCAAAGTCTCTGCTGCAACATGCCAATTTACTTGCAAGGTTGGTGGTGCTATTTTTTCCATGTACTGAATTTTTTTTTTTAAAAAGCATGCTCAGGTCAGTTGTCTCTGCCTTTGCATTAAATTTGTCCTGAGCCATTGCTACTGAAACAATATTTTATAATGATATTCTTACCACCTGGATGTATTTTACTATTAACACACGTTGCATGATTTTGACACTGACTCCCCTGCTGTCTCTAGCGTTGTGATACTTATCGACTGTCTGAGGAATAAACCGTGCATGCAGGTTAATGCTCTAATCTCACTGCCTGTGTATGGACAATAGGAAGAATAACATTTACTTCAATACTAGCGTATCTATTGTATCAGTATTACAAAGCCATATTATCCTATGGTTGGAAATTAGAGTAAATTAGAAGGCAAAAAACCCCGACAAACTGCCTACACGATTGGTTGCCAGGTTTTTTTGAGCTCAGTGCTACTTACTGCAATTGGACAATGTATTTTCATAAGTGTACATTCTAGCATTTATTCCTTTATCTGCTCTTTAAATTATGTTTAAAACTGAACCAAAATGTGACATATGCTGGAGATCTTCCAGGAAACGGAGAAGATCTGTCTGTTAAAGATGCCTGCAAAGTGGTCTCACAAGTAGTTAAGGAAAGTATGGCTGAATCTAATCTTACTTTGTAGACCTATTTAAACAATAATATATAATACACCTACCATGCACTGACAGTGAGTCAGTAAAATACTGCATGAATGAGCATGACGATTTTACAAGGAGAATATCATTATAAAATATTTATGAAACGTCTTTGTGTAATGAACCTTGTACATGGAGGCTTTTGTCCATCATGGGAAGCTAAAAAAATAATAATCAACATTTCATTTACATATGCATGATGCTGCAAAATAGTGTATGTAAACTATTTCTCTCTGTACTGTTCAATTACTTCTGTCATCAGCTCCTACAAGTTTTATTTGCAGTCATTTGTTCAGGTCACTGGTGCCCTCTTTGCTGTTTTCTATAAGTTCTGTAAAATAAATGTCCATAAATATACTTTGATGTTGTCTTTTCATAATTAACCATTGTGTTGTTTGGAACCATACTGGCATTTTATGTTAAAATGCCACTACTAGTATGGGTACACCTGCTACAAAGGGAACATGAAACCAACAGTTTACACCTCTGAAATTGTACAGAAATCTGGTGTAAACGGGGAGAATCTTATTTTTTTTTTTTGTGAACTTTCGCATCGGCTCAAATATTTCAGCAAATTGCAACCATTACTAACCCCATTTACTATCCTTCGTTCCTGAGTTCTTTGCAGCCATATGCAAAGTATGTCACTTTAGTGGCTTCCAGGAACAAAGGGGTGGAGCTGTCCCTATTTTGAAATAAAACGATACATCAGTATATCATTATTACTGATATACATTTTACATGTATATTCATATCTAGACCCTAACAGAAATTGTTTTACGGATCATTAAATGCCCAATCTTTTCCTGTATTCTTTAAAATACCTTTTTTTTTTCTCTGCCAAGTTTCCGCATTCAGTGAAATTGATAAGAAATATACGACTATGCAGAGACTATATTAAAAAGCCGATCAATTCCTTGATGTCTAATTAAGAAGAGTACTGTGTTCTCGATGTCCTAAATGATCTCATGGTATTGTGAGCAGGTTGTGATTTGGCATGCTTCTACGGATTGCACCCAGCATGTAAAAAATTTCCTTTAATTGTTATGTGAAATGTTTGCATATGTGGTGATTATCTGTGAACTCATTGTACATGTACCCAAATGTGTTTTCTATTGTGCTTGATTTTGCTGGCCATTCTTGAATGTCTTGGCAACTCAAGAAACATATGTTCTGTGCTGTCCTCTGTAATGCGTATACTCTTTGATGTTTTGTCATATTTCGTCAGCTTTTATTTTACTCTTTTTTTCCAACAACATATCTTTATATTTGTTGGAAACAAATTTATGCAAAGACAATTTTAGTAAGCTTTGCTCAATATTATTTTATTTATTCATTTGCCAAAGCTTGTTCAAATTTATAAACATCCACCTGCTATAAATCTTTTGCAGTTAATCCACCGTCAGACTTGAATTTTACAATTATAGATGAACGTAATGTTCAAATGTCATGGAAGAGGCCACCAGATGAAATAGTGGGTTACAGGATAACAGTGGTCCCAACAAATGGTGAGTGCTGTGAAAGTCTGTTATGTCATTAACTTTTTGGAAAACTGGGGTTTATTTTCACTTATATGTAACTTAAGTATGAGAGTACCCATTAAGGTCTTCCTGGAGCTTCTGCTGGAGACTGGGCAGCAGCAAAGAGCACACAGGGAGGAGCAGTGATTGTTCCAAGTCGGAGTTTTTCTTACCATAGCATTTATCCTTTGGGGGCTGCAAGTAATAAGTTCTGGATGCCTTTCCTTTGCAAGGAACAAAAAGGAGGCAGATTCACCACTCTGCTCCTCTTCTTTACCTTAAAGTTAGAAGAAGAATTGTATTGTTCTTCATTCAGGTGCTTCTCCCAGGGGAATTGTTGCGTGTGTCAGGCAATGATGCAGACAGCCATTTTTCTATTTCCCTTTGAGAGATAATCAGCATTAAAGAGAAATTGGATCAGAGCTGGACCATGATTTGTTAGATGATAGTACATGTTGTGTGTGCATTTTAAGTTTCAAATTTCCTGGAATCTATAAAACACTGCAGAATTTTTTTTCACTATTGAAAACACGTTAGTTTGAAGTTTCACATTTCAAAATTGATACTTTGGGAAAAAAGGAAGTGTATTGTTCTAAAGTTCTCGTTGGAATTTAGCTTATTCTCTGTTCTTGTCATTGATATTACTGGATTTAAAGGCTGCATTAACTGTTTTATATATTTATTGCAGATGGGCCTACTAAAGAGTTTACTCTTTCACCTAGCACTACCCAAACTGTCATATC
>JAHREE010000084.1:2744563-2759570 GCA_033628505.1 Tringa tobata
GGGGGGGGGGGGAGAGCTGACTACCTTCCTCAGACAATATAATGTGACACAATATATCTTTATTATTCCATAATAAAAGATGGAATTTAAATTTTTATCATTTATATTTAATAATTAAAGACTAATATAAATTTAATGAAATAAAACTGTTAAGCACGGCAGACTATCTTTTATGACACATTTTGTTGCATGTCTCGGGCTTCCCAAGCAACGACAAGAAAACGATGATGAGTTCCCCTGAGCAGGGTAGTACTGGTATTTCGTCCAGGGATGTTGCTGTTAATTTTCAGGAAATTACTGTACACGATGTACAAATATAGAGGATTATTGTTTGCATTGTCTGTATGTTGTGTTGCCCTGAGTGCTATGTTGTCAAATCTGTAACTACAGCGATGTGTACATAACTTGTGTTTATGTTTTTGTGTTCTGAGACATGTCAGATTTGTGTCCCTAATTCCCTACATGCTTTCCTTTGATGTTTACAAATTTAACCTGATTTCCTCCATTAATTGTCTCTATGCTGTGCTTTGTGCAGTTCAGACAGGTGGTCCAGGGGTACCAGAGGAGAAGAAGGTTGAGGCTCAATTACAAAGTAAGATGTTTTGTCTTTCAGCTTACCTGACATTTTAGAGATGTGAGGTCTAGCTCTAGAGCCCCGTACAGTTAAACCGTGTTCCTATGTCACCTAGCAAAGATATTAACTTGTAAAATTGTCCAGAGTTAAGGAAACTTGGGAGGGGACTGGGATGGAAGGAATTCATAGCCTCATTGAAAGAAAAAGGTGCAAAGTTGGTACCGAAACTATGAATTTAATGCAACTAAACCGGGGAAGTCCTCGAGTGTCTTAGTCCTATTAACAAAAGACATTGTGCTGTGGATAAAAGGTGTTTCAGAAGAACTTGTGCTGCTGTTATGGGGAGACAGAGATGCAAAGCAGAAGTGATAACACAACAAAATGTTCTAGGAACAAAATGTCAAACTGTGCAAAAGGTTTTGTATGTGAGTTTTTGCTAACAGATATTTTTTTTTTTCTGTGTTTCAGGATGCTCCATAAGTGCAATGACAGATTTAGTTTTCCTGGTAGATGGTTCGTGGAGTGTAGGAAGAAATAACTTCAGATATATTCTGGACTTCATGGTTGCTCTTGTATCAGCTTTTGACATTGGGGAAGAAAAGACTAGAGTTGGAGTTGTTCAGTACAGTTCAGACACAAGAACAGAGTTCAATTTAAATCAGTATTTCAGAAGAGGTGATCTTATTGATGCAATTAAAAGGATACCTTACAAAGGAGGCAACACAATGACAGGTACAGATTTCCCACAAACCTGTTTATTCAGTATTTCATTTTCTAATTCAGATTTGCTTCAAATCTGAAGCCTAAGTCATTCAAGCCTAATAAAACACAACTTGTGATGTGGTTTTTAGGTGAGGCTATTGATTACCTGGTTCAAAACACCTTCACTGAGTCTGCTGGAGCAAGAAAAGGATTTCCCAAAGTAGCAATTGTCATTACGGATGGAAAAGCTCAAGATGAAGTTGAAATTCCCGCAAGAGAACTTCGTAACATAGGAGTGGAAGTTTTTTCTTTGGGTACGTTGAATTTTTTTTGACGATTGAAAGATTAGCATTCCTAAAGAAGGAGCTTATGTGTTTTACAGATCCTGTGTTTCAAGAATTTCACTATGCCACTCTTTCCACGGGTAGGCCTTGAAACAGGTCGTTTATGCCCTCCAGAGTGGAACATAGTAGTTGTCCTAATTTGACAGTAATTCTGTAGCTCCTACATGAGGGTTAAGAGGACTGACAAGCACAATTGGCCTTGTTGAAGATACCGCATTATTTTCTCAGGTTGAAAATGGAGTGTGTCACTTCATCACATCAGTCATTATTTTGTAGCCTGATTATTGATGACAGAAGACAGAAGCGAATTAAACTCAGCTTTACCCCAGAACATTCTGATACTTTATGAACACAGTCACAGGAGTCTGTATTTTATGGCCACCTAACACAGTCCTGTCTATTGCAACTTCTAGGAATCAAAGCAGCAGATGCAAAGGAACTCAAGCTAATTGCATCTCAGCCTTCACTGAAGCATGTGTTCAACGTGGCTAATTTTGATGGAATTGTGGATATACAGAATGAAATTATCTTGCAAGTGTGCTCTGGTGTTGATGAACAACTTGGTGAACTGGTTAGTGGAGAAGAAGGTGAGATACTTTATATAAATGGATTTATTGACTTCACTTTATTCTTACGCATGTTTAAGGGGCCATCCCTACTTCCTTTGCTTTATTTCTGGAGTTTGATCCATTGTCTCATGAGCAAGTGTGGAAAACAGGTCTCAGCTTTGTGCATTTAGATGTGGGAGAACAGAACGGGTGACGTCATACATTTGGAATAACTCCATTATTCCATCTTTTCAAGGGCAACACAATGACGTACAATTATCAGAGTCTCATAGAGTCGGTTTGAACACAGGCATCTCTTCTGTGGAAAAATGTACTAATGGGAAAAAAAAACTGCTTAGCGAAGGGGCAGAATATGTAATAGGTTAAGAACCAAGGAATGAAAACTGGAGAATGCTGAGAAAACACAGATGTCGACCTGTATTTGTAATTCGCTTGTGTTTATTTATGCTAAAAAAAAGAAGTGATTTTTAGTAAAGATTAAGCAAAGATGACTAAGTTTGTTACAGAAATAAAAACCTGGAAGAAAATCTGTTTATAACTGTAATTAATATTTTGGGTTTGCTTTTGATTTCTTTTTAGTGGTGGAGCCTCCTTCAAACCTGGTGGCCACTCAGATCTCCTCAAAATCCGTTAGGATCACTTGGGATCCATCCACAAGCCAAATAACTGGCTACCGGCTGCAGTTCATTCCCATGATAGCTGGTGGAAAACAGCACATGCTGAGCGTGGGCCCTCAGACCACGGCTCTGAATGTGAAAGATCTCTCTCCAGACACAGAGTATCAGATAAACGTTTACGCAATGAAAGGACTGACCCCCAGTGAGCCAATAACCATAATGGAAAAAACACAACAAGTAAAAGTTCAAGTGGGTGAGTTAGGAGCTACTGTGTTGTTTCCACACAGTAGCTTTTTGTTGTTTAAACCTCCGATGCTTGTTTTAATATCATACCTTTGTTATTTATGAGAAACAGCTTTACTTAGAATGATTTGTTTCCTTTATAAGCAACCTGGTATGATATTCGAACTGCAGATGCAATTGTAATGCTCTGGCTATTGAATATCTGTTTATAGTGGTGATTCTTTCTCTTTACAGAATGCTCACGTGGTGTGGATGTAAAAGCTGATGTTGTGTTTTTAGTGGATGGTTCCTACAGCATCGGTATCGCCAATTTTGTTAAAGTAAGAGCCTTTTTGGAAGTGTTAGTTAAAAGCTTTGAGATATCGCCTCGAAAAGTACAGATAAGTCTTGTCCAGTACAGCAGAGATCCCTATATGGAGTTTTCTTTGAACAGATACAACAGAGTGGAAGACATAATTCAGGCTATTAACACCTTCCCCTACAGAGGTGGATCTACCAACACAGGCAAAGCCATGACATATGTGAGGGAGAAAGTATTTGTTACCAGCAAAGGATCAAGACCAAACGTGCCGAGAGTCATGATTCTTATCACTGACGGGAAATCGTCCGATGCTTTTAAAGAACCTGCAGTAAAGCTGAGGGATGCAGATGTAGAGATATTCGCAGTTGGGGTGAAGGATGCAGTGCGTACAGAGTTAGAAGCCATCGCCTCGCCTCCTGCCGAAACCCACGTTTACACAGTGGAAGATTTTGATGCTTTTCAAAGGATATCCTTCGAACTTACACAGTCTGTCTGCCTACGGATTGAGCAGGAACTGGCTGCTATAAGGAAAAAATGTAAGTAACTACTATTACTTAAAGGAATGTAGAAAATGCGATGGAAAAAAAGATTGGAACCGATGTTTTGTGTCTAAAGAATTGGTATTGATGAAATTGTCCATCTACAAACGATAATTTTAATAGCTGGGGATTTGGTTCTCATTTTCAAACATATTAAAAAGCAATGGGGGAAATTAATGGAAAAAAGGACATGAAAAAATTGTTGGAGAATACTTTTTTCCCTTTCCCTCCTAGGTACCTAGAGAGCTATTAAAGTGTGTGTCTATCTGGAATGACCTTAGTGGACGTGCTCTGCTTTTACACTCACTGTCTTGAATAAAACAGTTGCCTACTAGGGCCATTCTTCTTTAGCTGCCCAAAATGAGGTAGCCAGTCTAAGCGTGTCTTTTAGAATTTCAAAGGCAGTGGGGCAAAGCCAACACCTCCAAAGGGTGATTTGAGTAATTTTTAGGGTAAAATGAATGGCCCTCTGAAACAGGCTCAGACAAGACAATTTGAGCCAGCAGATGTTCGGTGATATTAATCTTGATCTAACTGTAAAAACTGAAATGAAATAGCACATGAAAGTCTTCACCTGCATCCAAATTTGGTGAGCTTGGATAATGTTTCATATTTGAAAGATTTCTAAATGACCACCTTTTGGTCAGCTAAAGTT
Source organism: Tringa tobata (assembly GCA_033628505.1). Lineage (NCBI taxonomy): Eukaryota > Metazoa > Chordata > Aves > Charadriiformes > Scolopacidae > Tringa > Tringa tobata. Next base: position 2,749,108 of record JAHREE010000084.1, read on the forward strand.
ACTCAGGATGAGTTGCACCCTCAGCGTCCCTACCTATATTCAGTAGAGCACTAGCACTGAATAGTCCCCAGCACTGAAAACCCCACTCTCTTTAAAAATAAGCCTTTTGTTTCAGGGTAGCTTTGAGGAACAAACCAGCAAAGCAGCCTTTGTTTTAGAGGGCTCAAGCAGTCTTAACCTCCCCACTGTTAGGCTGACTAGGCCAAGCAAAACAAGCCCAGGATGTCAGGTTTGTGTTTGTGCCTCATGTCAAGTTCCTTGTTTCCCCTTTGACTCCATTCCTGCAAAAATACTGGGATTTATTTTGTCCTATTTCTAATCTAGATCTGAAAAACACCCAAGGATTCTTAGTTCCCATTGAGGGCATAATGTAGCTGCTGTTCATGGGAAATGTGAAAGAGGGAACCCAATAATCAGATTTTAACTTAAGTTTTCATAGATACATTTTTTTTTCGATGGAATTTTCTAAAAATCACTGTGTTGGTGCTTCTACTTATTGTTGTATGCTTTGAGGCAACCTAGATATGAGCTTCATGGAATTTGGTAGCTATAAGCAAGTATAGAAAACAATTGCAGTTGCACGTGCAGCAAAATACCTGTTCAATTACAATAAATCAAATTATTGAGGGACATTTTTCATTTCATTTAGAGATTTTTGTGTTAAAAAATATTCAAGCAAGTGTACCTCATTTGTGCTTTTTTATTTCCATGCAGCTTACGTGCCTGTAAAGAATATGGTCTTCTCTGATGTAACATCCGACAGTTTCAAAGTTAGCTGGTCTCCAGCTGGATCTGAAGTTCTGTCCTACCTCATTAAATATAAAGTAGCAGTTGGTGGAGAAGAGTTCATTGTTTCAGTTCCAGCTTCGAGTACCAGCTCAGTTCTCACCAACCTGCTCCCTGAAACTACTTACGCCGTCAGTGTGATTTCTGAATATGAAGATGGTGATGGCCCTCCCTTGGATGGAGAGGAAACCACCTTAGAAAGTAAGGCTTCCTGTTATTCCCTGGCATGAAAGAGTGAGACGCTGAAATAAGAACTTGCTTTGAGAGAGGGGGTTTATGTGGAACAGCCAGCCGAGGCTGAGAAGTTGTACTGATGTGCAGGATAAGAATGAACATTGTTATCTCTCAATGCATTCAGTAAAGATATAAAAATCCAGTGTTAAGTTATTAATATTGAATTTTATTTTCCCTGAAAGATGGATGGATGCTGTGTTTCTTTGCGGTGGCCTGTTTTTGAATGAAGTCAATAATAAATTCATTGGCTTGTATTAATCTTACTATACACTGGAGTTGGACTAGGTGACCATTGTATGTCCTTTCCAACTGAACTATTCTGTTCTATTTAATAGTTATGACTCTGATGCAGGAATGCGTGTTGATTTCAATACATTCAAAGTCACGCATATTACATAGGCAATTACATAGGTAATTGTTTGTAATTTGCTGTGTCTACATCTATCTTACGTTAAAAGAAATTCTGTTTTATGTACCGTATGTACATGTATGTACATATGTAATTCGCTGTGTCTACACATGTAGATGTGTAGACATCTACCTATGTAATTCGCTGTGTCTACATCTTTCTTGCATCAAAAGAAATTCTGTTTTACGTACCACAGGCTTAAAGGGGGCTGAGTTTTTGGTCAGCTGTCTCCCATCAGAACTTCATAGGTCTGATCCAATAACTCTTACTGATTCAAAACTTCCACTGATGTCAGTGTGAGTTTCTGTGATCAGTGGCTCTAAATTTAAGTGTGGCAACTGTACTTCTTGGTAGAGTTACTACCATGCATTACCACTGACTTAAAGGAAAAGGGTGACAGTAAATTTGATTTTCTATTCCAGTACTCAATCTAGCCTAAATCATGCATTTTAAAATATCGATCCACTCTTTTTCATTATTCCATGCTGTCATTTGTGACCTTTGGTGACGTAAATGGTTCCAAGGAAGCAAAAGAAACAGCATGGAAATTTGTTAATTGCTCTTTCCTCTTAGGACTGATAGAAATAAACGCTTATAAAATAGCTTAGTTTGGATGTTAAGGTTGGAAGATACAGTTTTCGCTGCTGGTGTGTGTATTTCCATGACTGTACCAGTCAGAATGTTTTGGCCACACAGAACTTTCCCTTAGGAAAACAGACAAACTCTTGGCTGATTGAACATGTAGCTTGTGAGCGTCAGGGACAGGAGAAGGAATAGCTTAAACAAAAATAACCAGTGTTCCCATGTTGCAGCTGATACTGCCTTAAATAATTGTCAGCATCTTGATCTGGTGAAATCCCAACATGTCTGAGAAGACAGAGTTCTTCTGCAATCACATAAACCTCAGCAGCTCTCCATGCAGATCTAGCTGACAATCTGGGCCAGGCAGGCCAGGCAGCTTTCTTGGCAACTAACTTCAGGTTCAGGCTTTTAAAGAATTTGAAACTATCATGTTTCCTATTAGTAGAAAACAAGTTGGTGTCTTCAAAACTAGGATTATTAATTGCTCCACTCTAATTGCTCTACAGACCTCTGACATGTCTATAATTTAGCACTGAAGAACAATACTTTTTGGCATTTAGGGTTCCATCTGAATTATACTTTGGACAGTAAGCAAAACCCACAACTTTTGTTTTGCCTAAATGACAATGCTACATACTGCTAGGCAACTTGCAGGACAGTAGACCTTAATGCATCATGGGAGAGTCAAGTTCTTCCTTGGTGTCCCCATTGGGTTCATAGGAAATGACCTGAGTTGCTGTATCTTTTCTCAAGGAGCAGACTAGGTTAAGTCATTCACCACAGTTTTTCCTTAATTTCTGCCATAACAAGCTGGTGATTGGCTTTGAGTTGTGAGCCTTCATGTTGTTTTGGTGAGCTAACAGAATGGTTGGGATGCTTTCACTTCAGATACTGCTTGATTAAAAGCAAATGTTTACAAATTACATGCTTGTATTTTTTGCAGTTAAAGGTGCTCCTCGAAACTTGAGGATAACAGATGAGACTACCGACAGCTTTGTAGTTGGCTGGACTCCAGCTCCAGGAAACGTCCTGCGGTACAGGCTGGTATATCGGCCGCTTACCGGAGGAGAAAGGCGACAAGTGACCGTCTCGGCAAATGAAAGGTCCACTACTCTGCAGAACCTGATCCAAGATACGAGATACGAAGTGTCTGTCATTCCCGAGTATCAGTCTGGGCCTGGGAATTCCCTGAATGGATATGCAAAAACCGATGAAGGTACAATGCTGTGAATGTAGTAAGCTTGAGAAGAGCTCCCTGCATGCTGACACATTCCTACTGAAAAGAGAATAACCCATATTGGCCGTATGAACAGGGAATTATAAAATTACTCTAGCCTAGTTGAGAGGTAATTTAAGACAATAAAATTTATCAAAACTGTAATATTTCATTTTAAAATACAGTCTGGACCTGCAACACCTCCTGTGGCAGAGTAACTTGGGTGAAAAATCTACCTGTATGTTTAATTAATTGCCCTCATGATTCTTCATATTCTCAGTGATATAAATTATATTTCTTTTCAGCATATTCAGACCCTGTTTGAACTTTGTTCTGAATGGCTAGCAAGGAATGAATGAAGCATTTAATTTACTAAAGTTATCCCTGTAGCCTTAAATTGTATGAAAATGTATGAGCCTTTAACAGGTATCATGCCTAATGAAAAACAATCCGAAGATTAGAGAGACAGTACAAATTTCCTGGTCACTGGTGAAACTTCACTGAGATTCTAAATATAAGAAACCAGAAAAGCTACCATCAAAAAGAACTCTGTAGGAAAACATAATGTGTTAATTTCACAATTCATTGGTGATCTGTGACTTGATTCCGCAGACATGGACTTAACCACGTATCTTGGCATGTTGAAGTTGAGCGTATATGCAGGTGCTAGTATGCCTAAGTGTTCCAGGATTGCTGTTTTAACAGAAAAAAATAGGAGCACAAAAATTTTATTGGGCATTTTTGCATAAGGAGGGTGGGGATGGAATTGTACAATCCCAATTACAGTAAATTTACACTGCAGCAGTGTTAGTGCAGGCCGTTCAGGAATTATTTCTTTCAGCATTAAGCCGGATGTTGTGGTAACCTAAAAAACAAACCAAGAAGTGAACAAACTTCAACTTGTTTTCAACATCTTTTGACACGCGCAGTCCGAGGACATCCGAGAAATTTGAGAGTTTCTGATGCTACGACGTCGACCATGAGGTTGTCTTGGAGTGCTGCTCCTGGGAAAGTGCAGCAGTACTTCATCACCTACACCCCGCTGGCGGGAGGCGAAACGAAGGAAGTGACGGTGAAAGGTGACACTAACTCCAAAGTGCTGAAGGGCTTGGACCAAGCCACGAGGTACACACTGACTGTGTCTGCCCTGTATGCCTCCGGAGCAGGAGAGGCCCTTTCTGGAGAAGGAGAAACGCTTGAAGGTAACTGTTTATTGTTTCTATACAGCCGTTCATTTATTTAATCGATGTTTTCGGTGTCTTAGAATCATAGAATTGCCCAGGTTAGAAGGGACCTTTAAGATCATTGAGTCCAACCATCAACCTAACTGATAAAAAACATCACTAAACCATGTTTCTAAGCACTATGTCAACCCGTCTTTTAAATACCTCCAGGGATGGTGCCTCAACCACTGCCCTGGGCAGCCCATTCCAAGGCTTAATAACCTTTTCCATGTAAAAATTTTTCCTAATATCCAATCTGAACCTCCCCTGGTGCAACATGAGGCCATAAAATTAAATTGTAATTTGTACTGAAATTGTACTGTCTTCCCGAGTTTTCTGTGCAAGTAAATATGTGAATGAAAAATAGGCAAAAAAGACATTTTCCTGCTGTACGGGGATTTTCCAAACCTACTGTCCATCAGAGAAAACAGTGGGGTCAAATCAACTGGTTGCAGAGAGGGGGATCTGGGTCTCTTGAAAAAGATGCTGCCAGAAGCACCAACCAAAACTGACTGTGCTTCTACACCAGCCTCAGTGAAATATTTTGTCTTATATCTCTCAACTTCTGAGGGGTTTTAGTGGCAGATTGTTCTTAGTGTAACAGGTTTAATTGACGGGGTTAATGTATCTCATCCATTTGAAAATTTGCAGGTTCTCCACTGTACTGAGACTGAAAGATCTTCAGGGACCATTTTTTGCAATAGAGAAGCAACATCTAGTCTAGGCGTAGGAATAATGAATCATATCCTGCTTTTAACTAATAGGAGTAAGAACTTGGAGCAGAGCATTAACAGAATGCTGGCAAAAGCCTTAAGTGGGGGCCAAAGACTTTCTTATAAGGAGGGGAGGCTGGTCTCCCTCTGCCTTTGAGCGGGGAATTTCTCAAACTTGCTCTCTGGGAGCATTCTCGGTGTCATCTGTTAATTGTCAGAGGGCGGGGAAAGCTGCCTCCTAGGCCATGAAAGGAAGTGTGACCGGGCTCTGTGCTGGCCAGGTATGTATCACTAAAGTCTGGCACTGCAGCTGTGAAGCCGTGGCACTTGAAAACATCTCACAGATGAATGATGTGGAATTAAAAGCCCTCCATTGACGCTAATGGGGTTAGAGTAGGGATATACTTGGCTCTCGGTTTCTCCATCAGTTTAACTTTTTGTTTATGACACAGGTTAGGAGACAAACCAGAAAACCTATTTTAAATAGGAAACTGTAATTAAAATAAATAAGTAAACAACTCAGTTGCAACGATTCACCAATGCGCTAGATTCGTCCCACTAAAATTTAGGCACTTATTTGAACACTGCAGTTTGCAGCATGGACTCTCAAGGATTCTTCTTTGATTAATGAAGAAAGGCAGATACTTCCAGGAGGCAGGTAGTCCATCTGAGATCTCATTTTTCCATCAAAGGAACATTTCTCTGCCCGTTGACTATAGAAGGAGCAACTGAGAGCTCGTCCCCAAGCCCCTGCCCATCCCACTGCTTAAATCTCAGGCACCGATCCAGTCCACCTACTTTCTCTGATGGCTGCACCCTCTCCCAGTGTATCAGGCACCACCTCCCCTGCTTTCACTACCCATTCAAGACCCAAAATGCTTCTCTTGTGGGAGAAAAGGATCTGTCTCCTGCCCACAACACTGCAGAGATCTGGGTAAAGGAGAAGAGGTAGATGGATTCTGCCTGTATCCTCCAGAAAAGCCAGAGATGATCAGGACTTAGTGAAATTACCTGGTGGTGGTGGTGCTGCTGGTGCTGCTGCTTCCTTTTGTATGGTATTTACTAGGTCTAATGCTTTTTTAGGGGGAAGAGGGAGCATGGAGCTGTGGGTCTCACTCAGTCCTGGGGGAGTCTGAGCTCATATCTCCACGTCCCAGCAGATTCACAGTACTGTAGTGTATCATAGAATCATGGAATGCTTTAGGTTGGAAGGGACCTTAAAGCCCATCCAATTCCAACCCCCTGCCATGGGCAGGGATGCCTCCCACCAGACCAGGTTGCTCCAAGCCCCTTCCAACCTGCCCTTGAACCCCTCCAGGGATGGGGCAGCCACAGCTTCTCTGGCCAACCTGGGCCAGGCTCTCACCACCCTCACAGCAAAGAAGTTCTTCCTGAGATCTCACCTGAATCTCCCCTCTTTCAGTTTAAAACCGTTTCCCTTCATTCTGTGGCTTCCCTCCCTGATCAGTTGTCCCTCCCCATCTCTCCTGGAGCTGGAAGGCTGCTATCGCAGCACAAATAGAAACATATATATATATATATATATGCTGAACAAGAGTCTCCGTTACTCTTTCTGTTGTCCCTGAGCCACTGTACACCCAGGAAAGCAAACTTCGCTCTCAGAAGGAGAGCAGGCTGGATCCCAAGTGGCCAGAGGAACCTGACATCCCTGCTTTTTCCTCTGTGCTGGCAGTGGAAAGAGGAACACTTCGGTCTTCCTTTGCAAATCTTGAGAGGCCTCAGTCTCTCTGTTAAACAGGCTGAAGTGTCCACTTCCTTATGGCTGTGCCTCAAGTTTTAGAGAAGGGTTGGCCAAGTGAACTGCTTACATTTGGTGGAAAAGTTTTCATGGAGTATCTTTGTACTAAACCTGTGAGAGTAACCCTCTCTTAGCATGGAGCTCTGGAGACATCAAGTGAGTTTCAAATTCATAAAATAAGCTTAGCTTTTTACCCTATCATAAAACTTGAGCAATAGAAGTCTTTTAAGGCTTCAGTTCAAACACATTCAAAATAGAGCAGTGAATGAAACACAGCAGAATCAAAGAGACAGAATCATCAGAGACCCAGAATTCAGTGTCGGGTAGAGACTGTCTTGTCCTTCCAGTGCCCTCCCCACCAGGAGGGCTCTGATTCTGATTCGGAGTTTCTGCAGTGATAATTTGTCAATAAGAAAAGTTAAAGAATTTAAAAGGATAGCTTACTATATCTCAGGAATGGATTTATAAGTAACTGGATGGAATTTAAAATGGATGTTGCACTTAAAAGGACACAGAAGCTTTCCTGTAAGAGGTTTTACTCTGAGCAACTGAATTCAAATTCTGTAATTCTGTGACAGATTTTGTCTTGTGGTAAAAATGAATAAATGAGCATCCTGTCACTTAACTGAATTACTTTTTATTCAGTTCCTAGGCTGGGAGAAAACCAAATGAAAAGTTACTTTTATCCTTTTGACAGATACAGCCTTGTGACTCAAACACATAATCTTTGAAGATTTGGCTGGATTTGAAAAACCTATCAGGGTGCACTCCAGAAAACATTACTTTTAGCATTAAACCCGTCCCTTAAATTTTTCTTGGTTAGATAAAATGTTAGTAAGAGCATATACAGACGTCAGTCATTACTGGGTGATCAAAGGTAAAGAACAGAGTACAAATTTCTGCTTGCACGACAACAGAGGCCTAAGCCATGGAACATCCACCGTGCGCTGCAGTAATCAGCAGATCTGCAGTTTCATGAGGTAATAAAAATACTTGAATTAGGACAAAACTCTTTGGCCATGGTCCATAGATACTTTAAAAGACTCTCCAACTAATGTTGTGAAAGTTTATCAGAATTTCTGTTGAAGTACATGTAAGACAATATTTCACTGTATGATACTTTCTTACCTCATTGAAGGATAAAAAGACAAAACCTGTGGGGGAAAAACCAGGAAATTAAGACTAAAAGGGTTGCAATTTTGGAACTGACAGGTAACTTTCAAGCTTCAAAGCTTGGTATAGAAGCTTACTTGAAAAAAAAAAAAGAAGTTATGCTGCCTGTGAAGCTAAAATAAATACGGTTGGACTTGGCTGAAATTATACAGGTCAGTGAAGCAAATACTTGACGAACTATTAGCAGAAATAACTTGTCTGACTGAGGCTGGGAACGGGACAGATCTTAGCTCCTGGAGAAATAAACTTATCAACAGTCCTGACAAAAAAGCTGTGAAAGGAAGCATGAAAAATAGTTAGTTTTTCCGTGAGCCATAGCGTCTGAGCAGAAAAATAGTGCAGTGTGTGTTTTTCATTGCCAACAGCACCGAAGTACCAAGCACCTAAGGATTTTCCTGTATTGGGAATCCCAGTGGGGCTTACTTGATGTCTTCGCCATATGAATTCTCATCAAGTCCATTCAGTCAGCCATGCCATAGTTTCTGGCCACGTCAGTTTGTCCTTACATCAAGAGCTAGGCTTGGGATTGCCTTTCGAACTGGGACAGATGTCAGTTTATGGTACTGGTACGTAGTCTAAGGGAAATCAGTTTGGGTGTAGGGAAAATGAGAAGAGAGGAGCTGGATGCAGAAGTGTCTCCAGCTATTGTATAGTCAAGGGGCAGGGAATGAAAAATCCAAGCTCTCAGATGTTGCTGGAATTTTACTGAGTCACTAAATGTTCCCCTGTGACTAAGTGTGTAGACAAACATTCTTACTGCCTTCAGTAGTGGTTTATTTTGCTCTGCGTGTAGTAGGAGAATTCACATGGGCAGTTTCTGTATCTCAGCTGCAAGGGTAGCCTTCAACAGAGAGGGAAAAACTGGTAATTTTTTAGACAGCTCTAACATGATTTGCAAGAAGGGGTCTGCCCAGGCATTCATTGAAGGTCCTTCAGTTGTGTGTGTTATATCCAAAGTATTTTGGAGCAGTTACAAATTGCTCTTGGATGTTCCTCCTCTTCCTCCACTTTGCTCTGCGGGACAGTTTGTCGGTGTTTTGAAGTGGCTTGTTTGTTTTGGGGTACTCGGGAAAACCAGTCCATGCGACCCCAGTAACCATTCTGTGTACTTGGAATCAGTTACCATCTAGGCAATCTCTGCTTCTCATTTTGTNAATGTTCCCCTGTGACTAAGCGTGTAGACAAACATTCTTACTGCCTTCAGTAGTGGTTTATTTTGCTCTGCGTGTAGTAGGAGAATTCACATGGGCAGTTTCTGTATCTCAGCTGCAAGGGTAGCCTTCAACAGAGAGGGAAAAACTGGTAATTTTTTAGACAGCTCTAACATGATTTGCAAGAAGGGGTTTGCCCAGGCATTTATTGAAGGTCCTTCAGTTGTGTGTGTTATACCCAAAGTATTTTGGAGCAGTTACAAATTGCTCTTGGATGTTCCTTCTCTTCCTCCACTTTGCTCTGCGGGACAGTTTGTCAGTGTTTTGAAGTGGCTTGTTTGTTTTGGGGTACTCGGGAAAATCAGTCCATATGAACCCAGTAACCATTCTGTGTAGCTGGAATCAGTTACCATCTAGGCAATCTCTGCTTCTCATTTTGTTTTTCTTTTTGCCAAATATATGCTAACTGTTTCTCCACACAGAACAGAGAGGGCAATTATTCCCCCAAGTAACTGTAGATAATCTCTTCTGTAAACTGTTTGCATAGTTCTCTGGTCCAGCCCAAAGATAAGCACATGCCAGAGGATCAGAATTTTATGAACTGTTCACAGACAACACAGGAGAGGGAATTTAGCAAATGAGTAATCAGAAAATTATTCCTTTCTGAGGATGCTGTTCCATACCATGCAGGTAACTGTTATTCAGAAGTGATGGGTTTATTTCTTTTTTTTTTGTGTTTGAGAAGCGGGAAGAGGGAAACAATGGTTTTGCCCCTCTGTTGAAGGAGTGTGCTTTCCTTCTGCAGTAGTCCAGATTTTAGGAAATTTATAGTTCTCTCATCTTTTATACAGCCCCTTTCAGCCACTGGCTGTTTTTGTCTGCAGTTATGAAGCACCATCCAGAGGTGAAAGTTCTGGAGCTTTATATTTCATACTGCATTAAACATAACTGCACGTGTGAAACACGTGCTGTAGAAAACTCTCACTTTTATCCTCTCACTTTCAAAAGCGTGTGGCGATCCATCACTAGGCAGCTTTGGTTGGAGCCCTTCAGTAAAGATGCCATGGAAAAATTTTCCTCAGACACATTTTGTTGGCTGTGATTCCTCTCTGCTCCCAAAAAGTTGTTGAAACTGCTAAAGTGAATTAAATCAGTGCAGGCTGCGTGTGCCCTGGGGTGGAACAAGGCTTGTGGCAGCCGGAGGAACTAAAGAAATT
>JAHREE010000084.1:2764234-2820946 GCA_033628505.1 Tringa tobata
GGCTGGCTGCAGCCCTGAGCTAAAGGCAACCAAAGAGAATCTGATGGCCTGAAACTGGTGCCTGCCTTCCTCGCCCAGGCAGGGGTTTGGCCTGTCCCTGCAAGCGCTTGGATTTACCGTGCACGTACTCACCCTGTCTCACAGCCCTGCTCACACGCCTGGTTTGGTGCCCCGGAGCATCATAGGGCTAACGCCTGCTCAGGGATAACTTTCAAAACCCGGTTGCTTCCTCAGTTGCCTGTGACTCAGGGGCTGCACGGAGTGATGGGCTTACATCAGCTTCCATTTGGAGTCAGGAAAAGCAGGAGCCTTCCCACCGTTAACCACTTGCCAGCCAGCACTTTTCCTTCTTACAGCCTACGTTGTCTTTCTGTCTCCTTCTCCATCCTGTTTAATCGAGCAGGCGAGAGGCAGGTGTTCAACAAGCGTTTCTGAACACGTGGACCAAAGAACAGGATGGCTGATTAGGTGTTACACTTGCAGATTTTATTTTTTTGTGACTGGGTGTTTTGTTTTAATCCAATTGAAAAGTATCTCACAGGTCTAATTGTATGCTTGCTGGTCACGGCATTACAGCAGCGTTATTGTGGAGCATAAATATGTTTCTTGACTCTGAGTATAGCAGCTTAGATAATACTTGATGGAATCCTAATAATTTAAGACTTAGGGCTGGACTGCGTCTGAAACACAGCTGCTCCCCTAATGCAAAACCACTTGCGGGAGATCCAGTGGAGCAGAAAAAAGCTGTCGGTTGACTTCCCCCTCACACATGAGGTGCAAATCAAGTCAGTGTGTTATGTTAAAGAAATGTTCTCGGTTGCAGTGTAACATATAAAAAGTCCAATTTCCTTTAGTAGGTAAGTTGTCTTGTCAGCAGTTTCCAACTATTTGAAGTAAAAATTTTCCATTTGGTTCTAGTGGTTTGGTAGGAATCCCAGTCCCTTTTCCTTCTCTTACCTTGCCTTATAAAAAAAGACATTTAGTTCCAAAGAATATTTCTTTCAGAACCAACATATTACAGTAACTGGTGTTCATTACAGTCCGTTCCAAACAAATTATTTTTCTCTGTTATTTAATGACCTCAATAATGACTTAATCAATAATGGTTTTAAATACGCAGTTATTTTTGCAGTGTTTCCAACATATATCATTAGCTGTAGTGTCCAAGAGTAGACTTGCAAAAAATTGTGCTGTGGTAGCAGATACTTTAATACTGAAATCATGTTGTGGCAGAGCCATGGTTTAAAGTAGCCAAAATAAAGTGACTTGTATATTTATATTACATTAAAATATGGAAAGAAAGGGTTTTATTGTGAGACATCTGTGCATTCTATCAAGTTAGGTTTTCCATATTTTTTCCATTTGGATTGCCTTAATATATTTTTTTTTATTGTATGAAAAAGCCAAGATTTGGGAGTAGAAGCTTAAGAGCAGACAGAAAAATTGGTGTAATTTACTTTTGAAGGCAAATCTTTTTTTCAGGCTTCCAGGAAAATTAGTCTTTGGAGTTTAGATTCTTCCCTGGCTTTTATTTAATGCAGTTGCTGAATTCAGTGAGATTGCATGAAGCATGAGCTGAATCAGGCCTTTGCACTACAAATTTTTCACTATGTGCAACTGCTATTGTTGTGAAATGATAAACAAGTGAACTTTACTAAAACCTCTGTATCTTAACGTGTTTGGTTTTGTTTGTTTGTTTTTTTTTTTTAAGAGAAGATGGCATAAATTGTGATGGTTTATATTGTGAGGCTAAAAATTGGTTGGAACAGTAAAACTGTAAGAACTGATGCAGAGTTAGGACAGAAAAAGAATCGCCTCCAGAAGAACATGGTGATATGTTCCAAGAGTGGGGATTAGAAGGAGAAAAACCCCACAAGGGGAAGGGATTCTGCTCCATGCCCTACCAGCTCTATCTGAGAGTCACCTTTGTGACTGGAGTGGTACCCTCTGATTCTGTAATCTCTGCAGCTGATGAATTTTTATTATACTAGAAGTATTGTTTTCAGATAGTCGATATTAATTTCCATTTATCATTAAGCCGAGCAGGACTCATTGGCTTGCTTTTAATGAAGTTGTGCCAGCAATGAGATATTTCCAAAATGAAGCATTTCTACAGGTAGTTCTGTTTGCTCCTGTGGGATTATGTTTGGAAACGTCACAGGTTTGTAGGGGGAGTGAGAGACAAATGAATAGAAGAAGAGAAAACACAGTATATGGCTTTGAGCAACTTGTTGCTCCGTCTTGAACTGAAACTGCTTCAGTAAGGTCTGTTCTTGCAATGAGCCTAAGCGGTGGAAATTGGATAGGTACTGAATTTCTCTGTGTTCCAAGAATTTTGACTCTGGTCCTGTGGTTGCTGTGGTATAATAGAGGGATATATTTTTATCAGTGCAAGGAAAACTTAACCGTGAGGCCATCTCGAGTGTTTAAGTCCTCTTGCTGAGCAGTCTCTCAGGTATGTCCACAGAGAGGCCACAGAGAATAGACGCCGAAGAACCGAGCTGTTCTCTGTGTGTGTCTGGATCTGGGTTTGGAGATCCCTCCTGCAGATTTTGGTACAGTGAGGCCCTTGCATTAAACCCACCCATCAGCGCTCCTTTCCTGCCACCGAAAGCCAGCCCCCGCAATAGGAAAGTTGAACATATGTTATAAATGTATGTTAAACATTAGACAGAGGCGCTCCTTTCAGTCCACCACTTCAGACCAACGAGCTCCATCTTTAAGCGGTGGAATTACTCTGGTGTGTTGGGGGAAACTCACGCATCCAGCTGACAACTGGATTTCACAGGCTAACGAGCTGTCTCCTTCGTTCCAAGCTGGCTGGAACGAGCTACAGGGAGGAAAGAGGTACAAGTCTTACGAGTGGAAAGATGGAAACTGCTTTCTGCTGAAAGCAGACATACTACAGATCAGTTGTAAACATAAAGTAAAATAGCTGATAGATCTGGTAAGTGATACGCTGGGGGATAAGAATAGTACTCTTAAATAAGAAGATAAGGTTGTCAGAGAAATGACTGTTTCGCTCAGATAAAAATCTCCTTTAATTACCCTCCAGGAAAAATGTTACACACAAGAAGATGAATGAATGAACTAAAATTATTTACTTGAGAGTTAAATCCTACCTAAATGAGCTGCAGCACATTTAAGCACTGACTTCTTGCCAAGTCTTTGATTAATGCCATTTTTATTTTGCATATTCTAAAGCATAACCACTAAGTATCTTGCATGGGAAGGGATAGGATCATTCATGATCTAAAGTTAGCTTTAAGCACTTTTTGAAAAATCCATTAAATTTCTCTTGGAACTGTAGCTGTATGTTATTGAAACTAATATTGATGGGAAAAGTTTGATTTTGCTGTTATGATCATTTTACTTTTCCATTTGTACTTTGCTAACTTTTCCTATCTGTATTTTAGAGGCAATTTGTTGTTTTCTTTCTTGCAGAACGTGGTTCACCCCGTAATTTGGTTACCACAGACATAACCGACACTACAGTCGGGTTATCATGGACACCAGCTCCAGGAACAGTTAATAGTTACAGGATAGTGTGGAAATCCCTTTATGACGATACGATGGGGGAGAAGAGAGTCCCTGGAAATACAGTGGATGCTGTGCTGGAAGGCTTGGAGCCAGAGACTAAATACAGGATTTCAGTGTATGCGACCTACAGCAGCGGAGAAGGAGACCCAGTAGAAGGAGAGGCTTTTACTGACGGTGAGTGTGGTACAGCACTGCCACCATTTGTATCATTCTGTTCTTGATGAAATTATCATATTTTAAAGAAAATGGATCTTATTTTTCTTCACCTCCTTTTTTTTTTTTTCTAAAGTCCCCTCAACCCAACAATCCACCTCAGATCAGTAAATCCTAGCTTTTTGCTTGACTGCTAAAAAAAGAAGAAAATCTATTCTAAATGTATTCATGTAGGTTTGGATTCAGCAAGAATTACTTCAAACTTAAGATGTGATTTTACCTACAAATTACTTCGAAGCTGTAGGTTTGGTGTGGCTGCTAGAAATCAGGTGGAAGAAATGTTATGGCTAGAGCAAGGAGGAAAGGTGAGGGAAATTCCCACAGAATCAATGAGTTGCCCTTTCCATTCTTCACAGTCACAGAATCACAGAATCACACGGGGTTGGAAGGGACCTCTGGAGATCATCTGGTCCAACCCCCTGCCAGAGCAGGTCCACCCAGAGCAGGTCCCACAGGAACGTGTCCAGGCGGGTTTTGAATGTCTCCAGAGAAGGAGACCTCTGAGGCTTACTGCGTCATTTTGATGTTTGTTATTTACTTTTCCTGAGGCTCTTTTTTTTTTTTCCTTATTTGATAAACATCATGTGCTATTAGTCAAAGCAGGCTCAGGCCTCTCCTGCAGCGCAGGCAAAGTGAAAAGCCCTGAGAGGCCAGGGAAAGTTTGTAGAGCGAGAGCTGGCAAGTAGAGGACACAGAATGAATGAAGGGATGTCCTGGATCAGCCTGGACGTTTCTGTTGTTTGCTCAAAGGGGCCATGTGAAGACAGAGCCCAAGGGAGAGCTCGGGGAGTGCATCATGTGTGTTTACATGTTCTTGACCTCTTTCCTAAGCGTCTGTTTTGGCTGCTGTTGGAGACAGGCTGCTGACCTGCCTTAGCCTTTGTCCTTGACCTGGTGTAGTTGCTCTTAAGATCTCCCAAGAGCAGGGAGAGCTGCTGTTGGGAAGAGCTGACTCCTCAGACTGCTGTCCCACGTCTTCCTTCCTCCTTCAAGAAGAGCAGAATTATCTGGCCAGCCTTTCCTAGGTTACCTCGGCAGCTTGGCCATGTCATTTATTTCTTCTCCCAAAGTGCTGTCTGAAGGAATGTGCTGTCAGGTCTATCAATAGACCCAGGCCCGAGACTAACTAATGTTGCATCTTTCTGTTGCAAACACAATTAGAAATTTTCGGTTCCTGGGGCTGGGAGAGGATACTGGAGCCTGCAAAGCCCACCTTACCATGGGATGGAACCCTGACCCATTCTGGCATGCCAAGGAGGTTCTCTTTTGCCAGAACCTATATGGCTCGTTGAGAGTCATCTCATATGAGTGTCACATACCTTTCGGTCCACTTCAGATCGTTTGTAACATTTGTACAGTCTGGAAAATATCTCTTAGAAGCTGAGTGCTGCAATTTGTAGAGAAAACGCTTTATTAGTCCATGTGCTTATTTCAGCACGTATAATATCCTGCATCTAGAGGTGAGTGATTTTCCATGCATTTGGAAAGTCACTCACCACTATTCGCAGGGTAGTTTGCATGGAGCCCAGCACCCAGCAGTTTAGGTATTGATCTGTACCTTAACTCGGAGCTTAGAAAATCTTAACTCTACAGGACTTTGTGTTCATAAAAAAAAAAAAAAAAGGCTTTATAATTTATCAGTTTCACTTGAGAGTGCTGAATCCATTACTTAATAGCCTACTGAAAAGTGTGATTAAATAAAGCTCCCGATGAGCTGCGTCATCGTGTAATTTATATTTCCCTCTTTTTTTCTCTGTAGTGGGAAGCACACAGTTTTTTAGTCCATTACACTTAAAAAAGTAATTTAACAATAGTCTGTGAGATTCCCCTGTGTCTGCCCCACCATCAAACACTGTAATTTTAAAGAGGGCAAATTTTTATTTTTTAATAAGTCAGAATGAATTTTATAGGCATGCATTTGAACCCTATCCTTATGTAAGAAAAGTAAA
The DNA here is from genome assembly GCA_033628505.1 of Tringa tobata. Lineage (NCBI taxonomy): Eukaryota > Metazoa > Chordata > Aves > Charadriiformes > Scolopacidae > Tringa > Tringa tobata. The sequence goes on from JAHREE010000084.1 coordinate 2,769,937, forward strand.
CACTTGTCCGTATTTTTACACTGAAAAGCGTCACAAAATGCCAGGAGTGTGACGGTAGACAACGAGACAGAAAATACGATGAGAGTTACGTGGCAGCCTTCACCCGGGAAGGTCTTGTCGTACCGCGTGTACTACCGGCCGCGCAGCGGGGGAAGGCAGATGTTCGGGAGAGTCAATGCTCCCGCTACGAGCATCGTGTTGAAGAGACTTAAGCCACGAACTACGTACGACCTCAGCGTTGTTCCAATTTATGATTTTGGACAAGGGAAGTCAAGGAAAGCGGTAGGAACAACAGGTATGTATCACCAGCTTGCGCAGGATTTGATAATCGAAGTTTTTGGGCTTAAAATTAATAATTATGACGTGTAGAGGAGTATGGTGGAGTCTGCCAAGATCATGACTTAACAGGCAAATTGAAGAAAATATTAGAGGTTGAGGAAAGTGTTGGATTTGTTGGAAACTTCACTATGGCACAGCCTGAGCACAGGTTTTTGCTGCTGGTATTGAGGGTGTAAACATGGTGTACAATCGGCTTGAAAATACCAGACTTGTTCTGAAACATGGCCATCAGGAGTTAAAACAAGGTGCTTTGTGAGGAAGACAGTGTGTCAACAGACTACTTCATCACACATTGTCAGTTATTTCATAATTTGCTTGTTGGTCCTGGGTACTGATTAAATAGCTAACCAGCATCCCGTTACCTAGATTTGTCTTCTTTGGTCACCACATTTTCTGTGGAAAACCTGAGGTAATAAAAAGGGGGAGTAGATGATTTTGAAGAGTTGTCAGTGGAAGCCTGCCCTCAGAGACCATGGTCTTTTGGACAAGCTCTCTTCTCAGAAGCTGAAAGTCTAAAATATTTATTGAGTCCTGGTGAGGCAATTTTTTGCTGTAAAACCAAAGCTCATTTTCTGCTCTGCCTTTACTACGTATCTGATGCTGGTCTTTCATTTGGTAAGGAAATGGAAAGATCTATCCAGGTCAAGTCAACCAAATTGAGAGTCAGTTTTTTGATTCTATGGTAGATAGATGTATCTCATAGATAGAGGGCCATTACCAAAAGAGAGTATTTTTTCAAGATGTTTCTTCCATGTGGGACTAGTGCCATTCACTGAGAGAAACTATAAATACTTCATGCCTCTCCCTGTTCTCTGAGCTTACATCGTATTGAATGATGACAGGAACCAAGAAATGTCTCCTAACAGTGGAGATACTCGCACCTCAGTTACTGAAGGACGATTTCTTTAAAAATTAAAATGCTGTTGGTGTAGAGGAGTCAAGAAAACTTGATCAGCTCTTGGCCAACACCTAGTTTTTAAATCTTGAAAATTATACTGAGATGAATCTCAGATCATCCAGCTGCTTTTGATTTTTGACCTGTCCATCTAGATATAGATATGCCTCTGTGCCTTCGGTGTAAAGAACTGAGGAGGTAATCACTCTTGGAAGCAAGCAGAGCCTGAGTGATCTTGTTAGTTGAAGCTGTTGTGATAATTCAGGGAGAAGTACCATGGCAGATGAGACAGAGGGGCTGTATTGGTCCTTGTGAGTGAGAGTGTATCTACTGTTTCTCAGCAGAATTCACAGTCAGAGGACATTTATGATCTTTCATCTACAGTTACACAATTGTGTAGGCACAAGGATAAGACAAACTCTTTTTTCCCCCTCCGTCTTTTCAACTCCAAAGCTGTAGTGGTGACTTTTGGCTTACCCTAATTCCCATGTTTGCAGCTTTGAGGTTACACTGCTGCAGTGTTTTCTACCACTGCACTTTAGATACACACAAAACCAGAAGCGCTGCAGAAGCTATCGGTGGGCTTGTTACCCCTTTGTCTGTCAGTACTGGCCTTCACTGGAAGGCTATTAGGCTTCAGAGGAAGTTGCTCTTGACCTAAAACCCTCAATCTGTTTGGCCAGCACTCCTCTGAAAAAGTATTTTTTGACCTAGTGCCCCACCTGTGGTTGGTGAAGTTGCTTGAGCTGCCAGGCCCTGAGCACGTGCAGGGAGAGGACCGTTGGCAGGACCTGTTCTACAAAAGGGTCCTTGTTTTCACCCTCTCTATGATCTGACCTGTGGGACCCAGAGCTCCGAGGAAGCAGCTTGAGAAGTGATATTGGTGACTGAGAATTGTCTAGGTTTGACTTTTGCCTTCGGTAAATTCTGATTTTTCCAGTGTTGGTTTGAGAGGAAGCTGCTTCCGTTTCTCTCTTTTGGGCTCACCTACTTGTTGCCATTTAAGAGAGAGGGCTAGTCTAAGCTGGTCAACTGGTCTTTCTCCATAATTAATAAAGAGAAAGAAGTAGATTGGTCCACCTATAGTCAACATTTATTGTAAGATCAGATGGATGTTTAAGATAGGTGAGATGAACTGCTACCTATCCCTCAGTCTGTTGACTGTGGAGGGAGCCTTGATAATGAAGTTAGCCCACATACCTATTGGTTAAAACAGCTAAAATTAGGTGAAGTGAATCTTGCCTTTATGTCAAATATTTGTCTTTATGTCAAAGGAAAGGCACAAAGAGTTTAGAGCGGCTACTAATCCTGGATTTGCATATAGATTTTGACATAGAACTATACTTGTTGATTTTTCTTTTTCCATAACCAGACCTGATTTGAATCCTTTTTTTCTCCATCCTTGCAGCCTCTCCCTTTAAGCCACCTCGAAATTTGAGAACTTCTGATTCAACTATGTCAAGTTTCCGAGTAACCTGGGAGCCAGCCCCGGGGCGAGTGAAGGGGTACAAAGTCACTTTCCACCCTACCGAAGATGATGGGAGTCTTGGAGAATTAATAGTGGGGCCGTACGACAGCACAGTGGTATTGGAGGAGCTTAGGTATGGATCATAATTCATTTTTGGGTTTGTTTTTTTTTTAAATAACTTCAGTTTAAGGTTTTGTTTGATCGTGGTCTGGGATGGAAATGCCTGGCAAAATCTACTGTAAGTCAGGAAGTCATTTTGTCAGTGAGCTACAAGGATCTCGTTATGCAGCCTTTGAAAGGCACCTGGCAGGGCTCTTTCTGGGATTATTCTCATCACTTGTGGTGTTCTCACAGGAACGGAAGGAGGCAAAGATGTGGGCAGAGGCTGTGTTCTGCATTTTGCATATGAGAAGGTTAATGGAACACCACAGAAAGTTGGGATTTCTAAAGTTTCCTCCCAAAAGTTGCTTACCTCATGTTAAAAAAAGCCTAGTTTAGTTCTTGATTTATTTTCTCAGAGTCCTGGATTTATACAGTAGGCTTTAGTCCATGCCAAAATCTGTTGTGCAAATATATTAAATATAGGGTCATTCATTAATTATTATATTAGTCTTTATTAGTTTTAAATTACTTGAATGAAGTAGGCTATAAATTTAAGTATGGGACCTAGAATCAACTTTTAACTTCTCAAAACTTCAGTGTTTTGTGGAAGAGCTAGTCTTTGGGCTACATGTTTTAGCACCTTTTCTGTGGGGGATTTTTTCCTGTGATGGTTTCGTAAGTGCAGTGTCAGCATTTAGCAAGCCAAGTGAATTTAGTTACAGTACATTTGTTTAACTATTGCAGGGCAGGAACCACCTATAAGGTAAATGTTTTTGGAATGTTTGAAGGAGGAGAGAGCAACCCCCTGGTTGGACAAGAGATGACCACCCTCTCAGATACTACTTCGGAGCCATTTTTGTCTAGAGGTAAACATGATTGATTGAAGAAAAGGCAGCTTTGGCTTACGGATAAAAACAAGATGAAAAGTTTATCAGCGTTTCCTTATGGTTTTTCTAATGCCCATAAATATTTGTTTACAGGATTCAGTACGCTCCCTGCACTGGTGACATAGCCTCTGGTCTGAAATGACCACCAAGTTCACGATTCTAGTCCTCTGCCCCCTTTAGATGATCTTACAAAGATGATAACTCAGACAACCCATGTTTTGCTGATTACTCAAAGCCATCTGCCTTGCATTTTCAAGCTTGTCCACATCTGTGTTAAATCACATAAGGTCAAATTCTTGAACAGAGATCATGGCTCATCTACAGGGGTGTTCACAGGAGTAGAACAAGGAATTTTAAGCAGATCTTTAGCCCTTTGCTTTTCCTTATATGGTGACTTTTCCTTTTAAGACTAAGGTAGTATAATGAACAAAGATCTGATAGTTGGGAATGTCCCAGTGTTATTGTGTATTATTTAAGTTTGTATGCAACATAACCATTATTTAGGGTTTTTTTTTTTGTTTTGTTTTTTTTTTACTATAGAAGGAGGAGACTTAGTTCAGAAATGCAATTGCTAAATGCTCTCCAATATCTGTTTGGGAGTTTCTCCTTGTGAAGCTAAGCCTTCCAGCCAAAGTTTCCATGAATGTTATGAGAGCAGCTCCCTTGGTGTGGTTAATGGGCCTCCACATGCTAAGAGCTGTGCCTTGTGCCCGCCATAATCTCAATTAATACTGGATGTGGACAGTTTCAGGGCTCAGTTCTCCTCCACGGAAAGCATAAAGAAGCAAGTCTTTGCTTCTCAATAGCCAGGTCTACATGCAGAAGGGAAGACTTTTCTCTTCTGCCATTTCAAGGTTTTCAAACCATCAAAGAGAGTTTGGTGAGGAGGAAGAAACTGGATGCAAAAGCCTTTCACAGTTAAATAAAGAAAAAAAGGGTTTCTGGCAGTTGACTTGATATCTTTTTTGCTTAACCTCTTTGATGCCTTGTTTCCACACTGGGCTGTATAAAAAATGGTCACCTCGTGCAACTTTGTTGACATTTTTAGAAAGTTCTTAATTAATTACCGTCCCACTCTGTCTAATACAAGAGGGTAAAGCTGAGAAAAGCTAGGTAATAGGCCATTAGAGTAAAGCTGCGATAAGTCTGGCAGGAAGAGAATTGCACCAAGACTGGTTTGTTATTTTTTCTTAGGGCAGCTGTCATTTCTGTCTTCAGTGTTATATTCTTTAAGCTAATTAGTTTTACTAATGCATGGATTTGAGTCATGGTTAATGTGAAAAATGAATTTTATACCTGGGACTGGAAATGTAATGGTACATTATTTATTAATGGGGGAAAAAAAATATCACCCTAGGTCTGGTGCCTTTGCTAGAATTTTCCATGTGGGGAACTATGGTAGTTGGAAGAAAAAGAAAAGTCAAAATAACTTAACTTTTATATTGTACATGAAGCTAACTTTAACTTCCATATTAAAGTTATGCATGCAATTTTTTGAACTAACCTGGTTTTACTTAAACCGTACTCCCATCTGATTGTATTGACCTGACTAAAGACTAGATCTATATTTTCTATGCAGAAGAGGATCATGCTTTTAACCCCCAGGTACATGGAATAGTTATATTCATGAGTCTACAGTGTTGGATCAATTATGTGGAACATATATGAAATCACAATATCTTTCAACTGTGATGAGTGTGGCTGATTTTTCTCAATGGGATTTCTTCCATATAAAGACCAGAAGCTCTGATGGCAGGAAGCCAGAAAATGTGCAGCTGGTAACACAATCTACAGGAAAAGAGAGAGAGCAAGGATTCTTTTTATTTTTTTTTCCAAACGGCTGCGGATAAAATCATTGTGTCTGTCTGTTTTGTACAAATATTTGTGATTTTCTCTGTGATGAAAACAATATAATGCGTATTTTATTCTGTAATTTGTAAAATGAAGATGTCTGAAATAACTTCCTACCTTTTCAGAACATTGCGGCTTTATATAAATGTTTGTTCTTGTCCCCTCTCTACCTCTTGGCCTGTGTTTATGTTTGTGTATCTTCTTTAAATTGTGTTCTTTCTTTCCTGGATGTGCAAACTTCTATACCACCTGTATTACTGTGTCTTTTTCCCCTGAAAATTCAGAAATATGTTATTGAAAATGGTTGCAATATACACTATTAATTGCACTAATACATAATTGAAAATTAAGTAGTAGTTTAGCTAACCGGGACAGACTAAAATACTGCAAATTTGGATAATCTGATAATGCTCATTGTCATGTCAGTGGTTAGCTTAGCAGTCTTTTAAAAAAAAACCTCTGAAATCAAGTAATCGACCATCCTTAAAGACCCAACCAGACAATGTCGTGACAATAGAGCACTGGCCTTGACATTCGTGAAGGCTTATTTATAAAAGGAAACATACATGAAGAAATTTATACGGCTCTTGCCATGGAACCAGTGACTAGTGTGAATAATGTTCACAGAGAGGTCATACTTGACAGAGTGCCAGTGAATAAAATTAGAGCTATTTTGGAAACTAACTCATGACATATGTCTTATAAAAGGACGGGGGAAAGAAAGCTATCATGCTAAGGCTGTATTTTTCTGGTTGAAAGCTGTCATGGTGAGGCTGTATCTTTCTGGTTGACACGGCAGGTTTAGAATGTAAGACTAGAGCAGAAGCTGATATCGTGCTGCTGGTGGATGGCTCATGGAGTATTGGGCGGCCAAATTTTAAAACTGTCAGGAGCTTCATTTCCCGTATCGTTGAAGTTTTTGATATCGGACCTGACAAAGTACAGATTGGTAAGTCCCCCTATGTTGGAGGCAAAATGAGGCGTAACTACTCCATAGCCACATAATAAGTGAGTAATGATGGGGTTTTTTTCCAGGTCTTGCACAGTATAGTGGAGATCCCAGGACAGAGTGGAATCTCAATGCTTATCGAACCAAACAGGCTTTGCTGGAGGCTGTAGCCAACCTACCGTACAAAGGAGGCAATACTCTAACAGGTACGTCACGCTGCCAGGATTTTCCTTCAGCTCCAGTAAAAATAATTCTAGTATTGTTCAGTGAGCTCAAATTTGTCCGTGAATTAACATACAGTTAATTCAGTATGTTCCAGAGAGAGCAGGCACGGCATGTAGACACATAAACTCAATGGAAATCTGGGGCAAAGCGATGGAGGAGAGCTTAGCTGATGAAGAGCTTGGGTTGCTGTTGAGCACATGAGAAGGATAAAAGGGAGTTCCATTTCAGGGTTGGGAGGAAGGCAACGTGAGGGCCCAGAAGGGAGGCTGGAGTAGACCAGATAGGATGGCGATACATAAAAGGTAAGAGAGACTTTGAGAGGGCAGAAATAGTGTCAGTTGCTGATAACTCTAGATGATGGGCTGCAACTAGATTCCGAGAGCTTCTGGAAGGAAACATATTGTGGAACACCTTTGTCAGAGTGAAATCACTGGGATTAAATATTGTCCTTTACCGTGACTGCTATATGGAAATAGTTTACAGTGATGGTTACCCTCTTTATTACGCTAGGCATGGCCTTGGATTTCATCTTAAAGAACAACTTCAAACAAGAAGCAGGCTTAAGGCCCAGAGCTCGCAAAATTGGTGTTCTCATCACTGATGGCAAATCACAAGATGACGTAGTCACCCCTTCAAGAAGACTCAGAGATGAGGGAGTGGAACTTTATGCAATTGGTAAGTATTATACGAAGAGGTGGCCTGCGCCAACCCCCTCCTGCCCATCTGCTTAGTGCACGGAGAAGTGGCCACGTACATAAATACCTAAAAGGGTGTTCAAAGAACATGTTCAGGGACTCAAGTTCATGGCATGATGTTTCATGGCCATCATTTCTAAGAAATCTTGTTTTCATGTCTTCTCTGTAAGGTATTAAAAACGCAGATGAAAACGAATTGAAGCAGATTGCAACGGATCCAGATGACATTCATTCTTACAACGTTGCAGATTTCTCCTACCTGGCTAGCATTGTTGATGATGTGACTACGAATCTCTGTAACAGTGTGAAAGGCCCAGGTACACCCCATTTTCACTCTAATTCATCCTTTTTCCATTTATGTGCTTGCACTGCTAATTTCTTTCTGTTACTTATGGAGAGGGGAGCACTGTGTAGCCCTGGGCTGTTTTTTCAGCTGCTGGTGTGAGGACATTGGGCAGACCCACCTGGGCTACCCTGCAGGGCTTCTTCCTCTCCTTTCAACAACGACTGTGTGATACCTAACACAGCGCGACATGGCTGGACGTGCCTTCTTTTCTCCCAGAGTCAGGGATTATGTGGCTCAGCGTGTCGCCTTTTTGCCCATTGTGGCAGGTTCTTTCTCATCCAATAATGAAAATTTTCACAGCCTGGCTCTTTGCCAAGTATTGATGTCTGACAGCCCAAAAGCAAAGCTGAGCACAGAAAAACAGGAATGTTAGGTGATGGTTCTTCAGTGAAACACTGGTGTTGAAGGTGGAGTAGGAACAATAGGGAACTCACTTGGTCTTGAGGGTGTGATGGTGAGCTATCTTCACAGAGTTGTTTTAAGAATTCGTGAGGAAACAGAAACATCAGCAAGTATCTAAAGTGGGGTTTTTTTGCTAAGTAATTTTTTTTCTTATGTATTTATTCCAGATGATATAAGATAAATTAATATTTCTTTTATTTGCTTCCACTTGTAGGTGATTTACCTCCTCCCTCTAACCTAGTTATTTCAGAAGTGACACCTCGTTCTTTCAGACTGAGATGGAGTCCTCCTCCCGAGAGTGTTGATAGATACAGAGTTGAATATTACCCTACCTCTGGAGGTAGCCCTCAACAGGTTAGCACTGTGTGTTTACCTCTGGCATTGTCTGCAATAACCTTGGACTTCCACATCACAGTAATGTAATTCTGAAGTCTGTGCTGTGTATGGTATAATAGTAAATTAAAAAAAGCTTCCCAAGGTCAAGAATATCGTGCCTTGGTAACTGATATTCAAAATTACAAAAAGTAGAACCATAAAGATGACTTTGATTGCTTTGCAAAAATCATTGTATACTGAAAGACAAAATACGTAGAAGATCAAGATCATACTAATTTTCAGTTCCATACCATTGATTTCTGAATAGTTTCACAAGGAATGATTTTTTTGATAGGGAGAAGATTTGTTGAACAGTGGTTAACATTGCTTCTCTTCTATGTAGTTTTACGTGAGTAGGATGGAAACAACGACGGTTCTGAAAGACCTGAAGCCTGAAACCGAGTATGTCGTTAATGTGTTTTCTGTGGTGGAAGATGAAAGCAGTGAGCCTCTGATCGGCAGGGAAAAAACTTGTAAGTTGGAAATGCAACTCGAGTAACACATCAACAGCCAGTTTGGCACATGGGGAACTGTCCAGTAGGACTTTTGGCACCATGGACTTTCCTCTTAGAGGAAACGTAATTTTTCATTTAAATGACCAAATAGTGTTGCGTTAGACTGGTCGTTCAGACCTTGGCTGAAAGACTTTAGTGGAGTGAAGCTGTATGGTGGTAAAAAATACTTGTCCCAGCTTTCTCCAGGCTCACGAAGCAGACCTGTACAAGACTAGAGCCACAGACATGAGTTACAAGACAATTTATAAATTCCTGAAATCTGATCATACACAAACATATTTTATAAAATTAACAAAAAGCCATTTCAACACACTGGCATCACTTCTATGACACATAACTGAGCTGTTATGTTTGTGCTCTTAGCTGCCTGCAAGATTGATTTTTAGGTATATTTATACTGAATACAACGTAAGGTGACTTTCCTGCCTCTTTAAATGTATTGAATGTTAGGTGTTTCACTTCTTTGATTGTTTTGTATTAGCCTTGCCATAAACCCTCAAAATATGTACATGATTTTTATGAAGTCTGTGGTAATTTTTTATATTTATTTAATAATTTGAGAGCTGCAGAAAAAAAGAAGGAAGTACAAAAATTCCTTTTATTAGTACAGATCCCAAACCAGTCATGGTCTGTTTCATATTAGAGCATTCATGTGAGTTAATGTTGCTTTTTAGAATGTGCAAGTGTTCCACTGCAGGCTTGTAAGATAGTTTTAACCGTGTGCAGCAAATCTGAGCAGAACTTAAAATACTGCTACTTTCAGATCACCCCTCTACTACCCATAATGTACCTAAAGCCCATGTGCCATATTCTCAGTGACGCTACTGTATGAGAAATATGAGAGGGGAAGAAGGTGAAGGAAATAAATTAACCTGTGTATTTCGTTTGGCAGTGCCAATCTCTTCAGTTAGAAACCTGAATGTTTATGACATCGGATCAACTTCCATGCGCGTGCGATGGGAGCCTCTCAGCGGAGCTACGGCTTATTTGTTAACATACGAAGCTGTGAATGCCACAGTCCCAACCACAGAGAAAGAGGTGAGGGAATCTGTGTTCACTTCCCCTACTCTACCAAAAATAAACTTCGAAAAACGGATGGATTTTCTTGATCTATCCTAGTAGTCAAAAGAGACTGGCACGTCCTTTTCAAAGTGCCGTGTACTTGCTGGGATAGTGTATACAATGACATCAGTCAGGAAGCTGTAAATATACTGTGAATCTGCCAAACAAAATTCCCTTGAAGTTAAATCATTGCTTGCTGTTCTGCCATTGCTTTCTTCAGTTTTTAAACACTTCGTGTTATTTTTCATGTGCAGATGCGTGTCGGACCATCAGTGAATGAGGTTCAGCTGGTGGATCTCATCCCCAACACTGAGTACACATTAACAGCTTACGTGTTGTTTGGTGATATGAGCAGTGATCCCCTCACCACCCAGGAAGTGACACGTATGGACATCTCAGTTTTTGCTTGGTTGCTATCGCTTCAGCAACATTTAACTTCCATTTTATTTCATGCAACGGTTTTCATCTATTCTCTTTAATTTAGAAGACCATCTTTTCCACGTTTTATGCATTTTCTAACACTCATACATTTCCAAAAGATCTTAAAGGCAATTTCAATGAAAAGGGACCAACTATTAAAACAAAAGTCTTTTTCCATTGAATAATGAAGAGAGTTGGCTTGACAATCTCAAGGTCATACTGATTTTAAAAGGTCTCGATTTTGCTTGCATTGTCTTAGAAACCTTTTTCCTGAGTTCAGACATTCTGTTAACTATAGAAAATCCAAGGAAACATGCCATACCAAGAAAAAAATTGATCTAAACACAGCTTCCTTTTTTAACTCTTTTATTAAGTATCTTTTCTTAAACATTTCCTACTGCCAGAAGCGTGTTTCTGGGCTAGATGCATGCAGTACAGTTCTTCTTACGTTCTTAAAAATGTTTAACCCTTAACTGTACAGGAAAAGTGACTGTTGTCACCAAAATTTATGATCTTAAGCACTGATACCTCTAAAAGCCTTGTGATCCTAATTTACAAAGATGAAGCTGCTGTAGTTCATAGCTCTTTTGCTCATTGCTGGGACAATAAACTTGTAAGCTGTCTCATCTAATGGCCAGAGCAATGAACTTCCCAGGAAGTCATTGCCTCCATTTCAATGAAATGCATGAAAAGAATTCAATTCCATCTGTGAAAGATCTGTACCTCTGCTGTGAACAGTGTTTTCACTTATTACTGTCATTATTTTTGCAGTACCTTTGCCTGGACCCAGAGGTTTAACAATTCGGGATGTTACTCACAGCAGCATGAACATCCTTTGGGATCCTGCCCCAGGGAAAGTTCGAAAATACATCCTAAGATACAAAATAGCTGAGGAAGATGATGTAAAGGAGGTAAATGACAGGAACATTTTTGAAAGTACTAGAAAACAGTTCTATTTTGAAGAGCTATGTTACTAAAATTACAGTAAGTAATTAAGTAGTATCATAAACCACCTTTGAGAATAAAGAACTTCAGTCTTAGTGGCTGCAGTCAGGAAAAGGTACTGAATTCTTGGAAACTGAATAAACACGAGAGAGATTTCTTTGTGTGTCCCCTCTTCTTCCTCTGGAGAGGAAAAATCCTCCAACTGGCTGGAGAATTTTCCTGTGCTTTGATAAATAGCCATTTCCACTCTCTGCGAAGTGCTATCTTGCCAAGCTCTAAGAGACAATATGCTGTGCAAGGGACTTAGGAGATAGCACTCAATATTCGGGTGTAAGTTTAGGGGAAAATGCCAAAATTGAGTGCGGAATACTTCCGTGTCTTTCAGTACAGGAATTGCTGCCATTTAATCAAATGAGACATCAGAAATTGAGCAATTTACGGTTCTTAAGTCACTATTTTTATTCCTAGGTGGAAATTGACAGACTCAAAACGAGCACCACTCTCTCCGACCTGTCCTCCCAAACGCTGTATAATGTCAAAGTTGTTGCTGTGTACGACGAGGGGGAATCCCTGCCCATAAACGCAGAAGCCGTCACCCGTAAGTTTTCATGATAACCCTTCTCGTGGGTATTTTTGCCTTACGTTCCATTTAAGTTGCACGTGCTGCAATATATTACTGAGATGAGAGGGAACTATAATTTAATCTATCAGAAATATTTTTCTTGCGTTTGTAGCATTATTTGCAACATGGTAGTCCCTGGGAATCTGAGATGAGTTCAGTGTCTTATTGCAGTAAACACTGAGCCTGCAGGCTCAGCGAGTGTGAGATATTTTTTTTTTTCCCCTTGCTTTTGTGCTAACCTTTTTTCTATAGCTGTGGTTTTGTGTGAATGTGTGTGTAAGGAAAAGGAGGAAAGCTCTGCCAAAGAAATTTATTTTTAGTTTAATTCTCCGCTTTTACCTATTTACTCATTTCTTCCCAGTGGCTATAATATTTTGCCTCCTTCATGTACAGTTAATCTCTGTGAATTCTTTCTAAAATAAGTGATGTGATTCAGTCATGACCTATTTGGTTTATATAAAGAATTTTAAGATCTGGGAGAAAGTCGTGGAGGAGCTTGACTTCTGTGTAGGAGTTCAGAATTTCTCCTTCGAACTCCAAAATGTGGGCGTTAGGACATCAGTTGTTGTGAGGAGACGTGTGGGTTGGGACCTCTGCTGAGGTCAGTGGAGATATCAGACAATAACCTGGTGATGTGACCTTATGAAGGATGATTTCCTTAGTGTAGGTGGGCGCTGTTGTACTCCAGCACTTTGCTGTAGTCATTAGAATCATGGTAACTGAGAGGTGAATCTTCTACATAATCTTCTCAATTCTTCATCTTAGTAATTCTGTGGTTTAACTGTATTTATTTCATAGTTACATTTTGTGGAATACTTTTCCTTTTTTCATAACAGAGCCTGTGCCAGCGCCCGTCAATCTCAGAATCACAGACGTCACCACCAATAGTTTCAGAGGAACTTGGGATCACGGAGCTCCAGACGTCTCTCTCTATAGAATAACCTGGGGACCCTATGGAAGACCGGAAAAACAGGAGGTAAGAATCGATAGTCACCGTAAAATTTTGTGGGTAGTCTCTTAGACGATATATTTTGAAAATCAGAAGTGTAATTAGTAAATGGCCTGTAACTTGCAAGTTGTTGTGCTTAATGGAAATTCAATGAGGAGGTGGAGAGCACACAGTTACAGTCACTTGGAGTGGTGTCACTGTGTAAAAAGTTACTCATATCCCATTCCCTGTTTGGTTTTGTTTTGTTTGGTTTTATTTATTAATTTTTTCTTTTTAAATATTTCTCCACAAGACTATCTTAAATGGGGATGAGAACAGTGTGGTCTTTGAAAATTTGAATCCAGATACATTATATGACATCTCCGTTACTGCCATCTACCCTGATGAATCAGAAAGCGATGACCTCGTTGGCAGTGAAAGAACATGTAAGCAAATAAAGAGTTTCTGCCTTTAAAGAGTTTCTGTTGTTGTTTGTTGTTATTTAATCAGAAAGTGTACACATACAAGAATTCTGAAAACTCTTTCTACTTTTTTTCTAGTACCTTTGGTACCAATCACCACACAAGGTAAGCATCTGCATTTCCAGGTATGGTATTACTAAAGAAAAGTCATAGCTACCTTTTTCTAAACTGTGAGGAATGTTGACATTACAAAGCTGAGATCATTTAACAAATATTATTGTGTATTTGGAAGAATACTAAACACTAGATTACCACGTTTGTTATTTTACAAACATCACAGTTTATGCTATCTTGTACTTAATGCATTCTGCTCTTGCTCAGGCATTAATGCAGCCCTAAAAGTATAAATGAAGTGTTTGTACCTGCTTTTTTTTTTTTTTTTTTGCCTGAATTACATATTTATTCTTCTCTTTATTACGTTTCTCAGCCCCAAAGAGTGGCCCGCGAAACCTTCAGGTGTACAATGCAACATCCCACAGTTTGACTGTGAAGTGGGACCCGGCCAGTGGCCGCGTGCAGAGATACAGGATCATTTACCAGCCCATCAGTGGGGATGGCCCCGAACAGTCGGTAACTCAATTTGAAGTGCTCTATTTATTCAACTTTAAATGAGAGTTCTGTAAATTAATCCGTTCGAATCATTTATTTTCAAAGCACAGCAGTGCATATATTAATCACCTTTTAGGTAAAGATTAATGTTTATAGAAAATAGGTATATATTCCCACCTTTTTCTTTCTCGTCTTTCAAATCCAAGATAGAATGCTCTTTATGGAGCAAAAATAACTTTGGATACGGCCTGTTTTCTTGAAAAATCAGATAATCTATAGATATAACTAGAATAAAGTTAAAATGTATTGAGGAACAAATCAAGTAGCACATGAGACTACAAGTCACAGACAAGCAATCATCACAACGAGCAATGATATGAACTACCACGACTCCTTCCATAACCTGGAGTTTTCCATGGTTTCCATAGCATTGTTTATGTCCTGTCAGAGGGACTTTGCTATGGAACATACTGTGGACAATTGAGGCTGTCCCTTACCACACTAGGGACAGAATAACCACCCAGAAGCTGCAGCTGCAAAAACAAATCTGTGCAAAACATAAGCTAAGGAAGGATTTAGGGTCCTGCCCCTCTGCTCTGCCCTGGTGAGGCCACATCCAGAGCACCGGGTCCAGTTCAAGAAGGACAGGGAACTGCTGGAGGGCTACAAAGATGAGGGGCCTGGAGCATCTCTCTTACAAGGAAAGGCTGAGGGACTTGGGTCTTTTTAGTCTGCAGAAGAGAAGACTGAGGGGGGATCTGATCAACACCTATAAATACTTCAAGGGTGGGTGTCAGGAGGATGGGGCCGGTCTTTTTTCAGTGGTGCCCAGGGACAGGACAAGAAGGAATGGGCACAAACTTGAACACAGAAAGTTCCATCTAAACATGAGGAGGAACTTCTTTCTTGTGAGGGTGGCAGAGCCCTGGCAGAGGCTGCCCAGAGAGGTGGTGGAGTCTCCATCTCTGGAGACATTCCAAACCCCACCTGGACAGGTCCCCCTCCTGTGGGACCTGCTCTGAGTGACCGTGCTCTGGCAGGGGGTTGGACTAGATGATCTCCAGAGGTCCCTTCCAACCCCATATCGTTCTGGCATTCTGCAATTCTGTATTTTAGCGTCTTTTAATATGACTGAGCAGCTGTAACAATAGGGAGAGCCAGTACTGGGTGACCAGCCAGCTTTCCCGGCGTCGTCAGCAAGAGCTGTGTTGGCTGCTGGTGGCCTACACAACACCGCCTGGGAACGGGAATTCCGGCAGCCTGTTTATCAGAAATCTGTGCTACTTAAAAATGCCCTGTTCTGCAGTGGGAGGCTCTTGTGGTTGTTGCCAAATGACTCAGAGGAGCACTCTCAGATGAAAACCACACTCATTAGCTTGTTCCTGTGGTCGGAGATCGCACATGTTCAGAAGCGTATCGAGGAATGTTTACTCTAGAATCAGTGGGATCCTTACGCACCCATTTTTACTCTCTTCTGAGCAACGTGCATTTGAGTTGAGGTAATTGAATTGAATAGTTGGATGCAAATTTAGTAAGAAACCACTAAAAGAATAAGGAACAGCAGTAAGGTTAACTAATATCTGTAATTAATTGCTGGTACTGGAATGAAAAAAGAATTACAGGCATTCTGTTGAAATTTGTGCAAAGAATAGACTTAGACTTAATTCTTCATAACTGGATAGAGTCCAGCAGTGGTAGTTGGAGAAGACACCTCTTTTTGAGGAAAGCACAGAGAACAGTCATGCTCTGTTCGTGGCATTTTAATGTCTGTCTGCAATTAATTCTCAGTCCTGTAACAGTCCCCTTTTCTGCTCTTTTTGTTACTGTGATAGTTGGTTAAACTGCAGTTGCTGTGTAGGCAGGAGCAGAGTCCAGTTTTTTTGTTGCTCAGTCTGACATTTTATGGCCTCAGCACCAAGAAAGAGCACAGGTGATTTGAAGACAACTGCAAAAACTACACATCAAATTCCAGAGATCATTGTGATCATTTAGGGTCAGGTTTTGAAAGACAAACAGGTACTAAAATATAGGGGCAGCCATGATGGGATGCTAAAGGCATTTCTGCTTTGAACTGAGCTTTTTACACTTGAGTACAAATAAAATTTTCCTTGTAAATTAAAACAATCTACTTCTATGAAATGTGAAGATGTATAAATGGTTGCTCAATATCAATCTTATAGGTGTTATGACAAACATATTACCTGAATAGGCTTTGAAAAGGTGCACCTAGTCTTAAAAGTACAAAGGATGCTCTTGAGCAAGTGTAATTTCACACAGTTAAAACCCCCAAAAGCTCGTGAATCACAAATGCTGAAGATGTAAGTATTATTTTCAGTGCACTGTAAATCTTCTGCTTGGTGATTATCATCACAGGATGGTCTGTAAAAGAAAAATTGAAATGAAAGATATATCCATCCATATATAACCATCACTAATGATTTTAGACTCTTAACGAAGATGTTTTAGAAGCCGAAGTATCATGCTGTAAAATTTTTGAAATCAAGGAGAGAGTATGTTGATATTCTATCAGATGTACATTAGAATGTTGTCGTTTGTTCTGAGCTTGCATTCTACCTGAGGCAGAGCATAAAGGGCCCAATTCAAAGTCTGTCAAAGTGAATGAAAGACTGTCATTGACTTCAGAATGACAGAGGCAGGGGCAATGCGGAGAAACAGCTCTGTGCTGGCAGCTGATGTATAATTGTGGTTATCTGCAAGTCTGGAGGTCTTAAAGAATACCGGCTTTGTGTTGTTGGACTTGTCTAAACTTGCTAAAATGAATATCTACTAAATATTATTATTGTTCAGTGTCTACCATCACTATCAATCATGAGAGCATTGCAGCGTATGACGTATCATAGTGGTTCCCGCTCTGCGTCAGAGGCTTACATTCTCCACTCTAACAGTAAGCATAAATGGAGCACTGCAAAAAGTATTTTAATTTTTCCTTTTGTTTTGCTGCAGACTATGGTCGGAGGGCGGCAGAACAGCGTGGTGATACAGAAACTGCAGCCTGACACACCGTATGCCATCACCGTGTCCTCAATGTACGCAGACGGCGAGGGGGGGCGAATGACAGGACGAGGCAGAACCAGTACGTAGCTTATCGAGACCTTCTTATCAGGCGTGAAGCAATAGTGATGTGTTGCTTTTCAAAGGAGCCAAGAAAAATTCCTTGTGGTGAAGTTTATCCCATCTGTATTTGTCATTTGTCCTTTGGTAGCATTGTTTTGGTCCTGCTATATGAAACACAGTGATTTGCTGCCAGGGGTACTTCAAGTATAAAAGCCAATTCACTATTTTTAATGAATTATTTAACTAGAAATTTGTTAATAAATTTCTTAATTCATTTTTACTTGGTTTACTTTTGAGCCTGCAATGGAAAGTCAGACATAGCAATGTGTTTGGTGAGGAACGAGGAAAACAATCATAGAATCATAGAATTGCCAAGGTTAGAAGGGACCTTTAAGGTCCATCGAGTCCAACCATCAACCCAACACTGACAAAACCATCACTAACCCATATCTCTAAGCACTATGTCTACCTGGCTTTTAAATACCTCCAGGGATGGTGACTCCACCGCTTCCCTGGGCAGCCCATTCCAAGGCTTAATAACCCTTTCTGTGTAAAATTTTTTCCTAATATCCATCCTAAACCTCCCCTGGAGCAACTTGAGGCCGTTTCCTCTTGTCCCATCCCCTGTTCCTTGGGAGAAGAGACCAACCCCCACCTCTCTACTCGTCCTATAATTCTAAAATAGTGTCCAGAAATATTTTTTTCTTACTCTCATTAGCATTCCTTACGCTGTTGGATGGGGCTGATGCATTCTGATTAATGAAGGCAAATAACATTTAACACGAACTATTAAACCTGCTGTTTTTTAAATTTCCTAACGATACATTGCGTGGGCATGATCTGTCAGTGCAGGCGAGGGAATGTGGTTCCACGTTTCTGACAGCTCATCACTCTGTTTCAGAACCTCTCACCACTGTGAGGAACTTGCTGGTTTACGACCCGACCACCAGCACTCTGAACGTTCGATGGGATCACGCAGAAGGAAGCCCTCGCCAGTATAAAGTCTTTTATGGACCTACGGCTGGAGGTGCAGAAGAAATGGTAAATATTTTTGTGTGGATCTCACTACCTGTCTCAGGTAAATTGCGGCTCGTGGTGCTGGTGAGAGAAATACCAGAAATACCGCTTGTTTGCCCATGCACTGGCTTTTTTCTGTTTGTAGCTATCCTGGAGAACATGCAAAGCACCTCCCTGAGAGTCAGTCACTCCCATATGTATCAGGGATTATTGACTTTATATAGCAGACTTCCAGTAGTTAGTTCTTAGTGCAGGGATACAGTACCACACGCAATAGTTGTTTGTTTTTTGGAGCAGTGCATTTGAATGGAAAGCTGACTTCAGGGTGTACAAAGTGCTAGGAAGTCAGCAGACCTCGTTTCTACCCATTTTTCGTGCTAAAAAGTCATGTAGCTCTAGGGAGTGAGCTGGGATGATGTTTGTGAAAGCAGAAAAATCCACCCAGGTGTCTTATTCCAATCTCCTAGAATTACTAAATTGCTAAAGAGCCAAACAATTTTGTAAAATAGCAACCCTTGTTGTAAAAGTGGGAAAATATTATTCTTTCCCACTTTTGTTTCTTTTTCTATATCTGTGCATTTGATGAGCCCATGAAATGAGGAGTACATGAATCGACAGTGTTCCAATAGCACCTAGAGAGCTGATGATGATAAGTGCTCTTAAATGCTGGAATTTTGCTTTCTAATGTGAGCTGCTCATTAATTATTGTCATTAGCATATTTTAGTGTTATATAGTGTTTGCTTACTATTTTTTATTTAGAAATTGCCTTTTAAATGCCTCTGAGCTGCTAAAGAGTAGTTGTTAAAGACGTCACTGCAGATTCTGCTCCTATTAGTAGCAGAACAGGATTTGGATCCAAAAGTGAATGTAGCTGTAAGAAGTTGTATTGGACAACATAAGATTTAACTACCATTTTTGTCAATTCCAAGACAGAATTGGAAAGGCAATTCCAGCAGATACCACGAACCCTGTTACTTAAGGCTTCATCTTTTGTCAAATTTTTATCACATCCAGTCCAGAAATGAGGTGTGGTGGAGGAGTGAGAGAGATACAAAAAAAGCTTAAACTTTTTGCCTACTTATGTAAATGTCATGCCCCTGCTTTTGTTTTAACTTTGCAGACGACAGTGCCAGGAAACACAAACTATGTCA
The DNA here is from genome assembly GCA_033628505.1 of Tringa tobata. Classification (NCBI taxonomy): domain Eukaryota; kingdom Metazoa; phylum Chordata; class Aves; order Charadriiformes; family Scolopacidae; genus Tringa; species Tringa tobata. Next base: position 2,789,238 of record JAHREE010000084.1, read on the forward strand.
TCTTGAGGACTCTGGAACCCAACACACCTTACACTGTCACTGTGGTTCCAGTTTTCCCAGAGGGGGATGGCGGACGCGTCTCTGACACTGGAAGAACTTGTAAGTAGCCATTTTGTAGAAAATGTTAGGATTTTTTGTGTCTGATTGGCTCAGGTCATGAGAAATTGATCTTAGGTCGAATATGGAAGTTTATTTTCCCCAAAGCTAAAACATAAGTGTAAGAAATGCTGTTTACCTGCTTGGTTATGGCTGCAGCTCTGTAAGTTATGCAGCTTTGTTTGCCTCTTCGGGTGGAGGTTTTCAGTCCACTTATCTCTGGCAAACTCAGCTCTGGTGTTGTGCAGAGAATTCACTGTTCACTCCCACACAGCAGGAAAATTTGAATTGTGGTGCCAGTAACAATGCTGGTGAGCAAACAGCAAATATTGGGGTTAATCCATGCTTATGTCCATACCATGTACTCAAAATTTTCTGGGGAGTTTGTGTTCCTAATGTCAGTATGAGCTAAAATGTGTAGGTTTTTTTGCTAATTTCCATATCTCTCTGGTGGACAGCAGGGTAACAAGGTGTTATGATCATACTTGCAATTTGCAGCATAAACAGATGTACTTTGCTGCCTGTTTATAAAGTCCAATAATTGAGATTCTTAGATTTGTAGATTTTGGGGCAAGAAAAGTAATTTGTTTATCTTGGGCCGATGCGCTTTTCAGCATCCATTGAGTGCTGTTATGGATTCAAGTAGAGCTAGGACTTATGTCAGCAACTTTGCAAAACTGACTTGAAATTATTCTTGCTCTAGTGGAGAGAGGAACACCCAGAAACATCCAAGTTTACAATCCCACACCAAACAGCATGAATGTCCGGTGGGAACCTGCTCCGGGTCCGGTACAGCAATATAGAATTAATTACTCTCCACTGTCTGGCCCAAGGCCATCAGAATCTGTAAGTAATTTAGTTTTTATACTATTCCTTGAAAGTGTGTGGAGGATATTGCTTCCTTCAATGAGTGTAGAACAATAATAATAAACTCAAGCCAAGTGTCTGCCCAGGAGTATCCCTGCTGAAAACAATCTCTACAGGAATTTAGTCCATTGTAAATAAATTCTTAGTTTGGTGAAATAATAGAAATAAGAAATAAGACTCCCATTTAAAACTGGGTATTGAATACCCTTTATCATATTGCAGGTAAAGATAAGTTAAAATAAACCTTTTTTTTAATTTATTTTTTTGCAAAAAGACAGAAGGAAACAACAAATATTTATCACAAAATGTTTAATTATGAAGCCAAATGCCAAGTTTATGTGATTTTGCCAGGAAACCATATGTTCACCTCAAGTTATTAGTGTTTAAGTAGGTCATGGTGAGCAGCGAAGTCTGGATATGGGTAAAAAATTGCCCTCTAGGTGTGAAGTGAGAGTTCTTGGCTTTGTGTAGAAATAGGTGCAGTTTTAGAGCGAAGTCTGTGAATGTGCTCACACAAAATGTGCACCCAGTACTGTACAGGTACAGATGGGTATGGTTTTATGTAAGGAAGTGTATGATTTATGTAAGGAAGTGTATGTTTTATGTAAGGAAGTGTATGATTTTTAATGAATCATTTGCATGAAACTGCATATTACCCCCCCTCCCCCCAACTGGGAACCCCTGTATTAGTATAATAGAAAATGTCCTTTATATGTCAGTAAACCATGATAATATACCTTTTTTGGTTTTTGTTCCTGAATGTTTCTTCTTTTTCTCTGAACTATTTTTGTGTAAAATGTGAAAAAATAACAATTCCATTTGCAGAATGAGAGCTGCTTATGTATTTATGCTTTTTTTTTTTCTTTGGTACCTGCTCTGGAATGTTTATCAACATTATTAAAGTTGTATTACTTTTCTTGGAAAATGTGCAGTCTGGTCACGTTCCCAATTTTTCTATATTTTATGTAAATTCTTCATTCTAAAAAGATGTAGTATCATCTGAATGATACTTCTTTTTTTTATATAAGCACCTTTTGTTTCTGTTTTAGATTGTGGTACCGGGCAACACTCGCGATGTGATGCTGGAGCGCTTGACTCCTGACACTGCGTACTCCATAAACGTCATAGCTCTGTACGCCGATGGGGAGGGGAATCCGAGCCAAGCCCAGGGAAGAACATGTAAGAGGCAGAGGCAGTTTGGGACTTGCTTTGTGAAATATGTCAAAATTGCTGTGTGAAGAACGCATAGAATTGGTTGCAGTCACAAACAGCGTAAGCCGTTCAGTGCAACACTGAGATCAAAACATCTGAATTGTGGCTGAAGCAATTAGTCCTCCATGGGAGGGAGGTTTTGCTGTGTTGTCTGGCAGTTGTGGTACGTGCATAACCACCAAAGTAATTTTCACTCGTGAAATAAGCCTAATTTGATCATTTAAGAAGGGTTTAAAGCTGTTCTTTAAAATGTGACTACAGATAAATAGCAATTTGTCTTTTGGAAAAAAAAAAAGGAAGCACGTTAAGATGGATAGAATTTGCTGTCAACAGAAAAAAACGTGCTTTGTGTTTTGTGTCTCACATGAGAATTGTATGTTACCCTCCACAGACAGTTGAATTTTGCTGGAGATGCCTAAACACCAAACCCCCGTGTTACAACTTAGCTTCTGGCATCTGGGTTGGCTTATGCTTGGCTGCTTTAAAATCCGTTCTGGAAATAATATGTAAAGAAACTGTGGCAATAACAGGTCACCTCTGTGATTTCTCTATTAAAGCCCCATATTACTCTGGAACTTGCAGATGTGCTAGGCTATGGTACCATTATATCAATGTACCTTGATTCTCACTTTGCATGTCCCTCTGATGTTCGCTCCCTTCCGTACTGCTCGAGTTCCTCCAGTTAGGGCCCTATTTCCGTGGAAGACCTTCAGGCACTGCTGTAGTATAATGGACTACATTTACCTGCATGTGTTTATTCAGGGCTTCAGGACAGCATTTGAACTGGTGAGAGCAGCGCTGAACTGGGGGAATCGTGCCCCACACAACCTTCTGTGTTTTGTTTCTGTAGTGCCTCGCAGCGGCCCGAGGAACGTGAGAGTGTTCGATGAGACCACAAACAGCCTCTCTGTACAGTGGGACCACGCCGATGGGCCAGTCCAGCAGTACAGAATCATCTATTCACCCACCGTGGGAGACCCCATTGATGAATATGTGAGTTGTGTCATTCCTTAGTAAGCACCCAGACGCTCTCAGTTGGCTCTTTACACTACAGAAAAACAAGGACACCTATTTTACGTGTCAGACATTTTGCATGCCCTATGGGTTCTTTGTTGTCGATGCTGAGAAGCCATGGTTTGTATGAAACAGTTTAGTTATTTTTTTTTTTTCCCTATAAAATGAAGCAACTTTTGTGTAAAATACTGTTAGATCTGAGTCACATGTTAATCAGAAGACTCTGAGCAGAACCTGCTTCCTGACATTTAGGTCAAACATTGTGCTACGGTGAATAGGCGTCTCTTGCTCCATGCTCTATTCATTGTGAAGTCAGTGTGCTGAGATACAGAATAAACATAACTCTGCCTTTTATAAATTGAAGGGAGTTGGCAGAGTTTAATGAGAAAGCAATGGGAACTTTGATTCGGCAACTCACTTGCTTTCGTAAGGTTCAGTACGAATTGTGTTTGTGTTTAATTTCCTGCAGCTTAATGATAGCACAAGTTAATCCCGTGCTTATAAACTTATTTGAGTGTTTATAGCAAAGGCAAGCTCCGATCTTATGGAGGTCAATGGCAGAATTCCTGCTGACTGCCACTAGCCAAAATGTAACACGTATAAGAGCACTATTTAAATGATGTTAGTGCTTATATATTATTGCATAGGGCACGATGAAAATTCACTGTTTGAAAATTCCCTACTGGACCTGTTCATCAGGATGCACATTTTTCAACACACATTATCTTCCTTATAGAAAATATTGGACACTTCATAAAAGTAGCGAGTCTCAAAGAATTGAAAATTTTTATCAAGTAATAATGGAAAATGTTGACTGGGACATGTTTTGAGATAGATATCTCAAGTTACTTTCCATTGGTTCAGTGCTTTGCGGCCACTTTATGGAGCAGTGTCACTTTTGGGATTACACCTACCTTTTCATGGGGAGGGAGCCATAGGGAGGGCTGCCCCGGGAAGCTGAGGAGATTGAGAGATGCATAAATAGGCACGATTTTACATATCAAAATATTTAGAGCTTCCTTCTCAGACTAACTTGTTTCTGCCAAGGAAATGGTATTCTAAGGTGAGGATAACGAAAAGTTAGAAATGAAGCTGATAAGTAGTGTGAATGACTTCGATTTCAGCCCTGTTCTAGGAGCTTTTTCCTCTCTTTACACATCATCATAACTTTTTCCTTTCTGTGAGGGAACAGTACTGAAATCTCTGAGGAACTGCAGCATCTCAGTCTTATTGGAGGGCAGGGACTGAAGAGTCAATTTGATTTATCTTTCTGTGCTGACCACAGTGTTTTATAATTTAAAATAACAATTACTAATAATTCCTTATAGGCTATAAACTTTTAGATAACCCTAATGACTTTATCTACAGTGGACATAAAAAAAGTGCACCAAGCTTCAAGACAAATTTTTAGTTCTGGTTACTATCATTATTGATCAGCTCCAGGAGTTTATTTTCCTCTGTTTCGTTTGTGTTCTAGACAACAGTTCCTGGGATAAGAAATAATGTGATCCTACAACCACTGCAGTCAGATACACCGTATAAAATTACTGTTGTGGCTGTGTACGAAGATGGAGATGGTGGACAACTGACTGGAAATGGCAGAACTGGTAATTAATTTTAACATTGCATACTCTTTTTTAAATTTAAGATGCATATTCCTTGGGCACTCCAACATTGTTAAGGTTTCATTATGTTAATTACATCTCTGATGTGATTCTTACCTGACAGAGTTGTAATGTAAGTTTCTAGAGGTCGAAAAACAGTAGTCTAATTAGAGTGCTTTTCTTTCTTTTAGTTGGCCTGCTTCCTCCTCAAAACATGTATATAACTGATGAATGGTATACACGATTCAGAGTCTCCTGGGATCCCTCACCATCCCCTGTTCTTGGCTATAAAATTGTATACAAACCCGTGGGTAAGAAAATCTGTTCATTTTGAGTATAGCATTTCCAGAAGAGTGAGTGGCTAGTGGGGAATCAGAATAGAAATCATATGTCTCATGAAATGTTTGTGTTAAAGGATTCATTTATTTCCTTTGTTTAGTGATTTTGATGGAAGCTTAAGACTTATTACCAGTATTTTATAAGAAGCACAAACTATCAAATATAGTGTTTCATACATTCAGTTACAGAGAATGAATTGTACAGTTTAAATTGAATACAGATAAAGACCAGATAAAGTCCTAGACCAGCCTTTGTTTTGCTGTCTTTAATCCCTCTTGTCCTTCTGAGAATGTGAACTGGTGTATGTGAGATAAGTATTCCACAAGTATTTAGGTAATAATATCCTTCAGAACCTTTGTTCTGTGACAGTGAAACAATTTACATACCTTTCTATAAGTTAAATTAAATACAACCATTGCACAATAGCTTGTAAAGCTACATATATGTTCTGTTTGCATTAGTATGTTTTGTTTCTGAAAAAAATGAGATTAACACTTAATGCCCTTTAAAAGATGGCAGATGATTTAGTCGCTCACCTAATCATGAATCTTTCCCTCTCCTCAATGCTTCCTTTCAATTCAAGGTTCAAATGAGCCCATGGAGGTTTTTGTGGGAGAAGTGACTTCTTACACCCTGCATAATCTCTCTCCCAGTACTACTTACGATGTGAATGTTTATGCCCAGTATGATTCTGGAATGAGCATACCTTTGACAGACCAAGGCACTACATGTAAGTCAAAACAATTTTGTTGTAGTTGTGCTAGATACAGATGCTGATCTGACATAACCTTGATTAAGAAAGGATTTTTATGGCTGGTTATTAGGCAGTCTGAATATCCTCTCATGAAGATTACTTATCATCTGTCCATGGTGTAGATGTTAAAAACACTAAGCTTGGAAACAGTAATGGAAATATAATTTCAAGTAATGATTTGACGATATAAAATTTTCTAGTCTGCTTCCTAAAATTTTATTCAGATAAAACTGGGGCCAATCTTTTACTGTCTCCAAGGTACTAAAGAATCTAACCAGGCTAAACAGGACTAGGACTCCCAGGAGTGTCCAGTGATTGAAACTTCAGCTTTTCAGAAGGAGGTGTATTTGTTAATGCCCTCACCTAAGAAACTTCTGAAAACTTCTACAGTTAAGATGAATCAAGCATCCTGAGTTATGCCGACTCAGTCTTTTCATGCTGCCATATACCTAAGTCAGATTCTGAGTTTTGGAAGTTTCTTGTCTTATAAAGAACTCAACTTACTTTATGTGAAAACTCATAAAATGGGCTATGGGAAAGGGCTATACCCTTTCACTATGGGAAAGGTGCCAGACTCTAGGCTTTGGTAAATAGCTAGACCGGGGTCTCTAGAGTGTAACAGAAAATGAAGAGATTTGACTAGAGCAACCTTTCCTTCTGTGAGCGTTTTAAAAAATCTATTTCTGAAACAGAATTGCAGCTGATACAATTTTCATTTGGATGTGCTTCATCCGTTACATGCTATTTTCAAGAGAACAATTTCTCTCTTTCTCTTTTCACAGTGTATTTGAATGTCTCTGACGTAACAAGTTACAAAGTGGGTTGGGACAGTTTCTGTATCCGATGGTCGCCTCATCGGTCAGCAACTTCCTACAGGCTGAAGTTAAACCCAGCTGATGGTAAGTGCATTTTATTTTATTTTATTTTTTGCATTTTCCAGAAACACAATTGTCTTATTTCAGTGCCAGCACTACTTATTTGGGACAGTGTCAAGCACCAGAAGCCAAGATACATCTGGTTGAGCTTTAAAGCTCTGAACACAACCTGTTTTTCTAGAGTGGTGAAAAAGCTTCAAAGAGAGAGTACTGTGTGTAATCACCACGTAATCTTGGTCTAGAAAAGCTTTTATGGGACAAGAATAAGCCTGCTGTCCCCTTGGCTCCGGACTCCTCTCAAGAAGTCTCTAATTCCTACACTTCTTTGTACACATACTAAAAAGGGAATGGTGGGTTCTAAGTTTCCGTTGGGCTGTTTTTGACAGGTTCCAGAGGACAGGAAATCACAGTGCGTGGATCAGAAACGAGCCATTGTTTTACTGGCCTCTCACCTGACACAGAATATAATGCTACCGTCTTTGTTCAGACACCTAACCTTGAGGGGCCTCCAGTCTCCATGAGGGAACATACAGGTAGGTAATACATACCGTGAACCTTCAGTTTTGGCTGTAGAACTTGTCTTATTTCAGCTGTAGGACTTGTCTTGCTCCTACATGGCTTTCAAGACCTCTTCTAAGTGTTCATCCTTCCTCTTTCTCTCAGTGTAATGCCAACTGGAGTTTATGAGGGAAAGATAAATTCTAATGCTTTTCTTCAAACCAAGAATTTCCTAGAATTTGGCTGAAAAATGGCTGCATTGTCAGAGTGCAGCGTTACCAGGCTCATGTAAAAGTGTTCCTGTTAGAATGAAACCGTGTACCTTTGTTTTAACCAATAGCTATAATCTCATTACTCGTGTAACACAATAAATTTTTCCTTGCCAGTTATACATAGCTTAGGTTAGTGAGAAAAGATTAGAATCTTTCTGTGTGGTAATATAATACATAATCTAGAGTTTGAATGAAATAATTTATATGGAGTCAAACATTTATTATTTCATTTCAGTCCTCAAACCTACGGAGGCACCAACTCCGCCACCCACACCTCCTCCGCCTCCCACAATCCCTCCGGCTCGGGATGGTATGTTTATTTTTAGAATTATTCAGTATTTTTATGTAGTTGCTGCATTGCTTCAGATTTTAATTCTATTTTTCATAAGTTGAAATAGATTTAAAACTAGCACAGCATTTTAGGGAAATGATCAGTTTCCTAATGCCATCCGTTTGCTCTTCAGCTTTACTAGACTTCAACCTTTCCTGGTTTACATCAGCAAGGAACATACAGTTGGGGAAAAAGTTCCTGCTATTCTCTAGCTCTGCAGCAAGTAGAACTTTGCTGAGTATTTGTCATTCTTGACAAATTTTGAAGCAATGCTCATTATTTCACAGGGGTATGATGGATGTGTTTTAAGTGTTCCTTTTCTTGGTCTTTTAGTGTGCAGGGGTGCCAAAGCAGATATAGTATTCTTGACTGATGCTTCCTGGAGTATTGGTGATGATAACTTCAACAAAGTAGTGAAATTCGTTTTTAACACAGTGGGAGCCTTTGACTTGATTAATCCTGCTGGAATCCAGGTAGGTTGCTTATTTCCTTTGGGTACATTTTGGAGGGAAACTGAAGATGAAGCTGAATTACTAAAGTTACATCTGACTTTTCCTTTATTTCAGAATGCTGTCATTTTTTGGTATTAGATTGCTTTTGTACAGCATGTGTAGGTGTGTGCATGTATAATTATTTATGAAATAAAGTGGTCATTTTGTCAATATGAAGGGAATCCAGTCTATCCTGAAAGGGTACTATTCAGAAAGACAAAAGCTGTAGCGTGTGGGAATCCTCCAGGCAGAGAAACAGGAGTGATGTATGGTCACCGTATGGTTAGTTGTACATTTTTGTTCCTTTTTATAGAGCATCAACAACTGGCACACTGCCTGGCTGTGATACACTAGGTATTGTCTGTGTCATGTCAGACATCTGTTTTGGGGATGGTCTGACTGTTGAGTGGGGGTCACGTTTTAATTTCTCAGTGTGAGAAAGAAGCCTTGTGCATGTAGAGTCCAACTGGTTTGCCATTGGCCTTGTCTGGTCAGGCTGCCAAGAATCCCCCTGCAGTAAGTAGGCAGAATTCCTGTGAGAGGCACTTGCAGAAGTCTCTTCTCATTATTCATGAACTGCCTTTCATCTTCTAGGTCTTTGGTTCCCTGTCTTTAACTCTCTAGACATTGTTTTGTCTCAGACATTCTTTATCCTTCTTAGCTCTAATCTATACCAGGTAGTTTTCCTCTCCATTTGTTTGTTTTATAGTATTTTTTTCCCCTGCAAATATGTGGGTCTCCAGCGTAGAGACAGAGAAGGCCTAATTAATACAGGTGACAGAGACATGTAAATGCTAATATTTAGTAAAATATTTAAGTCACCTACCTCTTGAGATAGTTGCAGCAATCTTAGGTTTTGAACTTATTATTAACCATTTAAAAAGGAGAATTTACTTCAATAATTGTGTATATATACATACCGAGTGATGTATGTATATATACATACCGAGCAAATAAGTATACTAAAACATTGCAATTTTACAGAATATCAAAAGGAGCAAATGAAATATATACATAACATTTAATGGTGATTTCAGAATAAAAACTGGAAGAGGTTTTGTAGATACGGCACATCTGCTCAGAATCAGAGAACAGGCAGCGAATATATACTGCATCATAGTAATAGCAATAATTTAATCATATTTATTTAAGGTCACATCACATTTCATGCACAAAAGAGCAAGAAAAAAAAGTGCTGTGTGCGCATTGCTGTGATGTAAATATGTGTAATTATACAAATTATACAAAGATGTATGTAATCATGTATATCTGAAAAAGATTTTTCAGTTATTTAATGCTTACTGATATACCACAATCCATGTTTCAGTGGAGAGAGTTGGTCTGGAGCGCGGGGGTCTGAGACTGAGCACTGCGGTATCTTCCCTTTCAGGTTTCGTTTGTGCAGTACAGTGATGAGGCAAAATCGGAATTTAAACTGAATACGTTTGATGACAAGGCCCAGGCCCTGGGAGCTCTTCAAAATATCCAGTACAGAGGAGGAAACACAAGGACGGGTAATTCTGAGCAGTAATCTTATTTCTTTAAGATAAAATATTGTCAGAAACGGCCTCATTATCCCAATATTGTATGGCTGGAAAATTATGTTTTTGCATTCTTCTGTTTTAGCTGGGTGGCTGTTGCCCTTTCCAAGTAAGGGATTTCTTCTCTTGGGGATGCTATGGCTGACCCCTTGCTCACTCTGCACTTTGCAGGCAAAGCCCTAACGTTCATCAAAGAGAAGGTTTTGACCTGGGAGAGTGGCATGAGGCGAGGTGTTCCCAAGGTACTCGTCGTTGTCACCGACGGTCGGTCTCAGGATGAGGTGAGGAAGGCAGCGACAGTCATACAGCACTCGGGTAAGCAATTCACGGTCCCTGGTGTTTCATTTCCTTAGCTGTTAAGCAATGCAATTATAAGTGGTGCTTCAATTAATTGGGAATCCTTTACTCATCGTTTATGGACTCGGAAATGTATTCTGCGTATTTGGGAAAAATTCAAAGCTATGTAAAGAATTTAGACTCTCTGGGCTGGACTTACTTTTTCCTTCTCCAGCCTTCTCTCTGGGGAAGGATGTGGCGTCCCAAGGCTCTCAAGTATTTCCTCATGCATATTGTTTCATAGATAGATAGGACTTTTGAGCCATCTGGAGTCCTGTTCCTTGAGTAAGGAGTTGTACTTCCTCATGGGAATCGCTGGCACATAAACCACAAGTGGTCATCTTCTCTGGGATCTGAAGGAACCAGCTCTGTCATGATGTCTTCTAAAGCTCTTCAGCTGCCCTATTCATAACAACCTCTACAGTCTCCCTGGATAATCTGCTTCAGTGTTTAACTACTCTCATGGTTGGAAAGCTTTTCCTCACATTTCACCCAAATGTTCTTTCAGGCTAATAAAACTATTGTCTTCTCTTCATTTACCTTGCTAACGAGGAAAGCAGTTGATCACTGTCCACTGTAATGGACCTTCATATTTGAAGCCTATTTTTATTTCCTCTTTCTGTCTTCTCTTTTCTAGACTAAACAAACCCATTTCCTTCAACCTCCTGTTGATCATGTTTTCCAAACCTCTTATCATTTTCTCTTTCCTCTCTACTTGCTTTGGTTTCTTTGCATCTTAAGTGTCATGCTCAGAGCTGGACAGAGTATTTCAGCCAAAGTTTTGCCAGAGTTTTCTATGGAGGAATAATGATCTTTGTTTTGAAAAATCAAAAATGTAAATAAAGATAGCTTTATAATTTTCAATAAATGTGAATTCTCCTTTCAGCCTCCAACCAGAATTTCCAATGTCTGTGCAGTGTCTTGTCACTGAAATTTGGTGGGAGATTTTTTTCTATATAGTGCTGAGTTGTGTGGTGGTGGTTTTCTTAATTCCTTGTTTTCGGGTACAGCAAAGAGAGGTCAAATTATCACATGGAGGCTTAGATGGGAGAAGGGAAAGGAAAAAATGAGTAATTGTGAGATAAGTATCACCCAAAGATAGTGAAACTGAAAAGCATTAAATGCAGGAGGTGGTAACAGAAAGAGAACTGGCTAACTAAGAGTCTGCATAGAGATTTTGGACACAGAACAGATAAAATATACTATAGAGTTGAGAGGGTTGTACATTTGCATGAAAGAGTGAGGGGACTATGTAGCCACGGCTGTGTGAGGTTGGATAATGCCCAAATAAAATCAATGAAGGAGGAGAAAGTTTTGAATGAAAGATACAAAAACCAGTTTAATCCCTCCTGGGCTTTAATAGAGTGAAAGTATATCCAGCATGTACGCTTATAGTGAAGACCAGGTAGAACGTGAGGAATCAATGATAGAGATGGTTTCTGAAATATTGACCTGAAAATGGTAATGTGTGTTTACTGTATTTCAAGTAAGTGTTACTTTTACAGGCTTCAGCATCTTTGTGGTTGGTGTGGCTGATGTAGATTACAACGAGCTGGCCAAGATTGCCAGCAAGCCCAGCGAGCGTCATGTGTTTATTGTTGATGACTTTGATGCCTTTGAAAAGATTCAAGATAACCTCATCACCTTTGTGTGTGAGACAGCTACCTCAAGTGAGTAGAAAACATCATTTCCCCAAATTAACACGTTTGTTTATATGCTGCTATGGTTGCCATTCCATTTGAGGTACATCAAAAGAAATGGTCATATATAGAAGTTAGAATCATAGAATGTTTTGGGTTGGAATGGACCTTAAAGACCACCCCCTGCCCTGGGCAGGGACACCTCCCAGCAGACCAGGTTGCTCCAAGCCCCCTCCAGCCTGGCCTTGAACCCCTCCAGGGATGGGGCAGCCACAGCTTCTCTGGGCAACCTGGGCCAGGCTCTCACCACCCTCACAGCAAAGAATTTCTCCCTCAGATCTCATCTAAATCTCCCCTCTTTCAGTTTAAAACCCTTCCCCCTGGTCCTGTGGCTCCCCTCCCTGTTGAAGGGTCCCTCCCCATCTCTCCTGGAGCCCCTTGAGGGACTGGAAGGGGCTCTAAGGTCTCCCCGGAGCCTTCTCTTCTCCACGGTGAACCCCCCAATCTCTCTCAGCCTGTCCTCACAGCATTAGGTTTCATAATAACTGGACATAGTTAAAGGGAGCAAGTTACTTTTTTTAAAAAATGAAGTAGGTATTATATTTCATGTAATCTCGTCTCACGTTTCAAAAGCACTGGTATAACAAACAGAGAGTAAGGCAGTGAGAACTACTGCTCTTTAAGGAGAAGTAGAACGATGCCTCATGTGAACTGGGGGGCACAAGAGGTCTCTCATTTACCACTGCTCTAGGGGTGCTAAAGAGGTGCAGTTATAGAGTGTGACGCTGTTTTAAAAGTAATCTAAATAAAGTTTAGTTGTTTACTCCAGTGAAATCCTTCTATGGCAAAAATGAGAAATTCTCAAGCCTGTCACGTGCAAGTGCGTGGTCCCGCGCTGCCTCACCCGCCAGCTCCCGAGGAGCCACATAAATCTGCAGTTTTTCCTTGAGAATCTGACAGCTGTTATGCAGCCTGACTCATGCCTTAAATATTCATGGAAAGACTGTGTCGTTGTGCTCCTTTTTTCTTATGAATTAGACTCTTGAAATATTTGGGGGCTTCCTTTGATATTGCCTACAATTTGTCACAGTAGAAATACCCCACTAAAAGTAACGAGTAAAGATTTTAACAGTGCATCTACCACAGAGCGGGACACAGTGTGACATCTGTAATGAAACTTGGCTGATAATTAATAATGGCACTAACTTCTAGGTAATAAAACTTTCTGAAGTTTATATATGTTCATATCCTGTTAGGTTTTACAGTTTTGAATTATATGTTGTTTCCTGTCTTTTAGCTTGTCCTCTTATTTACTTGGACGGATACACTTCACCTGGTAAGTAACTGTCTCATATTTTGGCATGGATGCATTTGTGTCTTTTCCAGCTCTACAGCGCTTTTATTTTTTATATTCTCTCCGGATTTAAAGGTTTCAAGATGCTGGAATCATATAATCTAACAGAGAAGCACTTTGCTTCTGTACAAGGCGTGTCCCTGGAATCAGGCTCTTTCCCAAGCTATGTAGCGTATCGGCTCCACAAAAACGCCTTTGTCAGCCAGCCCATACGGTGAGTAAACCCGAAAGGCTCCTGTTTAGGGCAAGCAGGTGAGGAAGGTTTAGTAGGCTTTATAGATGACATCATTAGTATGTCACGGAAGCTGCATTTATTTGATGCTTTTTTTATAAACTCCAAGAAATATACGCCAAAAAACATCTATCATTGTTATCATTCAATGTTAATCTGTTTCTTCCATTGTGATCTGTTCACTATTATACCAGTTGCTTATTGTTTTGTGGTTTTTTTTTTTTTGGAGATTATGCTTCTTAACCATTCGAATTGCGTATAATCCAGAGTTTGTCTTTAGGCAGTTGAGCAACAGCCTCCTTAGGACAGCGAGCTGCATGTTGATGGAGGGAAAGGGTTTCACTATGAGGGATAAGCACCTTTTTTTGCAGGAGCATGGTTCATTCTGCAGTACGATGATGGCACGTTGATGCTATTGATTTAGGATAGTTTCTTCTCTACTTGAGTTGCTGTATTTGGCAAGTGGAGTGGAGTTTTCAAGGGCCTGTGGTCTTAGAGCTTGGTTATGGAGGGATAACATAAGGTCATTCTTTCCAGAATTTTTTCACATAAAAAACCCTGTTAGAAGTTAGTTTTACTAAGAGGAGAACAGCTTCTCTCTTTCTTTTTTGTGTTTGCTCCTCTGCTATCTATTTAAGTAAGTTTCAAAAAAGTCGTTTTGAGTCAGAGGAGATGCCTGAAGATAGCCAGTGTTCCTATTAAATTTAAGGAAATTTAATCTTCTTTTCATACAAGCCTTTGAAATCTTCTGCAGTCCTGCCAGGTTGGGTAAAGATCAGGTCACAGGCACAGGAGCTGAGGTGTATGAAGAAGTAAGTTCTTTTTGCCAGACTTCTCAGCTCACAACATTAAAAGTTGAGGACTTGAGTACTTTCTGAGTTTGTTGACGTGCCATTATAGCTATGGGAGTGACAGATCTCTGACAGCCTTGATTTTTATGATCTAGGGAAGTACAGATAATCCCAGTCACTGGGATCCTGTTTTGCAACTCCTTACATTACGATTAAACTTGCATTTAGGAGACTAAGATGATAAACAGACTTTCTATGTATTTCATTTTTTTTAGAATGTTGTGATACTTAGTCTGTTTGCTGTAAAGGGTGGAGTAGACTTGCCAGAGTATTCTGGGCATTTATTTTTCATGAGAAGCCAGAAAATAAAACTCTGTTTAGACTGAGTCAGCAAAGCAATAAATGTATCCTGATCCCGGTGGCATCGTTGTTTCAATATTTGAGATAACTCGGTATCCGAGTTATAAATAGTGTTTCCATATCCACTTTAATATTTTATTTCTTGCACTGTGCTGTGTGGTGGTGTTTACTTAATGATTGTGCTGTGATTGCAGTGTCCATTATTGTATGGATACAAACGATTGCCTAGAATAGAGCAGCTTTTCTCTTCATTTTAAGGTTTCTCTGTTTATGTTCGTGAGGCCAAATCCCTTTCTCAGCTCCATTAAAACGGTTAAGGAGAAGCAGAAGCTACCTCCTTTCTTACAGATCCCTTCCTGCCTTCCCTCCCTTCCCCTTCAGAAAACCTTGGAGGCCATTTAATGCATGTTTGTATTTACTTTTGCCTTTCTGTTTTCTAATGTCTAACAGTCTGAACAGGACAAATCTAAACCTCAGCCATTAATGAATCAAGGGAAGCCAAAGTGCAGGGAGTACATTAAATGCATCGTTTGTTGTATCTGTGCCTGAAGGCTGTTTTCTGTTGCCTGTCTAAAATAGGCCAGATGAAAAAAAGAGTAAAGCTCTGGTCCTATTTTCTGTACTTATCATCAAGGAATTTGAAATATATGTAGTTTATGCATAATCTTGCCACAGGAATAAGTTTCCAAGAGTTCTTGGTCGTATTCTGGCTTCCTCCCTAACCAAGGTGCCGAGACCAATTAGAGACAGGCTGTGAGTTCATCTTAACAAATCACACAATGATTTTTATCACAAAGTTCTTTTCTGTTCGAGAGAGCGATTAAAATTCTCAGTTCCATAAACACTGCGGTTTCCCCATTATTCTCATGTCTTTTCTTTGAAAAAAAGCAAATGGTGAGCATCTTGTTTTCCTCCTGTGTTTCCATGTGAAAAAACGTTCTCACATTGTCTTACCAGGGAGATTCACCCCGAGGGATTGCCACCAGCTTACACCATCATCCTGTTATTCCGTCTGCTGCCCGAGTCCCCCAACGAGCCTTTTGCCATTTGGCAGATTACAGACAGAGATTACAAACCCCAAGTTGGAGTTGTGCTGGATCGTAAGGATGATTTTGCTTATTGTGCAGAGAATTTATACATTACGTTACTTTGCATGCATTCTGCCCAAATATTTCCAAAACCAAAGCATTCTTACATGGTAAAAGGATTATATACTTTTAGTTTTAAAAGATATATCCTTTTTTTTTGGTTACTTTGTACATAGATTATTTTTTCAACTAAGAATAATTCAACCAAGCTACGTTTCATCCTTGGTATTACCTCTAAAACCAAAGGAATGTACATCTATGTATTTTTGGGTCACTAAGACCATCTATATCTAAGTGTTTACCCATGTGAGTAATATACCACATTTTATCCATAAGTGTATCTTAGGATGGTGGTTTTAGTAGTACATATAAAAATGAAATGTATTATTTTCATTTATGGCAGCTGCCACCAAAGTGATGTCATTCTTCAACAAGGATACAAGGGGAGAGGTTCAAACTGTGACTTTTGATAATGATGAAGTAAAGAAAATCTTCTATGGAAGCTTCCACAAGGTAAAGGATTGAAATGGTGAATGTTGCTTTCTGGAGTGCTGTTCTTTGAAACAAAGGACAAGGAAGCAGAAGTTGCTGTCAGTTATATGCAGTCTTTGTATAGTACTGTAAGTTGAAATATGGACTTACAGATCATAAAAAATAAGGTCTCTGTAGTTATAGGTCTTCTTTTTGTTACTGAGTTAAAGTCCTGCTTGGAACCAATGTAAGAGATTTGTCAAGGTTGTGTAAGTGGAGGGATGTATCTGACCATCACAGACATCACAGCCTGATTCCTGGCACATGAAAGAGGAAGAATAAAAGACAAACTGGGGAAAAAAACAAAAAAGGAAAGGAAGTTGTGATGAGAAAAGACTGGGGGGGAGTGTAGTGATTTGGAATCATCCAAAGAACAACCACAGAAAGGAAGTAGATACTGACTCAGAAAAAGGCAGGGAACCAATTTGGGGAGGTGAAGAGCATATTGAGTAAGATTCATAAGTTTAACAAACATAATACATGCATGTGTATATATTTTGTATGTATACATGTGTATTGGTGTATTTTTGGCTTAAATTCACTGAGCCTAAAATGTTCCAAAGTAATATTAACTGAGGAAGCAACAATAATGACAGAGAGCCCATCAAAGATCATATAACTTATGTGTGATTTAGAATGAAACTCATGGGTTTTGAGTTGTCAAAATGGCTAGTGAAACCCTTACATGTTACCGCAGCTGCCTTCAGCTGGGGTAGTTTTGTGCTTGCTTTTCTGATTTCCTGCACAGAATTATGGCAAATTGCTCCTGCCAGGCTTCCTGGCTTCCTTCCCTCTGGCCATCAGGGGCTGTTTGACTCGGGCTACATATCGGTCTAAAAGACAATTTAAAAAACCTTTCCTGCGGTGTTAAGCATATATGTTTAGGGCAATGAAGTGAGTTGCGATTGCAACATTTTTGGTCAGCTGAAATGCACATTCTCGTGTTTTCATTTATTTCCCTTCTGTTTAGTTTAGTTTTCTTCTGATGACTAAATATGGCCAGAGTATAGCATTTGTTTTCTTTATGATATCCTCTCCTGCGTAACTAATCACTACCAGCGTTCCTTTGAGGATGGAGATAAGAGGTTGCCTCTGTCTGTACTGGCTGATGCTGGAGGCTGCGCTGTCACCCTTTCCCTGCGGGGCTGAGAGCAGGGCGAGCTCCCTGGTGCCAGCATCACCTTCAGTGACATCACATGTTTAAAACACAGATGACTCCAAGAATCACACAGGACTATAAAAGCTATTGGTTTCCTCAGAATCTGACAGAGAAAAAAAATTCTCAAACTGCTTCTGTGTCACGTCCAATTATTCCTGTGTGTACAACTTATTTAACAGTTAATTATTTTTGCATATATGAATAGATGTTAATGTCACCGGCTTTGTGACTGATAATTATACGTAGGCTTGGGTCACACCAACATCAGGCAGTCTCTGTTTTGCCCTTGGCATTTGGCAACTGAATTTTCAGGAAATGTAAAAGTTGAGTCAGCTTCTCACCAAGAAGTCCTGCTAAAACCCAGGGCAGCAGATAGCGTTCCTCGTTGGAGATAGCAGTGTGAGAGCTGAGATTTCCCTTCTCCAGGTCAGGGGTAGGAAGCTCTCTGTGTACTCTCCCACCAGCAGCCTGTCTGAAGTGGCTGCTGCTAATTTAACTGACATTCCGAGCCATATTTTTCCCTGCAGTTCCTCTGAATGTGATAGACCTGAGCAGAATTATCTGAGCAGAAGTCACTTACGGTGAATCTGTGCTCATTTATCAGAGCAAAGGGGGAGCAACCTACAACCTCACCAGCACTAGTTATGGCTGGTTATTGTACTTACTGGTGAAAAATAATTACAGGGGAAATAAAAATTGAGCATTATGTAGTATTTTAATAGTTAAATACACTCATGCATATGAACAGAAAGCAATCCTATTATGCCAAACGATGTACAGGGGTAACAGATATTTGGAAATTATGTTAAAGCTCTGGAACTATGGATTCTTAAGCAAAAATGAACCACGTATGAGTTATTTAGTGCTGGAAACAAAAGGAAACAAAAGTTCAGATTTCAATAGTGTTTAGAGTAACCAGAGTAGCCTTGATTTAAAGAGCTGTATTTGGGATTTTTCACCCCATAACTGAGCTGACTCCTCTGGATTGTCTCCAGGATGATTACGGAGATTGCTGTATGAGTTGGGTTGTTAATGATAGACAGGATCATGGGGTTCCCCAGCTCCTGTGGGAAAGCCTCATGTATCAGCCGTGGTAATTAGCTCCTAATAAAGGACGGCAGTAGCTTCAGCTCGGTGAAGGAAGGAAAATAAGATTAACACATTTCAGAAGGTACTTTTGCAATTTCTCCTGCCATCCAGTTTCAAAGAAATAACACATCTTTAGAATGCGAGAAGGTGTGTTCCAAAATATCCAGCATTTTTGTGGTTTTCATTCGATGACTTCCTGGCTCGTTCCAGGGAAGCAGAGTTAACTACACCTAACTGTGCAGGGAAATTTGCTTTGGCGTCCTCGATGGCTTCGCGCAGCACAGCTCTGGTGAGAGATGTTGAATCTGGCAAGCCCCGTAGGAAAAACCCTGACTGCCTGAGACAGTTGTTAAATTTATAACTGAATGTTTTAGAGAGACAGATGACTTGACTCTCTTATTCTTACCGTGCTAGACTTCCTTTCAGCTCGCAGCTTTGCAGTAGTTGGCCACAGGAAATTTGATAATGAGTGCGTGTCGTTCGGCTGATGTACACACGGGGTAATCGTTTGCTTAGTTTATTGATGTGGTTTGTTTAGCAGTGCATCAGAACTCCATCAAACTCTGTCTTAGAAGGGGATCCAGAGAGAGAGATTAAACGGTGTTTTCTGTCTTAAAACCTCAGTACCTTCTGGCACTGGAAATGATCAGAAGTGATGCTTTGTGCTAGAAGTTGAAGAGAATGTTTCTGTTAACATTTTGTTGTTAAAAACAAAATGCGGCAGGATTGGATACAGAGATGTTCTATTTACTGCAAACACTAGATGCATACTTTTGTTAGATTTATGCTGGGGCCACGAGGTTCAGACTGGAATTCGGAGCTGGCAGGAAATCAGCAGGGAGCTGAGGCAGTGACTCGGGGCAGCCCTGCTTAGCTTTTGACTGCTGGGGTCGCTTCTTCCTTGGACAGACAGACGATGCTCAGCAGTCATCGCTGCCTGCACATCTCCAAGCTGATGCTCCCCATTCTGCACTCTGATGTAGATTCCTCTCTCTCAAGTTTCGTGTGCAAATGAAAACGCAGTAATATGTGTCCCCTATGTTGTTGTCATTTGCTTTTTCTAATTTGTGACAAATAACATTCCACTAGAAGGATTTGCATGTTAGGTACCTTTAAGAATTAACAAATCACATCTGCCATGAGTTTAAGCTGTTTGATGCGTTAGTTAACCTGTCAAATTTAGTATTACAGTCAAATGACTTCAGTATATGATGTATAAATGGTAATGAATTCAAAGTTATAGCATGGTGCTTATTTTATTTTGTGGAAAGTTTGGTACATAATACCAAAATGTACTTTGGACACACTCCGCTGTCTTTCCACCAGTTTTTTTACTTGGTCAATGAACAATGTTGGGAATGTTAATTATAAAAACACTTGTATACACAGCACTGAGAATGAAACTGTGTGGTGCCAACTGGATTTCAGATGACAAAAAAATGAGGGCAGTTTCAAAAGTCTTAATTCCAATTATATAAAGCGTAAGCACATAAAGTTTAGAAGGTTTTAGATAAGTAATGCTGATGCCTTGGAGACTGCTCCACATGGGAAAATATTTAATATGGAAAAAAAGAACAGATTCTCAGGAGATTGTTCAGCACTTGTTGACTCAAGACATTTAAGGGAATCTCCGCTTCAACTTTACGCCAATTTTTTTTAAGCGGTCATCAAATAGCAATACATTTCTGAAGGGTTATGTACTGTGATAACAGAAGCTTTAAAACATAAAGACATACTTCAAGGATTCTTTACTGCTGATCTTAATGTGTTAATATTTTAACAGTTAGATAGATGTTATAGTGTGTATAAAATATATGCAGTATGTAAGGTATATAAAGCCACTGAGACCTTTCTTTTGCCACAAGATGTTCTTCCA
This sequence comes from Tringa tobata, assembly GCA_033628505.1. Classification (NCBI taxonomy): domain Eukaryota; kingdom Metazoa; phylum Chordata; class Aves; order Charadriiformes; family Scolopacidae; genus Tringa; species Tringa tobata. Next base: position 2,809,588 of record JAHREE010000084.1, read on the forward strand.
ACAATCACATATTAGAGTTAGTAGAATGCCAGACCCTTATTTCTTCCTTGGAGACTCCTGAACGTCTTCTGTTTTCATACATATGTAGGAAACTCACTTGCATAACATTCACCATATGTACTGTACATTTTTGGAATGGTAACCTTTGCTTCAGTTTTGTTTCTTCTTCTGTTTAAAGTTTGCTGTGTATAAGGTTTACCCCAAACCTTTATTCTCTTCTCCTGGTAAACTTACTCTCCCTTTGTTACACTCATTCTTTTCTCCCTCCGAAGTTTCCCTTATTTCCAATAATTAATCTCTTCCCCTTATTCCCTGTTTCCCCTTATTTTGGCATATGTTTTTGTAGCCAAATTTCTCTCATGGAAAGGTCTCTCTTGCCTCTTCGATGATTTTGTCTTTTTCTGGGCAGGCTTCTCTGCTCACTTCCTGTATCTCAATGCAACTAATGCCTCTGGTTGAGTCATCTGTGGAAGGGGAACCCTGGATCTTTGGAGCTGAAAAATCTCCTCTCAGAACTGCAGACAGAGTCTATCAGCCACTGAGCAGGCACAGGCTCATAAACCTCTTGTGTGGTCCAATCACAAGAGGACAAGAAAAGCTTCTATTCACTTCCTCTCAGCAACTCTTTTTATTTTTTACTTTTCTGCCATCCTAAAGCAATTTTCAGGAAAACTTTTTTAAATAGATCATTGTGGTTCAACTATTATATTAAATAGTACTTCTTAGCTGTGCTTGTCTATTCATCCTATTGACCTTCAACATGTTTCAAAGAGGTTACTAATATCATAGAGCGTCCTTGAGTTTGAATTTTTCCACCAGTTGAAAGTAAAGCAGGATTACTAGGAAGAAAATCTAAAATAGTGTTACCTAAAGAGTGAAATACTGTTAAAGTATTGAAGTAAATATGCTTATGTGCCTTTTCTAAATATTATTTTGACCTTTTTTTCAGGTCCATATTGTTGTAACTTCATCAAATGTTAAGATTTACATTGACTGCAGTGAAATACTGGAAAAACCAATTAAGGAGGCTGGGAACATCACAACCGACGGCTATGAAATACTTGGGAAACTTGTGAAAGGCGATCGGCGATCAGCAACAGTAAGCAATAATCCATTCATTAATGCAAAACGTTTAAATCAACCATTGAGATTAGAGATTCAGGACTGCTAAGAAAGATAAGTAATTAATATGTAATCAATGGTATTACCTGGCCTTCATATTAGAAGATTTAAGCCTGAAATCTCACCCATGTGTGCAAACCCTAACACCTGGAGAAGATTGCTGGGGCGCAACACCAAAATGTTGGTTGTATCAAACTACAGGGTCATAGCTCTTGAGGTGAAAAAAGGGAGGAAACTGCTTTTACCATCCGGTCTACATAAGGTCACCACTGCAGCCCGTCTGCAGAACCCCTCCCTGCTAATGCCAGTGGAAAGTTCCACAAGTGAATCTGAATTAATATGTGACCCTTAGAGCTGGTCAAGAAGTTTTTCAGCCAGATTTCATGTTGAAGTTCACAGGTATTCAGCCAATGTAGAAGTTCATTGGTATTATTAATTAAACATTGCAACATATTTCCCGAGTCTCTTTCTATGGTTACCTTTTGCCCCAGAGCAAGAGCAAGCACCCGTGCTTGAAGTTCTTGTGGTCTAATATAGGCTTGGTTTTAAATTTTTCATTTTTAAATTATTTTTCTGTCAGTGTCAAAAAAAGAAGTGAAAGTCAGAATGACATCAACTACATGAGAAATAAATTGCTTGAGGAGTCCTTTTTAATGATAATGCCACTAGGTTTCATAAATAACACCTCTAGTATCTTTCAAGAATCCTCCTTTCTTTTACAGTTAGAAATCCAGAATTTTGACATTGTATGCAGTCCAGTTTGGACCAGCAGAGACAGATGCTGTGATCTTCCTTCTATGGTATGTGTAAATGAACGGGAGGCTGTTCAGAAAATCATTATTTATAGCAAATGTAACAATATCGATACTAGGCTGGTATTATACCTTGTACTGACAAACCATCTCAATTATAGTCATCAGAGCAGACAGTGAACAACCAGGCATTTCAGAGTTTTATGTCTGAGGGAGAATGATTGTACTGGGCTAGAACTGAGTCCCCTAGGAATGGTGGGGAAAATGCCAGTTACAATTTGCATTTCAGTGACATTTAAGACCCTAGGTATTATGAATGGAATAGCTATAGAATTGTTTTATTTAATCTGTTCTTAGATTGGCATTCAAAAAATAACTAGTTTATTCTTTGTCAGTTCAAGTTGATTGTCTAAGGGATCTAAACATTAGAACAGAAATTGCATATAAATTTTATTTTGCTTGTGCCTCTGTTGTTAGTGTCTTGTATAGCTCACAGAGAAAATTTGGTAAAAATATGAAAGATCTTGTAGAAACGTTTGGAAATCAGTGTTTAGCTGTGAGTTTTGCTTGTACTTGAAAACAGGATAGTAGAGAATTTTGCTGTTATTGTTTTAGGAAAGTATGCTGACACCAAGTACTTTTTATATAAAAAAAGGACAGTAATAGTTGTGATTGAATTTTCAGAGAGATGAAGCCAAATGCCCGGCTCTTCCAAATGCTTGTACCTGCACTCAAGACAGCGTGGGACCTCCAGGACCCCCCGGACCAGCTGTAAGGAACTACTCACAATAGACAGATTTTCTGATGTTTAAATTTTTGGAAGTCGTTTTTTGTTGGTCCCTGGGTTTGTGAAACAGTAGTCTGTCAGAGAGATAGTTTCTGTCAACAGGTCCATAACATCGTGGTAATCTATTCCCCTTTCATTTAGTTTAAAACACACATGGGCAGTTCCTACCACCTCTGCTTGTTTATCTGATAATCCTTTTCCCCTATTTCCAGGGTGATCGCTGTGATTAGCTCCTCGTTGTCTGATAGGCTGAAAGAACCTGGCCCCATCTCCACTGTCTTGCACTTCATGTGCAAGATATTTTTAATGGACTGTGCAAATATTTTTCCTAAATACAGAGTCAGGATTTCACTCCAAGGAAAGATTCTTTACTCTGTCAGGGAAATAAATTAGGTACTCTATTTTATTTTTTTTTTTTATGTGGAGTGATAGTAATCTATGCGCTCCTACAAATTGCTTTGAATATAAGGGCCAGTAGTCCTTCTACTCTGAAACCATCAAAAATGCTGCATGAGGAATGTGAAGCCTGGTTAATTTGTCTGGCAGTCTGCTAGAGAGGTTATCCAGATTTTGATGAGGGTAAAATGAAGAAGTTTGTATCTGCAGAGACCAAAATGACAGGAATTTTTCATGGGCTGAATTGGCAAGGCCAAAGCTGATGTGCTTTACCCGAGTTTCTGATGCAGCTTTTATTCTGCTACTCTTTTTAGCAGTGTGATCTATACACTTCAAAATTTTGGGCTTTCACATAAGTGTTGGATAAAGAGGATTCATAACACACAGCACTATAATGTACCCTGGCTTTTCCTTTATTAAATACATTTTCTTTCCAAATATTCAATTTAGGGGGGCCCAGGCGCTAAAGGTCCCAGAGGTGAAAGGGGTTTGACTGGATCGTCCGTAAGTATCTTTCTGGAATCCATCTCTAATGTTCTACACACTCACCTGTATGGAAATTTGTATGCATAGCTCTATGCTGAGCTAAGAATGGAGATTAGAAATCTACTTGGAAATATGCCTATATGTTATTTATGTGCAGCCTACCTATTTGGGACTACAGTTACCTGCCCTATATATATATGTTTCCTCAAAGGCACTGACTGCACATCAGGAAACTAGAGTCCATGCATCAGGGTGTTGATACACACTCTGCAGCATCGCTGTCCTTTCTCCTTTACAGAAGAGACAGCTATACCTCTAATTAACACTGCCAGAAGGCATGTATTGGCCTGGGACCACCAACATGAATCAGAGAATAGTTTATGAAAGGATGTACCACTTGGATAACTGTTTCCACAGTTGTCCCGGAGCATTAAATGTGTCTCCAGGCTTCTGCCCTTAAGAGTCTAACTGAAATGATTTTGCAGTTACACATCTACAGGTTGTCGTTTCCAATCTTGTTTTACTTTTCTGCTTTAAGGGGCCTCCTGGTCCTCGTGGAGAGACAGGTCCTCCTGGCCCTCAAGGTCCCCCAGGTCCACAGGGCCCCAATGGGCTTTCAATCCCAGGAGAACCGGTGAGTAGCCATTCCGGGTGCAGGTGACAATGTGTATGACATTTGCTTTTCCTCATAACACAATAGTAGCATGAAACAAGTCATTTCCTCAAACAAATCTTTCAATGCAACAGCATTTTATGTCCTGAATGTGACATGTCCTTATGGGATGCCTGTGAAGGGACAGAGTCTAAGTACGTTGCGCTACTCCGCTTCAGTCTCGCAGCTCTTCTGTAGAGTTTCTGTGCCTTCAAGTTCTAGGACTCAAAACTATCAAACTGTGGTGCAGGAAAGCTAAGCGTGCAATATGACTCTGAAGACTTTCTCCCAGATTTACACGTCCAACTTCTGTTTTTCTGAGCTTAAGTCAGTAGCTGGAAGTTCAGAGAGGCAACAGGTGCCTAGATCTGGTCATACAAGAGAACCCTTTGTTCCTTGGAGGCTTTTTGGCAACAGCATGTGTGTTTTAGTGAGTGGGTACTTCTGATTTCATGTACCTGCCTTCTGTGCCAGAGTAACTCTATTAACACTGATGAAGTGTCACCAGATTCTGTTTTTTATAGCAGATAGCACAGGTAACCCTTTGTCTACATTCTGTATGAATTAATAAGACTGATTTTGCCATATTTTAATAAATAATCACCCCAAAAGCAGGAATATAATGTAGCTGGTTCCTATTCAGGATTAGCTTGAATTTTTATCTAATCAGATTTTTTTTGTATGAAGTCTTTCATTAAAATGTAAAGTTTATTGAAAAAAATAAATAGAATTGCTTTCTGAATGCACACTGTCTAATTTTACATTTGAAACCAGGTTACCTTCTCAGTCTGTAATGGAATTTGGGAAATGGGAAACAGAATGTGCTTTAAGATAGACATTAGGTACACCTTCTGTTTCGTAAGGACAAAGTACCAAGATTTTCTTAACCAGTATAGATGCTTTTCAGTTTTTTGTTGTATATTGGGAGGAAAAACTTCATTGAGATGACCTAGAGGTACCAAACAGCAGGAAAGGCCAAATACATTCCTTTTATGTATGGAATGCAATAAATGAATTTATTTGTCACATTCACTTTGAAACCTCTGAAGAATGAAACCACCAATACTGGTGGAACTTCTCATTAGTTCACAATCAGTTAGAGTGCCACTTTTGTATCATGTAATTTCATTTTTCAAAATGATTGCAATTCCTGTTGGCAGGCTACATTTACAAATTGCTTATTTGTGTGTCAGCAGCAGTTACTAATACTGGATCATCACACAAGCCACTGTGGAAAATAAGTATTGTATTGTCAAATTTAGTTCATCTGGGTTTAGACTGTGCATTTATGTGCTGTAATGTATGTGGAATGCAAGTTAATTGTGAAAGGCAACACATTGCTTCTCTAAATGCTCCCACGTGTTGTGTCCTGGAAGTGTGTAATGCTTTTTAGACCATGGGTTAGAAAAAAATAGTGATACTTTAAAAAGACCGAGTTTTTACCTTTCGTGAGTGCAGACAGCTCCATTCAGCAGTTGAGAAAAATAAGGGAGGTTGGGAGAAAACTTGATTTACTCCATAATACATAGTTGGCTTATGGATTCCTTAGTTTAGGTATCTTGCAGGAAATATTTTGTGTCCATTTGCAAAAATTAATTACTTTGCTGATCTACTCTGTAATTCATAGTGTCTAATTTATGAAAATTATAGGGTCGTCAAGGAATGAAAGGGGATGCTGGCCAGCCTGGACTACCAGGACGATCGGTAAGTTGACACTTAGACAAGATAATGTCATTTTACACTGTTCCTGATGCAGGTTGGCTGCTGGGCAGATGTCTTCAACATCACTGGGAGTCATGGCCTCTTCTCATACATTGCCAAGTAATAGTTTTGGAAACATAATTATCTTACACTTAGGAATTTGAAATATAGGAAACAGTAAACCATTGAAAACAGCAAGAGTGAAAGAACAGCTGGACTGTGTCAAGCCAAATCTCCGTCTGGACGGTTGTGAATGGACAGGGACAGACCAGTGGATTGGGAGAAGTGCACTGATAACTCCCCAGGAAGGTCCCCCAACTCCTGACCACCTGCAGTTGAATGTATTCCTAAAATAAAGGTTTCTGAACCTTTGCTGAACCACTCTTCAGACCACCCTTTGGAAGTCAGATGGTCTTGAGGCATTAATTGTGTGCTTTCTGAAAGAAGAAAGCAGTATTAAATTTCACTTACTTGCAGGTTTCTATATTGTAAATTAGGATTAGGTTTTGAGAAGAAAAAATAAGGGCTTTTTTTTTTTTTGGATAATCAGCCAGATTTGGATAAGCTAAGGTCATCGATCTGCACATATGTTGGCATAACTAATCTTCCTTGGTTACTCTATTGTCCTTGATTTTACTGTTTAATTTTAGGGTTTATTCTCTACCCAGAACCTACGAGGGACAGAAACAGAGAATTTAGAATGTGCACAATAAAGGAGCAGAATGTTAAAAAATAGGACAATAGGGCGAAAAGAATATTAAAAGAAGAGTCTAATTTTTGGTTCTTAAGATAGACTCTGGTTGATGACTGCAGCTAGGCTTCTCCTAAAGGGTTTGTTTTTTTTTTTTTTTTTTTAATTGTTGTAAATGACAAAAAGCAACATTGAGGACAGTTAAGTACTTAAATGTGTGCATATACACTGGAGTGATTAGCATAGCAGTGGTGTTTGTTCTGTCATCAATGCTGTTTATCATTCCATTTCCCTCTAGGGAACCCCAGGTTTACCTGGTCCACCTGGCCCAATGGGACCTCCAGGAGAAAGGGTAAGGTGTCCTCAGTGTACCTTCTGAAAAGACCAAGTGATGTGGTTGGTTTGGTTTTGTTTCTCTTTTTCTCTTCTTTGTCATATCTTTCTATTTCCAAATGCTTTTTCAAAAGGAGTCCTTTTATCAGTATCCAACCTGGAGAGGTAGAAGTGGAAGGACTGGAAAAACCTAGGGGTGAAAATCTCCTGAGATGGCCGTAGGGTAGCCAGACAGGTTCTGTAAACATTGCTCTGCTCCTTCTCTTGATGGGTTTCTCAAGTGACTGCACCACCAGAGCATTGTGTCCATGAGCAGGCCTCTGCTGAGGGTCTCAGCCCTGATCTCATCCACATGATCTTGCTGCTGCAGGGCATCCCTTTGAAACTCTGCTTGTCTCAATGTCTGGGAGATGTCCTATCCATAAAGAATCTGTCTGTGCCATTCTAGTTGTTAAGGGCAAGTTTTCTCCTTAACCTTTGACTATCTGGAACTAAGAGCTTTTCTTTGGTTGGGGGATTCCGAACTGTCTTCATAATGAAGGGGACGCACACAGGGATTTCATTTTGGAGTTGTTGTAATCCCTTTCTTCTAATTTCAGGTCAACTAAGCGAATCTCTTTTGTCTTCACAGTGGCGTATCACCTTTGAGTTGACTGAAGCAATGACTTTAGAGTCAAAATTAATAGCTGATATTTACATTTATAGTTATCCTTTGGTGGGAGTTGACAGCTGGGAATGAAAACAGACCACCCTGTGATAGCCAGTTGCCAAAGAACATATCATGGGGTTGGTGGGTCATTAGTGGGCCGTGGACCATCAATGTTAGTTTGTGAGTGCTATGTTAGATTAATGAAATGGGATTTCTTGGCATCTCTTCTTGCAGGGGAGGTATCTGAGAGGGAGATTGTTCTTCCTTTAAGTAGAAACCTCAGATTTCCCAGCTAATCTGTGGGTGAGAGAACAGCAAAAAGGGAGATCTTGCTCCTTTGGGACAGAACGATTCCTTTTCATGAAAATGTTGAGAGATTCATTCCGTCTTCAGTTAATCAACAGCAGCTGAACATCTTCTAAGCTGAAGCTCATTCTTCCATAGTCTTCTCCAGCACTGGTTGTGATAGCTATTTTTATAGCTTACATTATGGATAGGTTTTAAAATACATGGAGTATTGCAATTACATAATCCATTTTAATCAGGCTACAATCTTAAATTAATCTCTAATCATGCTTTTGTTTTTGAATAGGGTTTCACAGGAAAAGATGGTCCCACAGGTCCCAGAGGCCAACCAGGACCAGGGGTAAATATAATTTTGTCTTTCATACACTCTGAAATAAGGGCCCTGAGCCCAGAGAGAGCCAATTTGGCATTTTCAGTTTCTGTGAAATATGAAATGGATCCTTTGTTTAATTTCCTAAACGGATTTGGGGAACTCTCAGTAACAGGTGAGCAGGCAGCTGTGCAAAGCATGTCTTCACAAAGGTTCATAAGAGATGTTTTGAACCTGATTTCTGCTGGTGCAAATAAGGGAAGAAACATCTTACCTGGTTCTTTAGCCATGATCTTTAAATGCTTAGCTAGCTCTACTGGAATCACTCAGCTTATTGCTTGTCATCTGGTGAAAATAAAACGCTGTTAATGCAAGTTTTCCATGACAAGAGTATTTGAGGATTGTTTTTTTTCTGAAAAAGCTACTTCATTGTGTTTTGTGGGATCACGTTAGAAAAGGTGCTGGTCTTTAGAGAGAAACGGCTCGAGACAGGCAAGTTGCTGCAGCCCCATATTACCAGATCTGACCAGTAGCAAGTTGGAAGATGCATTCCCAGTAGGCACATGTACACAGAGCACACATCTACACCACGTATGTATATATAGACAGGAGTTGCCAGGGCAGGGTATTATTTGGGCTGCTCCTGCTCCCCTACGGTTGTCTTTCTGGTGCTCCTTTGTGGGTGTGTGGATGAGCTTTTGTCATATAACCTAACACCGGTCTTTTATTTGTTCATATTTGTCTTGTATCACTGGAAGGAATTTTATGGACCTCTTGTTGTGGGTTTACATGGATCACAGAGCTGCTAGATGAAGTTAGAAGGCCAAACTGTCTTGTATTCCTTTAGGAGTCTGTCATCAAGAGCAATACCAAAAAACATATAGACACATCTTTAGATTCAGAAATGCCTGTTAAACTGTGGTGTTGTGTAAAAGGACACATGTCCACAAAGAAACCAACTGTTCTTTCTGGAGGAAAGTTTTCATGCCTCATATGTACTTAACAGAGAAAACCAAGAACCTGATAGGAACTATATTCAGTATTGCTTTGCACTCAATACAATAACACATTTCTTATTAGCACTTGGGCAACTGTGGATCTCCACAATTGACTTTACGTGTCTTCTGCTGCAGGGTGCCCCGGGAGTTCCAGGAGTTGCTGGCCCAAGTGGAAAACCAGGGAAGCCAGGAGATCGTGGGACACCAGTAAGATAATGATCGGCTTTTATAGTATCAAATTTAAAATTACAGTCTGTTGATGAATATGAGACTTCTCTCTGCTTTAAATACTGGTCTTGTGCTTGTGGTGGTGGTTAATACAATGGAGCTGACCTAAGACCGCAAGCCTTTTTTTTTCAAACAGTTTTATTTTTACAGTGTGTCATTTCGCTGAGTTTAATAGTTGGGGCTGGAAATTGTGGTCTATGGTTTCCACTAAAAAGATGGTAGGCCATTGCGTGCCAGGATACATATTCCTACAATGCATAAGCACGAAGAACTGGGTCAGCAAAATGACTGGAAAGTCTTGATATCTCTGTGTGTGTGTGTGTAGTAAAAAAAGTGGTGCAGTGCTGAAGCTGGACAATCTTTGATAATAGTACATAATCACTTCTGTTTTGCAAATTTTTTGTGTTTTTTAGTTTTCGAAATTACTTGGGGATTGTTTTTGTGGGTTCTAGTCAAACCTTGAAAGTTAAAGTGCATCCTGAATAGGGAGAAAGAGCAGGAGGTGCTGCCCTCCCCCAACAGTGCCAGGAGAAATCTGAGTTGATTCATTTATAGAATCTCTGAGAAATTGTGTTTGAGTGAGGAGCGGAGACAGCAGTTGCAACGGGAAGTCATTCATTACTTGTGCCTTAATGCCAGGCAATCAGCCAGAATTCTCCATCCCCCTCAGTGTCCTTGTGTGTACAGCAGCTGGATAATTTGGAAGAATATATCATAGGCTGGGAAGGTAGATGGTTATGGAGTGGAAGTTCCCAGGAGCACCTGGAAACTGGGTCGTTTCCTCATATGTGTGTTGATTTCACCCTGCATTTGCCAACCTAGAAATCCCATTTCTCTTTGAAATGAGTGTCTTGGGAAAGCACTGAAGCTTTCCTGCCTTTAGACATCCATTGCTGATGTGATATTCCTGCTCAGTCAGATGCCTGATAGACGTAGCTGGGGCCACAAGGTGACTGTGGTTTATTTGCAAGTGAAGCTTCAGATGAGCAGGTGTACCCTGCTTTTCCATCACCTGGGACGCTGGAAAACCAACCCATTTCAGCAGCAAGGAACTGCTGCAGGTAAAGACTGTGCGTAGAAAGAAATTTGGCTACAAGCCCAGTTTCGGTGCTTGTGCAAAGCAAGGCAGTCAGCTCCCGTCCAAGCACAATGTCTAAGTTCTGTGCTATAATCTTAAGAGTTCCTTTCCGTTGCAAATACGTTTATTTTTTCCAATTATGGCACTTTCTTGTAATGTGACACCGTGCATCATATTTACCGTTTCTTACGTTTCTAGAGCAGATCCCAGCAGGAGTTCTGGCTTGCACCTTGCACAGATGTTTTATCAGACTCCTGGTGGACAAGATTTCAAGGCTTTCCTTTGTGTCTGGTATTAGCGTTGCCAAAGGTGCAGCCTGATGGCCAAATGCAAGTTGCAGTGTCACGAATCATAGTTCAGACCTGCCTGAATTTGTTACTTCCCATCCTGCAGGAAGATAATGAGGCTTCATGTTGCCTCTGGTAAATATGAGGAGTAAATAATTTTCCACCAGATCCTGACATTTTTTTATTTCTACCTGAACGATCTAATTGCTGGCTTTATGCAGCACAAATCAGGTGAAAGAACCCTACAAAGCAAGGAATGTTATGAGCCAGGCAAAAGATATGCAGCTACATGCAAATTATGAAGAGCCTTGGTGTGAAGACATTCATAGAATCATAGAATGGTTTGGATTGGGAGGGACATTAAAGATCATGCCGTCCTGCCCCCTGCCCTGGGCAGGGACACCTCCCACCACACCAGGTTGCTCCAAGCCCCATCCAGCCTGGCCTTGAACCCCTCCAGGGATGGGGCAGCCACAGCTTCTCTGGGCAACCTGGGCCAGGCTCTCACCACCCTCACACCAAAGAAGTTCTTCCTCAGATCTCGGCTCAATCTCCCCTCTTTCAGTGTCAAACCCTTCCCCCT
>JAHREE010000084.1:2824978-2836387 GCA_033628505.1 Tringa tobata
TGGGGGTGGAATAACATAATCCTTTGGTTGTTTAATTTTTACTGTGTTCGTTTTAGGGTGCCCCTGGAATGAAGGGAGAGAAAGGTGACAGAGTAAGTCTGCTTTAAATCAGTTTATCTCAGTTTTTTTTTTAATTAAACACTATGTCTTTAAAAGCACAGACACTTGCTAATAAAACACTTGTTTCGGGTTTGATCATTTAGGGTGACATTGCTTCTCAGAACATGATGCGAGCGGTGGCAAGACAAGTTTGTGAACAACTGATAAATGGTAAACAGCGTTGCCTGCTTTGTTCCTCATGCTAATAATTTATTACTTTGGTTGTTAGAAGGGAAAATGGTGGTTTAAATTGAAGGTGAGAGATAGTGGCCTCAGAGCCCAGCCAGAGCGTGAGTGCTCCGAGAGATGTCCAGTGCCAATGAGGTGGTGGAAAAAAATATAGCACTAAATTTTTGCCAGATCCGGATGGCTGGCTTGGTCGTGAACTAATCTGTGACCTTTGGAAATGCACATGGAAGTCTGATGCTGTGTACAAGGAAAGTGACTTTCCTTTGTCAGTCTGGTCCAAAATGACTTCATCTTGGTCATAAAATCAGTATCTATTTTCTCAGTAAATGTGCTGTCTTCAGGAGGAGGGAATCAGTGAGAAGAAGGTTGCTCAGTGCGGGTATTTTGAAATGACAAATGAGTGTTGGGTAAATACTGTGCACAGAACTAGCTGTGCTGTGCAAGTAAAAATGATTTCTATCTGGATGAGGATTGCAAATAGAATTTCAGTCCCTGCTGCCACGCAGTGCAGTCCATGGAAGGTTCTCTGGAGAGACAACAGCCTTTTTCTCTGTCACCGAGGCAGTGCCTTTGCTATCAGTAGACCTGCCAAGGAGGACAGAGACAAATGTGTCCATAAATTGTTCTTAACATTATTTCTATGACATTGAGGTAAACAGATACACCTTCTGGATCATTAAGGGTGCCTGTGTACAGGAAGGGGACAGGATGTCCTTTAGAATGTCTGCAGTGGCTTCTGTTTAAAATGTGTCTATTGGTTATCCCTCACAGAGGAGGGAAAGCACGCTCAGGAAGGTACTATGCCTATGCATGAAGATACCTGAGATCTTTTAGCATCTCTTTTTTGAACATCCCTGCCTTATTTTTATTTTCATATTCAGCTCATCTGGTCAGGGTTATGCTAGGACTGGCATGTTACACTAATCAGTGTCATGAAGTGTAACAAGTCATTTCTGTTCTTCAGAGCAGAAGCTGTAATTAGAGCTGTGATTGCAAGACTATTGCGAACAAATGCTTTTTGTGGCTTTAATTGCTTTAAAATTAATTTTTGTTAATGTTACTGGCTTCCAGAGTCCCCCTTACCTTTCCTCCCTCCCTCCTCTCTTTATGTTCAGCCTTCTTGTCAGACATCATCTTAAAGGCTTCCTAATTCATCTGTACCAGGTCACTGCTAATTTATTGAATGGGAACAAGGATAGGATTTTAATGAAGAGAGATAATTTGTTATTTCTTCCCACTCCGGTAAAAGACTTTCACTCATTTCACATGGTTTATTGAACCATTTTTCTTCACTTTTGAAGGTCAAATGAGCCGGTTCAATCAAATGCTGAATCAAATCCCCAACGATTATTATTCAAACCGTAACCAGCCAGGGCCACCAGGACCACCTGGTCCCCCAGGAGCGGCTGGGACAAGAGGAGAGCCTGGACCTGGAGGAAGACCAGGATTCCCAGGGCCTCCTGGGGTCCAAGGACCACCCGGTGAAAGAGGTGAGTGAATTCCAAGGCAGATGTGTATTTCACAGTGGACACAGTGCAGGGACTGCCAGGGGAGCAGTCTGATCCCTTTACCATGTCAGACCAGGAAGCCCACCCCTAGCAGCAGTTCTCTGGGGTCAGTTGGGTTGCCTGAGGGACTCTGATGGTCTTGAGGACAAGGTTAATTACACCAGTGCTTTCCTCTGTCTCTCCCTTGGTCGTGTTTCATGAGACACAAGTTGGTATAACCTTTTGGCTGCTCTCTCAGGCTTCCACAGGGTATCCCAGGAAAGGGAATGTTCTCAGAACTCTTCTGGCGCTAAACGGCTACATCTCGAAAGGCTGTTTGGGGGAACACAACTCTTTGCAGAATAGAACCCTGATTGTGAGAGAAAACGAGTCATAACCTAGAATAGAAAGTAGGAGTTGAAAGAATTAGGTCTGCATCCTTGGCTCTGTGCAGAACTCCGAGGGAGGGGAGCAACTCTGAGCTGAGTTTGAGCGTTTGGGTGATCCTACTTCATGGTTTCCTTGGGTCCCTGCAACAACATGGAGGGTCTGTCTTGGACTATGTTGTGGCCTTTGCTTATTCCAGCTGCTCTGCTGTAGCATAAACTCATTCTGTGTTTTCTACCATTATATCAGAGTATAATCTTTAAAACAGACTAAAAAAGAAGAATGAATTTCTGAATTCTCTTCTTTCTTAAATTTATTTCATCATAACTGTTTGTAAGAAAGTATAATGCATCTTTTATAGCAGAAGTATGCAAACTTAAAAATACCTTCCTGTTTGTAGTTTAAATAAGTATCCCAAAGACGTTTCTATGCTTGAGAAAACTTATTCACATGAAATTATCTCTGCATCCTACTTTATTTTTAGGTTGGTATATTTGTGTCCAAATTATTTTCCAAAACGCACAGTTGGACATCTGTACAAAATAAGGTTTGACCAGCCTTGTTATATTAAATAATTAACTAAATGTTAATATCAATGAGAGAGCATGAAGACATATTTGTTGCTTTCCTTCCCTTAGTTTTTATTACTTTTTAAAATTTTTTTTTAATTCTGTAGGAATGCCTGGAGAGAAAGGCGAAAGAGGGACTGGATCTCAAGGACCACGAGGTTTGCCGGGACCACCTGGTAAATATTTCTTGTTTTATCAGATTGCAGAAAAGTAGGAGAAAAAGGCAGCATTTCTTCATAGGGAACCAGACTACATCTGGTGATTGAAAATGCTTTACTCTGTTCCACTTCATTCTTTTTACATGTAGTAGAGTTTACTGGAAACCACTACAAAAAAGGGCAATTTAGAAAGACTTTTGGATGTGGCTAATAGGTGTTTATCTTTATCTTGTAATTTACTCTTTTGGCGTGCTTGCTTGTGTGAAAATGTATTTAATGAAAATACATTGTCCAAATATTTGATGGATATTTTCATAAGCGTTATCAGATGATACTTTTGAAATATTTAGTTCCATTTTTCAGTCACGATTACAGAACTGCAAATAGTCCCCAGACTACAAAATATTCCCATGTGCCGAGTTGCCAGATGATGGACCATTGATTTTGGTCTTTGTATCGTGCAATTTCGTTCGCTGATGCCTTGGCAGAAATCAGCTGCATCATTTCTTTCGGCTTGTAGTTGACTCGGTTAAACATGGTTTTTTGTTGCAGGACCCAGAAGATGCTTGCAGCAAATTGTAGCCTCAGTTACTCGAAGCTTTACTTTTCTGCTAACCATAATAAGACCGCTTCCAAGAAAAACATTACCTCATCTGTCCTGGGGCTGCAGGGTAGCAGAATTAGTGTACTCTGATATTTTAATTGAAATCCAGTGTGCTTGTCTAATCTAGTGGTTTCCCTGGAGATCTTCGTATCTTACACGGAGGGGAAATAATAAACCGGAGAATTCATTGATGTTTCTTACTTGGCTCAAATTTTACTAAATCAGTTGTTGTGAATAAATCCTTAAGTAAGCCACACACGGGGAAGGAACTAATGATGAGTCACATTTCTATTTTTCTTTTGTTTTTCTTTCTGTTGACCCCCATTTAGCAACAAAGTGCAAGTGTTTTCTCACCAAAGACTGTGCAGTCTAGACAGCAGTAACGTTAGCTGCTTTATCGAGCTGGCTCTTAAAGAAAACAAAACCCCCAACCTTTCATTTCTAAAATTAGGTCCACAAGGGGAATCTAGGACTGGTCCACCAGGCTCTACGGGATCACGAGGACCACCAGGGCCGCCAGGTCGTCCTGGAAATGCGGGTATTCGAGGTCCCCCCGGGCCACCAGGGTATTGCGATTCATCCCAGTGTGCTAGCATCCCTTACAACGGCCAAGGATTCCCAGGTAGGTTATGAACGAGTTGTCTCGAGTAGCCTTCAGGGAGGTGGCTGTTCATATGGAGCTGCTTTACATGAGACAGTCCTGCTGGCCCGGACCTGCCCAATCGGGGGAAACCGGCTGCAAGAAGCAGGGCTCCCTCATTGTAACGTGCAGAAATATGAGCAGCCATTTGGACTTTGTGGATTTACTCGATGCTATGTGTGGTTTATTTTAAATAGGAAGTAGTAACTAAATATTTTAGTATTTTTTTTTTTTTAAAACGTAGATGGTTAGTAGTTGATAATGTTGCTCATAGGATTTAAGTGACCGTTTTCTTCTTCTTCTTTTTTCCCCTCCATCCCCACCCTACCCAATCGTCTTCAGAACAAGGTTGAATTCTCCATGTGTCTCTTGAAAAATAAAAAGAATGCTGTGGTTGGCAATTTCCGTGTGTCTCTTTTTGAGCAATGTCAGGATTATTTATGCAAAAATTGATACCCAAAATAATAAAAAAAACCAAAACCAACACTTGGTGGATTTTCCAAAAGGAAATCCATTTGGTGATACAGTGCAGACAACTGGAAAACACCACTGTCCTACAATTTCTACTGAGTTAAACACCACGGAATCTCTGATTTAGCCCTGGGTCCTATCAGCCTTCCACCCTGTGATGTAGCTCAAAAGAATGGGCTGCTTCTGGAATCAAAATTAAGGGTCACAGCGGCCACCGATTTCTGACTGGAAAGATTCTAATGTCTTTTAACATGGGGATCCTGCAGGACCACAGTATTGTTAACAAATTAATATGTATGCATTGCGACATCTCCAAATTAGTGTATGTGATACTACTCTTGGATCTGGTTTGCTGTTAGTGTATTGTGCATGTATCTATGGAAAGAAAATAAATGAAAAGATATATATATATATATGTACACACTTGCAAACTCGGTGCTGCTGGTTTAAAGAGCCAGGTGGTCGTGCAGATCTCACACAAAATTCTAATTTAAACAAAAGAGAAAGAAAATTGTGTCTGTGATTGAGCAGTGTTCTCCTTTCTAGTAAGCAGCTCTGTATACATATATAAATATATGCCTATGTCTTAACTGTTATGTATTGAGTTGAATGAAAAGTATGTTTTTGCACATCGGATGGACTTTTAAAAGACTAACATCATCTTTGACCTGTTTCAGGTTTCGGCTAACACATTTTCTAAGTCGCCAGTGCTGCTTACAGTTTGAATACATGAAAATCCTGTTTCTGAGATGTTTGCGCACGTGCTTATTAGAAACTGAGTCCATATGGATATTTCACCCCGGATATGGTTTTTGAACCATGTTGGCCTCATAGAATGGGGAGATTCTTTTTTTACTAACCCAACTCGGGAATGAGATAAAGGACAGTGATGTCAATTCATTAAGCCTGTTGCATTTCAATAATTAAATAGACAGTCTTTCTTTTTTTTAAAAAAAAAAAAAGACCCAGACGATCCAAAGCCTCATGGTGAAGGAGGCTTATAAAACTACTAACCAGCAAAGGTAACGCCGTTAGAAGAGACAGATTTAACCTGGTAAATGAGAAATGACGTATGTAAATAGTAAACTAATTGTGGCTTGTAAATGATTTGTACGGGACCGTACCCACTAAAATCTGTTAACAACCCTACGTGATGCTCTTGCATAAAAGCCTGCTGCTGCTTGCTGTGTGCCGGGATAACACCCCTGACGACTGATGAAACCTCCCCCTCTGCTTCTTACCGACGTCTGACTCGGGGCATGTGCCTTGTCAATATGTCATCTTGTTGGATTCTGTAACCGCAGTCACGAATACCAAAGTTTTATAATGATTTTTTCTTCTGTTTTGCTGTAGTTTTTGGTGTTCCTGAAGCACCAGCTGTAACTCGGTTTGTTACGAGGAACAGCACGAGAAAATGCCATGTACTGTATATTGCTGCTGGTGGTAGTTCTGTCTACACTTCCCCATTCTCAGAGAAAATTAGTATATGCCAATCCACCCCTTCATTTTACCTGCTCCATTTCTTCCATTAATTACGCAGTCTAAAATAAAGTACAGTGCTTGGATTTACTGAAGTAGCTGTAAAATAATATTTTTATTTGATTTGATGTAGGTTTTGTGTGTTTGTTTTTTTTTTTCCTTTTACAATAATTGGTCCCTTGTGTAATTTAAGACTCTTTCTGCAACGTTTTGTGTATTATAAATACAAAGCCTTTCAAAACGATTTTTAAACTTTTTATTATTTTACTATCAAAAGCCATTCACCAAAAACCTGAAAATTGCCCCCCCCTCCCGTGAGCTACTAATTTATGTATTTATTATACGGCGATAAGATGGGACTAACGTGATGTAGACAAGCTTAAGTGTCGTTGTGTTTGTGGATTCAAAAGCCATGCGGTAACGATTATGTTCCATCGGACACCTATTTTCAACCAGAGCCATACGTGCCCGAAAGCGGACCCTATCAGCCCGAGGGGGAACCCTTTGTGGTACCCATGGAGTCAGAGAGGAGGGAGGACGAGTATGAGGACTATGGCGCTGAAATGCACTCCCCCGAGTACCCCGAGCACATGCGCTGGAAAAGGTCACTCTCCAGACGAGCCAAACCAGAACCATAAAAGAGCTGTGTCTTGTTTCCGTTGGGTTTTGGGTTGTTTTGGTTTTTTGTTTTTTTTTTTTGGTTGGTGTTTTGTTTTTTTTGGGTTTTTTTTCTGGTTTTTGCTATACTTGCATTTGCGGATACGCACGGGGAGGGCACCTCCTTCTTTTGACTGTCTGGCTTTTCAGTCTTTTCATGCCAGAATCTGGCTTTTCGGTCTTTTCAGGCCGGAATCTGGCATTTTGGTCTTTTCGTGCCGGACGCCCCTCCGTTGTGTATCTGGCTGGTGTGGGGATAGCAACGTGTGTGCACCTACAGACTTCATACTGCTCGGGAGACGCTTGTAAAATACTTCTGCTTGTAGTGGCTGCCCACAAGTCAATATGTGCATTCAGTTATCCTAGTGCTGCCTTCTCATTGAAATAATGTAAAAACGAAGAAATTATAAAAAAAAAAAATTTAAAAAAAAAAAAAAAGAGAAAACCGAAAAACCAAAACAAAAATAACCACGGAGCTGCTTCAAATTTTCTACGGACTGTCTGCTTTAGCTCTGCCTTTTTCTCCCTTTTTCAAATGCATGTTTGCCGTTGAGTCTGATCCCAGGTCTGCATTATCTAGTTACAAGAGAAAGAAACCAAAAATTTCCTCTCCTTCCAATATCATTGTCGTTTTCTTCTCTTCTTAGTTACACTTCGCAGAGCATGTACTGCTCTTATACATCTCCTTTAAACACCACAAACATTAAGTAGCTGAAATCATTGTATCAACTGGATACAGTTTAATAATGCCTGAAATCTCCTTGTTTGTAGACACAGTAACATTTATGCCAAATTGCAGTCAATCCTGCAGAGATGGAATTGCATGTTTATGTTGTATATTTAGTATGGATTTTTTTTTTTTTTTTTCAGAATACAATGTTTCTTAGTTATCAAAAGCAGTTGGAAATTGTTTGCAAGACTATGGATATAGAATTGCTGCTTTTATATTTTAACTGCAAATTGTGAATTTCACTGCCTTATATTATTTATTTCTGAAATGAAAGAGGCATTTTTCAATAAAACTACTGAAAATTTATAGGTGTCTCTGTTTTTTTGCAAGGCACGGTGAGACCGACGTGTTTGCATGATATTAGTGTCATTTAATCCATTGTCTGGAAATTCCAGGTACCCAAAATCAGCTGGAAGGGGAGTAGTCTTGAAATAGGTGTTGGGGCTGTGCTGCCTGGAGGTGGGTGGGTGGAAGGAGAGGATTCCTCTGCTGAGGGTCTAACGAGGCTTTTAACAAATTCAGTCTCTGAGGCTTTGGGTGAAGAAAGAAAGAGGGAGGCTCTGGGCTTCAGTTGTGGTCTCTTGGGGGGTTTCTGGTGGATGGCTGTTGGCGAGAAAGAGACTCTTTCCACCCAAGGAACTACGTGGGCTGTGGCAAGCACCTGAAGTCACACAAACTTCTAATTCCTCATGTGCTGTGAGAGTTGAGACCGTGGCAAAGGGGCTCTCTTGAGAAAGTGGGCGTCTGGTGTTTGCTGAGCTCCACCCTGCTAGGACCATACGTGAGGTGGCTGCTGTCTTCTCAAGAGGTCACCCCAACCTGCACGAGCTTTGATTGTAGTAGTGGCTGCGATGTGGCCTTACCTATTGAGGGTGACAAGGACGATTTGGACAAGAACAACAAAACTGCAGTGAACCGAAAGAATCCCTTGGCAGCTGAGGAGGAGAGGGGACTGGTGGTGATCCTTCCTCTCCATGGGATCTCAACCAAGGTCTGTTTGAGAAGCAGAAATGGCTTTTGCCATGGGACCTGGAGCCAGATGTGCTGGCTTCCTTCTCCGTCACGGAATTCCACTCCCCACTGGAAGCCATATGACAGATTTCAGTGTCCACAACTGGAAATTACCCAGCCACTCCTCAGACTGCCCGGCTGGTTATCAGCACAACGAAATCTCAACAAAAGGCATTTCAAAGGGTGATCCTGATGACAGACATATGCCTTTTGGGCTGCAAGAGAACAATTCTGGGCTGAACATTTGAGGAGCATTTAAAGGAAAATCAAAGCTATTGATTCTTTATGTTTTCTTTCTAATTGGAGGGAGTTAAATATCAAACACATGTCCTGCTGTGGCTTGATGCGCAATACAGAAATGCACGTGTTTGGCAGAAAAAAAGATACTGGTAGAATTTTGGGCAAGGGATTAAAATGTTTCTCTGAACTGTATTTTTCAAAAAATTGACATCTTGCATTGATCTGTCTTTTTTGGCATTGTGTGTCCTTAGGGACAAGCTTAACCAGATGCCCGTATCCTCATCATAAAGATTCCCTTCTGTCCTCCAAGCAGAAGGTTTTACCTTATTTAAAGCATATATTTTAAATTATTTTCCTGTTTCTTCACACAATACAGCCAATGCCAGCCAACCGTGCCTTGTATTTTTTGTCTGCTTTATTAATATCAATCTTCAGAGAGGAGCTGTTATTTGATTATCTGGTGGCCTGAAATGTTTAAATGTTCAATCAAACCTAATCTTACTGTTAGTCAGCACATTTTAAGGACAAAATTCTGCTGATGGACCTGCAGGATGGATACCAGCTCTGGGATGTGTACTACCCGCAGGCACAGAATTACAAAGTATGAGTCATGCCCATCTCTGAGCTTGAGATAAGTGCTGATAAACATCTGTATTTCATCAGAAAAAATATCTCCGTAATCCCCAAACCTTGTTAACTCTTCTTTCACCCGTGCCACCACGTTTGACAGAGGCATCCTTCTTCTGACAGCGTGTTTTGAAGTGAAAAGGGCTCATCGTTCACCGGCTCATACAAAGTCTGGAGAAAAGGCTTGAAGTGTTTGGACAGCATGTCAATGGGTGTTTACTGATGGAGGCCAACAAGGCAGAAGGGCTCATTTCCAGGAATTCTCCGGGGGATGACTCTTGGGGGGCAGGGAGCTGCTGCTGCCGCTTGCTCAAAGCCAAGCAAATCCTGGAGAAACACACACACACACACAAAGCAGATATAAAGAAGTGTGAGTCCCCAGATATCTCATGCGCAACTGAGCAGTTTACACAGGCCGGAAATTTTAGAGAAGGAAATGGTTTAAAAGCTCCATTTTAATTGTATATGCATTTTTTCTCTCATTTTGGCAAAAACTGGATACGAACGACCAGGTGGGAAAGGGCTGGTGCTTGTTGGAAATTTGGATTGAGTTTTGCAGTGAGGGCCTTAACGAAGACAGACCTTCTGTGTCGTGCAAACATTTTCTCAGAGAGTGAGTTCTTCACATTCCTGGTGGAACGGATGGGAAAAAGGCACAAGCACCTGGGCTGCACGACTGTTTTATGAAGGCTAAATATTGCTGTAAAGCATCACTGCTGAGATCTCCGTACAATAATGGGCAAAATGGAGTGAAGAAACAGCACGTAAAGGGCTGATCTCTGTTCCTATGAAAGCTCCTTTTGATATATTAAAAGAATCATGCAATCATAGAATGGTTTGGGTTGGAGGGGACCTTAAAGATCATCGACTTCCAACTCCCTGCCGTGGGCAGGGACACTTCCCACCAGACCAGGTTGCTCCAAGTCCCATCCAACCTGGCCTTGAACCCCTCCAGGGATGGGGTATACTAGAAGAAGAAGGTATACTAGTGATAACTTGACCAGTCGATAGGGATCTTAAAGGCAGTCATTCATATTAGCAAGTTTCCAAAATAAATTCCACCTTGGAAAACACATTAAAGGAGTCACATAGACCTAGAGTTTGTCCACTACCTTTATGAAGTAAAATAAGGCATTGATATTTTTTGACTGCAACTCAGACCAAAGTTACAAATGGGAAGGTGTTGTACTGGGAAAGCAGTAATTATTTTCATGTCAGCTTTTTAAAATGACACCTTTTGTGTCATTTTACTTTAGATGCCTCATTGAACATCCTGATATGAAGGTAGTTGTATTTCTGGTCTTCAAAGTCAGAAAGATCAGACCAGCTTATGGCCATCAAAACACAGTTTCTAATAGAGGTTTTTCTTCCTTCAATATTCTGCAGAAGACCTCACACTCTTGCCTCAACCAGGTAGTTAAAAGAAGGACAGCCAACACTTCCATGCTCTAGAAGGAGAGATGGGAATGAGAGGAAATTCTCTCGAAGGCTTTTCCACAGCTGAATGTTTCTTAGATGACTCTCAGTTAAGAAGAATAGACTCAGAGAGGGATTTTGGTGCTGATGCACAACTGGCCTCTGAAGAGAAATGCTCAGTTGTGTTTTTCAGTGAGTTATTTTCCCGTGCTGTTTAATATGCTCCCATCTCATTGTTTTTTTGTTCTTTTGTGTCATGCAGGAGGTCATTAAGTTAATTGTGACAAACTGCACCTCGGAAAGTGATTCTGAAATGCAAAGTGAAATACTCCTTCCTGTAGCAACAGCTACATTTTACCACTGAATTTAATGAGGCTGAATCTATGGCCTTGCCTTCATTCAACAAATCTCTTCTGTGAGCTTAGAGATCTAGAAAGTCCTTAGCAATAATTCATTTATCTCTTAGTTTCAGAAGGCAACATGCCTCTAATAATTTGACGTCTTTAGCCAGCCTCGTGTTATCTTCTAAGTCACTACCAAGATAATAAATCTATTTAATATAATTAAAATATGATATCATATATTTATATTTTAATATTTCAATGTTTATATTAGTACATAATATATTTAATATTTATATTAAAT
>JAHREE010000084.1:2841357-2886495 GCA_033628505.1 Tringa tobata
GGTGAGAGCCTGGCCCAGGTTGGCCAGAGAAGCTGTGGCTGCCCCATCCCTGGAGGGGTTCAAGGCCAGGTTGGAGGGGGCTTGGAGCAACCTGCTCTGGTGGGAGGTGTCCCTGCCCAGGGCAGGGGGTGGGAACTCCATCTTTAAGGTCCCTTCCAACCCAAACCATTCTATAACCACTGACACCTGTCTTTCAGTGGTTTGTCATTCTGTGGCAGATTATTTTTCAGATGCAGCCTAGTATTTTGACGTTATCTCTGCATTATTCTTTCTGGAGAAGTAGGTTCGTGTCTTGCAGCCAGAGCTTGGTTTATTGCCAGGTTCTATCAGAAATGCAACCACAAAACTTCAGGGAGGGATGAATTACATGTCCTTATTTAAATAGAACCCCCTGGTTCTGTTACATTCAACGTACTGTCAAGAAACAGTTCTTCCTTCAGAAGACAAACCACCAGTTCGCATCATTGCCAGGAGAGATGCCAGGAGGAGCCTCCATGCCCCATAGCTCTTTCCAGCGATGTTGCTCTTCAGGAAAAATGCTGAAATACGTTGTGTCAGCGGGTGGGAAATGCTGCCTTCAGATCTTTGATGAACAGAGGAGAGCCTTGATTCCTTGTTTTCATTTTTTCCCCTGGGGTTATTCAACATGCCAAGTCTAAAATTAATGCTCATGATGATCTTACAGCAGAATGAAACCCTGGCACTGGAGGCTTTTATGGGCTGTGATGTCACGCCTAGAGACAAGTTTGTTTATGTGGTTGAAAGTGGACTTACTGGGTTTTCCCATTGCTTTTTGTCTGCCCATGCCAGTACAGCCTGTTCTTGCAGAGTGTTGAGTTCCTAAGAAATGTTTTTGAAAAGAAAAACAAACATTATCTTTCAGATCTGTAGACATCTTCTCTTTCAACCTTTTATTTATCATCTTAACCTTTCTGGTGCGATATCATAATCCTCCTTGGCATTAATCCAATATTTCTCTGGATTGGTCAATGGTCTGGATTGCTCAGCGCTGCAACTGGAAAAGCAGGTTGATTTTTATAATTTCTTACCCTGTTCTTATTTTTTTTGTATCCCTGAAGAACTCAAAAACTTTGTTTGGGATGTGTTCAGATTAATGATAAATACTTTGATTGCAAATTTGGATGGTTTAATAAGATGTGATGATGCTACTTCAGATCACGTGTTTTGGAAATTCATGAACCGAAAGCCTGCCCTGCCTTCAAACCCATCAGCAGACTTGTGAGAGGAAGGACACGATAAATAGGTTGTTTTCATGCCACTGCCAGTGGGACTCAGATCATTCTTATCAAGGGATGGTTTTGATGTGCGTGTGAATATCAGTTTGCAGCTCAGCTGTTGTTCCTCGCTGTAGCTTTTCCCTATTTTGGTTAGACAAGATGAATTCATGTCTCCGAGCCTGCTTGAACAATGCCTTGCACAGAGGCACTGTAGTGCCACTTTGGTGACCTGTGTTGCTGAAGAAGATCCATGGTAATGCTCTTCAGGGCCAGTCCAGAGATTGGTAATGTGGAAATAAATCTGGGCTGTAAAACCACTCATGAGGAAGGGTAAGGTCAGCCAGAGCTTGGCCAGGTCAGGCGTAACCAAAGCAGTGCCAGGCCAGTGGGGCCAGCACATTGCAAAAGTATCAGTGAAAACAACCATAGAATCATAGAATCGCCCAGGTTGGAAGGGACCTTTAAGATATTGAGTCCAGTCATCAATCTAACTCTGATAAAAAACCATCACTAATCCATGTCTCCAAGCTCTATATCAACATGTCTTTTAAATCCCTCCAGGGATGGTCCTTCAACCACTTCCCTGGGCAGCCCGTTCCAACTTTTAACAACCCTTTCAGTGTAAAAATTTTTCCTAATATCCAATCTGAACCTCCCCTGGCCCAACTAGAAGGCATTTATTCTTGTCCTATCGCCTAATCAATGACTTCCACTACAGATTGGCATAAATGATTTTTTTTTTAATGTAGAAACAAAGATGCCTCACTTCTGTTTTCTGTAAAGTTTCATAAATGGATCAGCATCTGTAAAAACTTACAACTTCATGGGGGGAATCTTGCTTCAAAGACTTTCTGTCTGTTTTGCTGCACTTTATAGGTACTGCATTATATTTACTGAACATTTGCTACTTACTGGCTTGTCGTTCTGGGTGTGGTGGCTCCCAGTCGCTGTCTACCCTTCTTTGGAAGTTTGCTGTGAAGAAGGAGACTGTGCTAAAGCACTTGGGTCTTTATTTTGGACCACTAATTGGAAAAGACTTGCAGAGGCAATACGTATGTGCTACTACGTGGAGAAAAAGCAGCAAAAGACGGCATGTATGTTCTAGACCCATGAAGTATTTCTTGTCCAGAGAGAATGGAAGTCAACCAGAAGTCTTTCCATTGACTGCACTTAGATTTTGGATTATGTTTTGTGTATGTAAGTGGCGTCCAAAGGTCTGAGCTGTTCACAAATGGTCCATGTCTGTTGTAGTTACTAGGAAAGGCAGGGAATGGGCTAGAGTTCAAAGCTTCAGCTTTTTCGATTCCAAGTCACACAGACAAAGAGAAGAAAGATGCCATTATCCAACCTGCTGCAGTACTTCAGAGTGCCGAGTTTCCCTGTGACCCAACTCCTCAGCTATTAGAAAAAGTAACAAAAAATGTACTGGCTGGAAGTACATTGGGCAGGAACTGGTAAATCTCAGCAAAGGGGAAGAGTCATTCTGAAAATGGTCATAAATATAGTTGGGCTGGAAATTAGGAATACAGAGACTTTCTGAACCAGATCTCTGACAAGTAAAAGATGAAGATTGGTAAGAGGAGGGAGGGGAATCTTAGGGGAGCATTCTGATGCTGGCAACGTCAGCAGCCACAGAGTACCTTAGGAAGGGATTACATGGTACAGTATCAGCCACTCTGGGGACTAGGCTCAATGAAGAAATATACTACAGTAAATACTCTGAAAGACCGTAAAGCATGCAGGTATTGGGGGAGCTGCAAAATCACACAGGGTAGTTTTCTTTTTACACTGCATTAGCTACTGAAATAATCTATTCAAGGACAACATACCATCGTGCTGCACTGAGGAACTAGGACGGGTCTCAAATTAAGACTTACATCTCATGTTGATTTTTATGTACAATATTTAAGAAATAATGAATGCTTTGAACTTGAATTTCTCATCTTCCCATTAAAAATAAAATAAAACAAAAAACAGACCTGAAGAATTCAGTTCACTGGAGCAAATTAGACTGTTGGTAAAATAGTTGAGGGAACATTTAAATGCACAAATGGAAAAGGCTTGCAGAAATCATTGCATAAAAAATAACCAAAAGAATTAAGAATTTGTTGATCTTTTCCTGAGAAATGGTGCTCTAGAGGACAGCTGTTTGCTATACTTGAAAACAATTCTACATGAGTAATCCATTTCCAACTCCAGGTGAGCGTAATCAATGGCACAGTTAAGTAGGATGTAAACTGCGTTCCGCATCTGCAAGCTCTTACTCATGTTAGCTAAGAAAATAAAAATCAATTCTGGCAATGCTTCAGTTATTGCCAAGAGGTCTAGTGTGTACAATAAACAGGAGTGAGAAGATGGGAAACCAGTTGCTCCTTGCTTATAAGTGCCCTGATAGTGATTAACAATTCCTTTCTTCAAAGGGAGTCCTGTAACCTGACCTGGTTTATCAATCTCAGCTTCAGGAATATACAAACAATTTCCAGCTTTACCGCACCTTTCCAAACATGACAAAGGAGTTTAAAGCTGGGGTTGTGACCACCGTGTCCGTTCCTGCTGAGAGGAGTGCTGGATGCTGCGTACCAACAGTTGGAGACACCACAGAGGGCAACGGCTGTTTGACAGTTATTTATGGTTCAGGTAAGTCAATAGAATCATAGAACGGTTAGAGTTAGAAGGGACCTTACAGATCATCAAGTTCCGATCCCCTGCCCTGGGCAGGGACACCTCCCACTAGGCCAGGTTGCTCAAAGCCCCATCCAGCCTGGTCTTCACGGAGAATTCTCCAGAAGTGTAGCTGGCTGTTAAATCCCAAAAAGTAAAATTGCAGATAACTTAAATTAGAAGTTCTTGTATTTGCACTGGGCGCTCTTCATGTGTAGCAAGCACACAAATTTGGAGAACACCCAATAAAATAGGATCAGAATGAAACATTTTTGACTTCAGACTTGCAGAAGACCATGAGAAAAATAGCACTAAAGGAGAATATGTCGTACAGCCACAGAAAATCTATTCATCCCTTCTTCCCTCAGTGGTGACAACAACGAACAACGCCTTACTTACTGATTAAAATAAAAGGTGACTCACACAGGCAGTGTGGGTGAATAAAATGTTACAAGACTGCCTTTCATATTTGACCAGTGTAATGATGATGTTGCAGACCTTTTATGGATGCTTTGGAATATACGTGAGCATAGAATGAATGTGGGGGTGAGAAACAGTTTTGGGGTTTTTTTCGCCATATATAAACCCTAACCACATGAATCTTAAATGAGCCTTAAAGCCATAGTTCAAAACAAGCCCAGCTGCACTGGGCTTGAGCTCTTTTTAGTGTGCAGAAAGAGCAGGAAACAGGAGCTTGTGCCCTTTTTGGAGTCAGTTTAGGACACCGTAAGTCCTAGGAGAGTGGAGCAGAGTAACTGCTGTCTTCCCCTCATCAGAAAGGCTGTTGCCCACGATCATGTTCTGCCCACATACTCCAGCCCAGGAGGCACAGCTGCACAATCCAGGTAGATGGAGTTTGTACAAATTAATGCCTGGGAAAATGTTTGTACTTTGTGTTTTCTTGCACAAGAGGCACGGTTTTCAATGGTGCAGAGTCAAACCTAATCTTGTGTGCTCAGCCTTGGACCTTGAATTAGAGTCAAGGCAGTCCCCTGGGGTCAGGATTTTCTTCCCATGTGTCATACAAAGAGTGAGAAGAGCTTCATTGGACACTGCCTAACTGAAGCAGTATGTACAACCTTAGACCTTTTCTTGGGGGTCAAGAGGGGACAAAGCAGCTATGGGACAGAGAAGAGGCATTCACTGATTTATTCCTGCCAGTAGTTATCTCCCTCTCCTTGCGTTCTCTATAGGTACCAGCACCTCCTCCTGCCAGATGACCTGCCCTTCCACCTCTTCATGGACAGAAGCAGCAGACAAATAGTTGTTCATTTGTGGAAAAACCCTTATTTTTCATTATTCTGCACAGCATTATTCTATCTTTGATACATTCATGCCCCTGAGGCACTAATTGTGGGAAAACCAGAACAGCAGGAAGGCAAGGATGTCTGGAGCTTTAGCTTCAACCACCCCTAAACTTCGGGGAGGTGTTTCTCTAACTCTGCCCAGGCATGCAATTGTCCATCTTTTTGGAACTGGAGTTGCCTAAAATCAAAATGATGTTTTGAAATGTAGGGTATTTGGCTCCTAAATCTACATCTAAGTCAATCTGTACTACAAGTTCCTTGCAAAAATTTGTCCTGTTTAATAGTCAGAGTTTGAATTTCCTACAGAGATATCACTTCCACAACCTTTTAGTTACAGACTTATAATTAAAAGTGTGTTTTTTAAACCTAATTTAATTTATTTTTGGAAGCTCTCTGGAGGTACACCAACAAGAAGGAGGCAATTAGTCAGTACAAGCACAACTTCCATTTGCATGGCAGCTTTTTCAGTAGTTTCCTCCTGCTACACAAATCACATCACTGCTGCGGTATTCCCGGCTGTATTTCTTATTTTCTGAAACCATGTAGTTTAGGACACGTTTGAAATTGAAATAATTATTATATATTGTTCTTGTGACATTTTTTTATGTTGAAGTGAGTCGGGGCCCTTGCAGGGATGATCCAGCTAATCCCCCTTTCCAAAGCAGGGCACTGCTGGAAGTCACTTGGCAGCATCTGGAGCGGATTGCCTGAAGGAAATGTAGGCAATCTGGGGATGTCTGGCTTTTGTCAGTACCACTGTATGCACTTAATGATGATATGATGCAAGCAAAGTCCTGCTTTCCTGCTCAGCCTCGTGATCTCAAGGTCTGCAAGCAAGTTTCCGAATGCTGCTGAGAGACCTGACTGTTTAATCTGTCGTGTAAGCAATTTAAGGATTTCCACTGCCCTTCTCTCCTGCCAGCAACTGGAAGCATAGTCAGGACCACACAGTCATAAGGAGTGTACCAAAACCCATCAGTTCTCAGGTTAGCATGTCTCTGTTTTGGCACCAGATTTGCTGGATATGCCAGAACACTAATGCAGGCAGAGCAGGTGCTTACTATCCAATGGTTTCCTGGACCTCCTTTTTTGCTACCTAAAAATGAAGGAATAAATAGGGCTGCTATTCTTGGCAAATCTGGGTCATGTAAAGCACAAGCTTGTGGCTACTTTTAGTGTGTAAGAATCAAGATAAAGCATGGTGAAGGGTTCTGGGTTTTTTGCTCCCCATTTTTAATATAAGCCTCAAATCACATGTTTCCCTCCTTCGTGATTTCAGCTCGGATTCGTACTAGTACACTACAGTATTTTAACACCTCACCTCAAAAACAGCACACCAAATAGCCTGGCTTCTAATTTGGAATGCTTCTTCAAGTGGTTTTTTTGCTTGTCCTCTCTAATTGCACTGAGAAGTGGTTGTATCATCTGTATATTCACAGGATGTCAACTCTAAACAATACAGTACAAGTCACCACCATCCTCCCATCACATCTGCATGAAAAGCATCTTTCTCCCAAGTTGATCTTTTCATGAGAGAGTAACCTTCCCATCTATCTTAAAAAATTCAAGCGCTACACGTATTTTAACATATGCCTTTCCCTGAACACTGGTAGGTGATATGCTGAGAGACTCCGCTGTCAGACTAACTACTGTCCATCCCTGCAGATCTAACTGTTGTCTCTTCTTCTGCACAAATTGTCATATGCCTATACACTGAAATGACCTTTTATTTTATGACTAATGATGCATAATCAACAAAAACTTTGAGCTGCTGAGCTAAGGAATTCTTGCAAAAATGTGGTTATTGTTCAAACACAAAATTATCATAGGATGTGGTTTTCAAAAGACAGTGAGGGATAAGGGTTGACCATCCTGAGATACGGTTCTGCTTTTGCGCCGTGCTTTACATTCTACTTTTTAAAAGTAATCCTGTCTCCCCGAGTTTCTGAGCTGAATTTCACCTCAAAAGCAACACAAAACTACATAAACTGCCATGTTCTCACCACCTGGCACTGCTGTTCTCCATAGTTACATAGGTTGAAATCTAGAAGCAGCTCAGAGTGTTACTGTTCAGGTCACGTCCCACAGGCCAAAGGATGGTACCCAGTAACTTACACATGTTCATGTGATTTATTGAAGTACTTCCCCAGATGTCTCCATAAGCAGATCAGTTTCACTAAAAAGCAAAGCAGCTTAAGAAAGAAATCAAAAGGTCCAGCAGCTGGAAATCAAAGCCAAGTAAACCCTGGAGGCACTACTGACAGTGAAGGTAATTATTAAAATGCTATAACTAAGGTTGTGTCATCTGTCACTATTTAAATCCTTAAGGAAAAGCTGTCTGCCCTTTGGAAAGATATCACCTGGTTCTGAGAGCCACTTGATGAAGATCCATAAGCAGAATAGACAGACAGTCATGAGAGAAGGGGTAAAGGGGTCTCTCTGTCCTGTCCTGCTTGTATTTTTCAAGTTTCTCAGTAAACCGCAAAGTAAATCAAAGATATTACATTTGAGTTGGTTTTTTTTTTCATTTGTTTCTAATGTCACCTTATGTGAACTTGTAATCACCCATATAATCTAGGGATTGGGCACAGAGAGGCAGGTAAGACATACAGTTAATTAATACCTAATGTATCCCACATGATGTGTCCTGATATGGAAGGATAATGGACCTGAGAGCACCATGAGAGTGGGGAAAAAACTTCAAGCCCCCTTGTCGGAGAGAGACAGGGCTCACCATTTCTTCCTGAGATTACATCCAAAGGCTCGCATTACATGTGGGGAGCTGCTTTCCCCAAATGGTCATCTCTAGAAGCAAAAAAGGGGGACAGTTTCCTCCAGTGACCTACTTGTTGCAGTTGAGGTTAGTGCTTTCATTCCCTTCTCTCCTGTGCAGAAGGATTCTGGGGTTGCCACATGAAAATTAACTTTTGGGAATACTTCTCGTGGCAACTCTTTTCACCGCTAAGCCAATACTTTGAGAAGGAAGAGTTTTCCACCTTCATTAACTCAGCTGGCCCCTCCAGCAGTGCTTTAAGTGCTTCATTAAGAGCAACTGTTTGATCTGCATCCATATTGTTCAAACAATGTCTGTGTTGTTAGGAGCAATATTGCTCAGAGCAAGCAAAGGTTGCATTGGCCCCAGAGGAAGTCTGGAAAACACTCTTGTGGAAGAAAAGTGCATTTTTTACATGCGTCCAGTGTTTCTGTCTCCTTCCAAGTTTGGTTTACCATGAAGAGTCATCGTGGCGGCGTGAGGAAGTGGAGGAGGCAAATACATGCCTCTTGCTACAGACGTTTCTCTGTTCCCATCCTCATTTGGACATTTGCTGGGTCCGTGCAGGCTCCAAACCTTGTCCCTTGGCTCTGAGCTCAGGGAACAGCTGGGCAGCCTTGCTCTCTGGCCACTGCACAATCTCACCCAGTCACACGTATGGCATCTGCGAGCCGCCCACGCGTCGGCCAGCACACCTACGCGCAGAAGGAAGGCCCCAAAAAAGACAGATTCCCTCAGGTTTCCCTAGGAATGGAGTTGTAGAAGACTAATATAGGAAGCTGTGGCTTAAATAGAAGTGGTGAGAAGAGTAACGGCGATGCTGTGGTTGTGGTTCAGGACCCAAGAGATCTAGCACTAATTTAGCTCCTCTGCTGCTCCCTGAGTAATTTTGAGGAAGTCACGTAATATCTCCAGGCTTTGGCTGCCCATCTGTAGGCTGAGTCAACACTTCTCCTCTCCTAAACTTTGCCAGGACCTGGTGTCTGAAATACTTGGGCTTGATCTAAGACAGAAGAAAACTCATGTAATTATAGAGAGCTCTGCAAATTATTTAATTAACTGTGTGATTTAAAGGAAAATGCTATTTGGATGTGTTTGAATCAGCTACAAAATGCTACATTGAGTCTACTATATAATACTAAAAATAACAATATATAAGCAAGTCACGGAACATAACTTTCAGAGAATCAAAATAGCAATGAACAGAATAACCATTGCATTTTTAAAACTACCACATAACACTTCCAAAAAAGTGACCAAATTTTATCTGCTGATTAGACAGCCAGTGAGGCTTATGCACGAAAATCCTCTTCCACAAGTTGCTTCAAAATGTGAAACTCTTAACAGCCCAGACCAGTTGAGCTGACTGGTGCACAGGAAAAATAACCAGTCACGGGGTATCTTCCACAGACGGGTGGATTTCATTATGAAGTTTGTATTAGCATGTTCTTGTTGTCATTATACAGATTATGGCAGGATGGCTGGCCAAGGTTCGAACTATCCTGTCCACTAGAACCAGGACTCTGCCCAGCCCAACACCCTTTTACAACAGAAGCAAAGGAAAGCCTAGAGGGAAACCATGGGAGATATTCAGCTCAGGTAATTTCCTGAGACAAATATCATACTGAAGCAAAGTGATTGGAAGGCTCTGTTCTGAAATAAGGCTGCCCACGGAGCAAGGTACGTACAACGTGGATCCATCAGTTCAGGGACTGTTGGAGGTGGGTGCCTCGATAAAGTACATCTGCTCAACACTCTTCTCTCTGCTCTTCCAGACTGTCTGCTTGGCTTCCAGACTCTCCACCCTCTATTGCTTTGTGAAGCTGGTTGTGGGTTTTGCTCCCAGCTCACGCTGGCATTAACGATGACGGCAGTTTGAGCGAATGTACGTACGCTGCAGACAACTGACAGTTATAAAAGCCCGACCAACAAAAACACCTCAAAGATAAACCATCAGAATACCACAGAGATCAGTAAGGGAAGAATCATTTCCTACTCTGAGAACAACTTGTAGTCCAAAAGTATCTGTTAGGGGATCTGCTGCCCTTGAATTAGTTTAATCCCCTGTTAAGCCTGCTGATGCTGGCTGCCTCCACAAGCAGTTTGGAAATGCCTCCTTCTTTCCTCTAGATATCAATGACATGCATTAACACAGACCTACTGACCTTGGAAAAGTATCCAAAATCCTCTCTAAAGAAGATTTCAGGGGTAAAAATTACAGTATTGCTGTCTCCATAAGCTCAGCATCCTGGCACTGTGGTTATTTCTTACTGGTTTGATGTGGACAGCATTACTGGAAAAAATCTCACACATTAACTGGCTAGTGATAGAGCCATCAAAAGCCAAGCAATAAGCAACAACATATTTGAAGAGTGACATCTTCTTCACTTGTCAAGGAATGCAAATGTAGCAGTTGGCAGATTATTTTATTTACAAAGAAACAGAACAGCAGTGGAAGATTAATTCTGGAGGTAGTCATCCTTTAATCCTGAGCAGAAGCTGAAGAATATTGTGCTTTTTGAAGTCAGCTGTCACTTGGGATTACTAGCTATTACTAGATTTATTATTAGGGATAGCATAAAGTACAGAAGAAAGCTGAATTCTTACATCCTATCATGTGTTCTAAGGGGTTTAGGGACTCAGTCCATTGTGGAAATACTTTAGAATAGGCAGTCTGCACGGGATGACATTAGGAATTTTGTAGGTAGGACAGAGGGTATGAACAGAAATCGTCTCAAATAAAGGCTCTTATTTCTCTCTGCTATCTTCTGCACCACGTAAGTTTCCCATTGTCTTTCAGTTTTTTTCCTGTAGGTTATCCTTTCCTAGACTTCCTGATTGTGCTCATCTGGACTGCCCTGATTGATCCACAGGTCTTGCAAATGGCAGCACCTTGTCATCCTAAGCATATGAAAAGGATTTTTTTTTTTTTTTTCCATGTCCTTTGCAGATAAGGCTCCTGTTTCTCCATCTGAATGGGACTGTTTTATTTTTCTTCAACAAAAGAGCAGAGTTGATCCTTAAGGTTGGGGAATGACCAAGACCTCCATCTCTTTCCTGAAGAGAATCCAGAGTTTCTCAAGTGTGTTCTCACAGGACATTCAGGACAGCCAGAGAGGCACCAGATGTGCTTCAGACATCTCTGGACTTAGAAGCTGTCAAAGACCATCCAATGTGGACCATTATGTGTCACATAGTGCCTGAGGTGCCTCAGCTTTTGCAATGCTTGCTTCAAGGCTCTGGCCTGCCTTTTACCGTCAGCTCTGTCATCTCTCACCTGAGCTCTCGTGGAGATGTGTTTTGAAAGCCTTTGGGGCACTATTTTCCCCTTGTTCTCAGGCAGTCATTTTTCTGCTACTTTCAAGGCTTTTCAGCCGGAAACCCCAGCACTGGTACGACTGTTCTCATGGGAAAGACCTGCCACTGGCATGGGAATCTCCCTGTCTTCCTTACCTTCCCCTTCCTTACTTTCCTTCCCATCCTTACCCTGTTCTTACCCCTTATTGTATAAGTTTTCATTCATATTAAACTAAAAATCATTGTATAGCAAAGTTGAGAATGGTAATTTAAGTACCTCACATTACCCAGTATTATATATGGATGGAAGCTTTGCAATTGGTCGTGTGCAACAACTGCATGATGCTTTACAGGGAATTATAACTATTTTCCCGTAATCAGAGCTGATCACAAGGAAAAATTTGCAGAAGCAAAGGGCCCAGCACAGCTGTGGGAAGTGCAATGCCGGGGGCGAAGTTCCTCACACAAGAAATGGAGGGGCTGGGTCCTCAGATCAGGCCAAAGAAAGGTTCATGCCCGTGTCCAAGAAGAAAAGAACCAGAGAGGGAGTGCAGCACGACACAAAAAGCAGACAGGGGGACCCTCCAGGGGAGAGAGAGAAAGAGTGTGCAAAACTGTGACTTGCTAACCCCCTCATTAACGCTTATGGCTAATTATGGCAATTAGCAATAAATACACAGTGACATTATCTGATAAGTAGTTACTTCATCATAAAATCAAGTGTTGTTGTGTATGTCTTTTTCCAGTTCTTGGCCAGAATTAGCTAAATTCTGGATACTGTTGAAAAAAACCTGTTGATTATGTCTGAGAAAAGGAACTCTACTCTCTGTGGTAGCCTTGAAGTAATGACATATATTTGTGTTACTAAATTATTACTTTGCATTAATTTACTTTCGGGTCACTTTAGGGGAAAGGGGGAATACTGAGCATAGAGCAGTATTAAGCTGATGAATATATAATCAGCTGAATCATCACAAATGAGGAAAGGAGTTCATTAATTCAACAGTAAAAGGATTTTGGATCTTGATTTTTGATAATGAATTCCGTGATCCCTAGTAGAGAAGCAGAAGAAAACTTTCTAGCTTTTACTGTAAAATACTTTGTTCTGTTAGCGCTTCCACTGGAAAATCTTTTTAAGTTGTGAAGATTTTAGAAAAATCCTGTGCGGGAGAAATGACTGTGAAGATGGTGAATTTTTGTTAAGGAGGAGCTCTGCTGTATGTGTCAGCCTTGTGCAGAAGTCTTAAAATACCCCAGAGCACCTAATTCTTTGCATCATAAGGCTGGCAAATATGCTGGGTAAGGCATTCTTTGGATGTGGCAGCCAGAGACCAGATAATGCCAGAAACAGCAGCAGATGCTAAAACTTGTGCAAGAAGCAGAATTCATTTTATAGTGACATAAAGGCATTTAGGCACCCGGGGGGTATTTAGGCAATACCTTTTGAGATGTCTTAAGCAATCTTTCCCATCCTCTAGATGCCCCTCAGGGAGGGTACCAGTCCTCTGTAGGCCTTGTGACACATCTACCCATCCCCTGTGGATGCTGCGTGTACTCCTGGCATTCAAAAGGCACTTGAGACCAATGTGTGAATGATTGGATCAAACTCCTGATGGGTCTAGACTTGTTGGAGCTCCCTCTATAGCCAGGGGACAGAGTAAGGCTTCACATTGACCAGGAAGTAAGCCTTAAAGACTATACGGTTGGAGATGGATTGTGAGAATAGGAGTGAGATGTTGGCCAGTTCTGTGTGCATATTTATTTGCAGCATTTTGAATTGGTCCTGAAATTTAACATAAAACTATCTGCTTCAATCTCCAAACACAAACAGGTCAGTTTTGTAAGCACTCACTGACTTTAGACTTACAACCAGAAGACACTGTGTCAGAAACTTAAATTGAGACAGATAACTGTAAGGTAAACAACAGATGGTTATCAGAAGTAACAAAGATGAAAACTTTGATGTATGTCAAGATGTATGTATGTCAAAAGATCATGAAACAAAAAGAACCATTACATATAAGTGTCAACTCACAGAACTGTATGATTGTGTTAAAAAAAGGCTGCAAGCTTTTCAACTGAGTTTAAAAAAGCCAGAGGAGTATTTGTGAACATGAATCACAAAGACAAGTAAACAGAAAACATTCCCCAGTTAAAAGGGAAGTTTGGAGACAGAGGGAAGCTTTTTCTCACTCAACAGAATTGTTGATAGAGCAAAGATAAGAGAAACTGAGGGTGGAAACACAGGAAAAAAGGAAGAGAATTAAGGTGTTTGAACAGACTTTGTTGCCTTTATGCAAGCAGATGACTGAAAAATTTTACATGTCAGAATACCAAAATTTACCACGTTATGAAACCAATCCAAGCTTTTAGTTATGGAAAACTAGACAGCTTAGCCCTTTTGATTGGAAGCTTTGAACATGGAAAGTGCATTTGACAGTCTGGCTACGCTTGGAGTCAAAAAGCCTACGAAAAACCCCAAATCAAACCTTGATCCTAGGAACAAAACCCAAAATAAGATCTTGATAACGAATAGGAGTGACCTAATTGAACACAAATCATCCATTTCCTCTGTCAGTAATCAAAGGCTGACCTTGTTTCAAATACCTCTCAGCAAACAGAATGCAAAGAAGATAGAGAAGGAATTAGCAAACTTAACAAGTTCTTCCTATAATTTTTTTTTTTTTAAAGACTGCTTTCAGTCCTGCTAAAAACTTGTCAGCAATAATCCATGGATGACAAAGAGAGAAAAAAGGTGATACTTATTTCCAGCTGGTGATATTGAGACCTCTGCCTCTGCTACATCTGGGAAGCTCCAATGCAAGTGAGTTTTGTGAGAACTCAAGAAGGTGAGAAATGAAGAAATCAAACTTGCAGATAACCAGGCAATGCTGCAGACTATCTGGAGGTTGAAATGGTTAGCTCATTCATAAGAAGTGTTCCTCTGCTACGACAATGATTGTGGCCTCTTGTAGAGGCAACACGACAGTGGTGCTGATAGATAGCACATTCCCTTGATGCTCTTACTCCTGGCTGCAGGTGTGGTTGGGCAGCAGGAAGGAGACCTCTGCTTGCCTTGTCCTGGATGCAGCTCTGCAGGTCAGATGAAGCTCCTGGGAGGAGGAGATTTTTCTTGGACTGTCTAGGCATGCACATCTGGAGGAGAAGATGGGACGAGCAGTGTGAGAGCAGGAGGGAGCCAGCAGGCAGGAGCCTGTAGCGTTTAGACACTGGAAGTTTTCCGAGGGGCTTAGGGAACAAATACACGTCTTGGAGGTGGTGGGAAGAAGACCTTCCCAGTGGACCCCACGCAGGCTGCCCAGTGTTCGTTGCAACCCAGGGCACCAGGAGAAAGCTGTTTGCCTGAGAGAAGGCTGGTGAAAAGGACCTGCATGCCAAGGGGCAGTTTTGTTTTCTAACCTTTCATTTTAATCTGTCTCATCTGTTGGATTTGACTCATTCTGATGTCAAAAATTACTGGTTTTTGGTCTTTGTTTTCAGAAATCTTGGCTGTAGAGACCTAAACCTTTGCTATTTTTGGCAGTGTCCCTGTAAGTGCAGACAGATGCACCTCAAAGTAGTGGCTGGCCCGTGAGCCTTTCGGAGTCAGCAAGGCTTGGAAACGTCCCACCCAACATTAGGCACAAAGCTGAAGTAATTAAGGGAGGGAATAGCCTTTCCTAACTGCATTTCACTGAAAAACTGTATGTTTAGTGGAAACTTTTCCCTAAGAATGCCTTGCCAGGCGCACGAGGGGTTGGCTGGAGGCCTGAGCCAGGCAGGCCCATTGTTCCTATAGATCCCCCCAGCACCTCATGTGCTGTTTGTTAAATTCCCAACACCTGAGCAGGTGAATCTGTCTCCAAGAGCACAGACTTTCTCCCAAGATGTTCCAAACCCTCCTGGATGTGTTCCTGTCCAACCTGCTCTGGGTGAACCTGCTCTGGCAGGGGCGCTTGGAGTAGATGATCTCCAGAGGTCCCTACCATTCTGTGACTCAATTAAAATGCCTTCCTTAAAGTTCACAAGCTTATGGCAGGCTGAAAAAGAAGGTGGTCAGTCATAAGATGCTTCTTATTGAGAATTGTATTACATTGGTGCAATAAGATAAAGCCCCTCCTAGGATTACTGGATCCAGGACACTGGCTCTCATCCAGCATCCTGTATTTCTGCATCATGGATCAGGGCTCTCTAATAAAGGACCATCTCTAGGAACACCAGAAAACAGTGAAATGTTCTCTTTTCCAGCAGACAGAAGGCTGTTTACAATGGAGGGGAAACATTTTCGATACTAATAATGGTGTAGTGTTCTCCTCTTCCATCATTGCAAAGTTATTGCTGAGGAACAGGAGGAAAGAGCTGGACGTGTGGAGCAATGTGTGTGAGAGCAGGACTCCTGGGCTACTCCCAGCAGTTAGGGGAGGCCGAGTTTCTGATATAAATACTGCCTAAAGGAAGGAAAGATGGATTGGTAGGACAGAATCCCACAAATAAGTCTCTTGGAAAAATGTTTGCTGTTGTTCCTTGTTAAAGATTAGACTTAATTTTCAACAGATCTTAGTAATACATATTTTTCATACCTCTGCCTTATACCTATTTTCTTATATAGCATTTACAAGTATATCTCTATATACACATCCATCTATATATACAACATAGACTGATGAAAATTATTGTATATACTAGATTGCTATTAAGACGTTTCTTCCATTAATCACTATTGTTCTGTTGTTTTTAGAACTGAAGAATAAAAATGAAATAGATTTCTGCCAGACACTGACTAAAATAATATCACGTTAGTCATAAAAAGGGTTCCCGAAGTGAAAAAATACATATTTTGCAGACTTGGGACTTTAGCAAAGGAAGCAAGGTTAGTGTCTGGTGGGTGAGAAGAGCAGAGTCTGTGTTGTCCACAGAAATCAAAACCAGCTGTGAGCCTCAGAAAGCTCTGCAGGGAACCCCGGCAGGAACCCATGGACATGATTAACAATTGCACTTTAAAGGAATACATTTTCAAAGTGATGTGTGAGATTTTAGCCTCCCGACATCCACACAACGTGATGAAAGTCATGTGGCTAAGAGTCGTGCAACGCTGTGAAAATTCAGAAGATTAGGATCATTTGATCAAATGACGTGAGAACCATAGGATTAAAGTGTCTGTAATTCCAAGTTCCAAGACAATGGAAATTTATAAGTCTCCTTACATCAAGAGAATTTCAATAGCTGGAGGAGTGCAGACGGCATTGTGTGAGTTCACAGCACCCTGCAGTGCACAGATAGATAGATCTACAGATGGGTGAGCGTAAGTGAAACAGGCAAACCTGAATATTTAGTTCCCTTTTTCCCATGCAGGATTTTTACGCAACTACATTAAGTTCCCATATGTTGTAGTACAGTGTAGTACTGGAGTACAGTGCTTGAATATACAGTGTTCATCTACAGGTTGTAATAGTGGTTGTTGTTACAATCAAGAGTTTTGATGGATGTGTATTACTATTTTAGAGGCCTATTATAAATACTCCATCAAATACCTGTGTACAAAAATTAGGATCTTTAAATACTACCAATATTGCTGAACAAATTAATTACTGATACATAAAAAAAGAATAAAGGAGGTGTTAAGAAAGTAAATATTTTAGGTAACGTTCACCTCAGCTTTTGCTGACGTGTTCAGTATAAGGTAACTGTTTTGGCTTCTAAGGCAGAACAGAGAAGTCTGTCCCTTTAGATGCCGATCTTAGTCATTTATCTCCTTTCATCTCTCCATAATTCACCTTCTGAGCGTAGCTCCCTCCATCCCATTGTCATCTTTTATTTTTTTTCTCTAGGACTTTCTTTTGAGTTTGTTCAAGGATGTTCTCATTCTATTTTTTTAAATTTCTGGACTTTTCTCCCTTCTGTGTTGTTTTTTCCTCCCTTCAGAAGTCTTGCTTTGTTGCCAGGAGGAAGAGGAATTAGTCACAAATGGGTGAATCCCAGAAGTTTGGTTTCTTATCTGATATCTCTTAAAAGATGAACTTTTGCATTTCCGAAATTGGCCCACAAAGTTCATGAGAACAGAAGGCTCATGAGAAAAGGCTGCCTTGCACGATTTTGAGTGTTTTCCCCTTTTCATTTGGCAAAGCATATGATTTGAATAGAGGACTTTGGCATTCTTACTCATAGACGTTGCCAGAAACCGGAAGCACAAAGGCTTACAAAACTGAAGCAAAATGAAAATAAATTAGTCAAGGGTTTTGAAGCTAAAAATAATTTGGTTTGCGGAGTTCAAGCTTTAAGAAAAGGTTCAGGGTCAGGAGCTGGAAAATATCTAATTTGATATGGCTTAAATTTGCCCATTGATACAGTTTTTTGAAGTTTTACAATTTAGACCTTGTGTCCAATGTGGGTCTGAAAAGAAAGAAGAGCTGTATTTATTCTGTCAAACTCCTGCCTGACCGGGGACAAGCAAGCTGTGTTTTATGCACTGGGTGCATTCTCACACCGTGGAAGAGATGGTCTCTGCCATAAGGGGCATGGACTGGAAGCAGGCAGGCAAAAGAGCATCATTATCCAGAAAATACAAGCGAGGAACGTGACTTGCCCAGAGTCGCGAGGTGCGCTGGTGGCAGAAGCAGGATTCGCTTTAGAATCAGCTCACACTCAGTTATTTTCTACTGTTTAATAACAAACTTTTTTGACACTATTTGTTCTGACAGCAACCTTAACCGGGAAGCTGGAGGCTGTAAACTATGCATGGTCAAGAAGCATCAGAGCAGACTGAGGGTTACAGCTCTGTGATAAAGTTCGCAGTGATGGGAAAGGCAACGCTTCTATTAGAAGTTGCCTTCAACCACCTCTAAAAAAGCAGGGTACTCTATCTTTTACGAGAAAAACTCCAAGGAGTCTTTTTCATATGACAGAAACCTATCATTTAATTTCCTGCAAATGGATTTGTGCGTAAAATAGTGACTTTATGTAAGTCTAAAAATATTTTGTATAGGGTTGAATCGCACCTAATTTTTGTTACTAGAAAGAATGGCTGATGAAGATAGTAATTTTTTTGTGGAAGTCATAATACTGTTTTTCAAACTTAGAATGAAATAAAAGAAAATTGACGTCTCTATACAGCTCTGCTGTTACTATACTCTTTGAGCACCAAAAAAACAGTTACATATTAACTCTTCTATTAGCTCTGAACATTTATCTTTGGGTTGACTCCCAGATAACTGCTTATATTTGACTGGGACATTAATGTGAATTTTTAGATGAGCTTAGAAAAGAATTTTTAAAAAAATCACAAAATACAAGGATTCCAAACTCCATCTTACAATAAATTTATTGGTGAATGGATAATGTGCCAGAGCAGAAACAAATAGCAATGATGGAGCTTGGGACAATCTTTCAAAAATGAAGTCATAAAAACTTAATGTGTCTGGAAGAAAATGAAGTCCAAATGTTTTACATTACATCTAGGAAACCAGTGCATTTTAATATGACTTACAATTTTTACTGTAGGGCTTGTTTTCTCAGCAGTTATAATGGATAATATAATTGCAGGAGGAAAAGATAAATATTTTAAACCAAACTGAAAGCAACATTGCATTAGTTGCTGCAAATAAAACTACTCTCTGTCAGATACTCAATACGTGGATGCTCATACAAATGCTTAGTGTTATTATCTATAATGTTTAATGCAAATGCAAAGAACCTGGCAGTTGAAAGAGCCACAGCAGCTAAACCAAAGAAAAGATGTAAATAAAGCGAATCTTACTCCAGTGTAAACTTGTAGAATTTAATAAAACAAGGACTGTGGGATGGCACTTCAGCTGATGCTTGCATGAATCTTAGAACTGTAGCACACAGGGTTCAAGTCCTGAAGCCACGTTACGAATTCCAACTTTAAGATTCCAAACTGAACGCCCTAATGCACCTCTGCAGCTTAGATCAATATACAACTATGCAAATATCAGATATGGTTTAGTACGCTTTAAAAATCCTGTTTGCTCCCAAGAATAATTACGCACGAGCTATTCACTGTAAATTGGTTCTTCCTGTTCTGTTTCCTGTACGGACTCTCTTTTAGCGACTGATTTGCCCAAGGATATTTATAGTGTTCTCCTTAGCCTATATTGCCTGACGAATCATTAGAATGGATACTGCTAGGAGGCTAGGATATCCCAAGCAGCGAGATACAGTGCTGAGAGATTCAGAAAAAAAAAAACCACCAAGCAATTTATTTATGTTTTGCCAGAACATCTGGGTTAATCCAATGGGCAGCGCTGCCAATGAGCAGGTAAGTGAGCAATACCTGGTGTGATTATATGAAGGATCTCCTTGACTTCACAGAGCTCCACAGGGCAAAACTAGCAACACGCCTATTGAGGGCTTCTGCATCAACTTCAGAGGGGGAAGGAACATCCTGGGTTGGGTACATCTTGGGAGGCTGCTACAGACCTCCTGACGGATAGCAGACAGAGGAAGAGGTCTTCCCCCCAAAACTACCAAAAATCTCCTACCTGCAGGCATCTATCATTATGGGTGGCCTCAACCATTCACAGACAACTGCTGCGAGGGTGATGTGGCTTCATGCAAGTAGCCCAAGGTTAGATTGTGCAGGTGACGTGTTTCTGATGCAAACACTAGAGAGACCTGGCCAGGGGTGTTGCTCCGTTGGACTCACTGTCCACAGACTGAGAAGAACTGATGAAAAATGCAGTTGCTGGTGGCATCCTGGGGTCCAGGGAGTGCAACACAATAGAGTTCAGGATCTGGAGAAAGGCTGGATATAAAACTGCAGAGCTAGGGCTCTAGAATTCCAGAGAACAGACTTGGTTATTTAAAGGAATTGCTGAGCAAAATCCTCTGGGAAGCAGCCATGCAAGGGCAGGGTGCCTGATGGAGCTGGATGACTCCTTCAAAGGGAACTCACTTAGGGATCAGGAACAAGCCACCCTTTTGTGTGGGAAAACTAGAAGTTTCAGCACAAGGCCAGCTTGACTGAGGGAGCTTCCTGATGAACTAAAATACAGTGAACACGCTTGAAGAGGAAAAAATCAGGCAACAAAGGAAGATTATAAAAGGACTGCTGAGGTACTTGGGGACAAAAATCAAGAAAGTCAAAACCCAGATAAGGCTAAAAATAGCTTAATTAAATTGAAAAATAAGCACAAGTGATAAAGGGAAGACATGGGGCTGCTGATGTATAAGAGATGACACATGGATTATGTGGAAAAGGCTGAAGTACTCAGGGCCTTTTTTACCTTGCTCATCGCAGGCAGAACCTCCTCCCTGACCCCTGAAAGCATCAGAACAGTTTGGGAAGGAGCCAGCACTGGGTGAACAAGTTAGAAACTACTTCATCTGGATGTATTCATATCCCTGGGACTGAACTAAAGGTGCTGAAAAAGTTGGCTGCTGCAGTTGCCTTGTTGGCTGCTGTGATTGCAAGGCTCCTGTGTATTGTCTGTGAAAAGTTGTGATGAATGGAAAAAGCAAAAATTACAGTCATATTCAAGAACGGCAAAAAAAAAGAGGGTCTGGAACACTGTCAGCTGCTGGCTCACATCAGTCCCTGCGAAGACCAACGTGCATGATCTTCTCTTGGAACCCATCTCTAAACTCAAACAGGACAAGCAGGTAATCAGAAACAGTCATCCTGATTGCCTTCTGCAGTGAAGTGACTGATTATGGGAATGAGGGGAGGGAGGGGGATGTGCCTTTAGTGAGGTTTCTGACCCCAGCTGAGAACATATAGCCTGGATGATCAGACCATTGGGTGAGTTGAAAATTGGCTGGGTTGCTAGGCCCAAAACGTAGTACTCGATGGCCCTGTGCCCAGTTAGCGGCCAGTAACAAACAAAGTACTGCAGGGTTGGTCATGGATCTGATGTTCTTCAGTATTTTTGTCAGTAACCTGTATAACAAACCAGAAAGCACTACCCAG
This sequence comes from Tringa tobata, assembly GCA_033628505.1. NCBI lineage: Eukaryota > Metazoa > Chordata > Aves > Charadriiformes > Scolopacidae > Tringa > Tringa tobata. Next base: position 2,862,559 of record JAHREE010000084.1, read on the forward strand.
CAAGTTTGCAGGTGTCACTAAGTTAAGCTGCTGATACAGTAAAGGACACAGTTTCTATCCCTTGAGAAACTCGAGGATTGGGCCAGCAGGAATTTCAACAAAAAGATAGGTTCGTGTAGGTTGGAAACATCTCTGGAGGCTGTCTTGTTGAACCTTCTGCCATTAGATCAGGTTGCTAAGAGCATTTTCCAGTTGTGCTTTGAGTATCTCCTTTTCAAGTGGATGTTGAAAGACTGGGAGAGTCTAATGGAGGCTTTCTTTAGTGGTCAGGGATTTTGAAGAGATGGGCCTTTGCAGAGGGGTTGGGGAAGGTGGGATCATTCAGCATGACAAAGAGGAAGCCGAGTCTGGTGGCAGCCTAGAAAATACTTGAATGACCATTGCAAAGGTTATGGAGGTTACCTCTTTGCAGTAGTGGCAAATGGTATGATACAAGACAAAAGCACAAAGAACAGTTTGAGAGGTTGGACATTAGGAAAAATTTTCTCATTGGGAGGGTAGAGAAGCACGGGAATTAGTCACCTAGGGAGCTGATGGACTCTCAGTTCTTGGAGGTGTTCAGGAGTTGGCTAGGCAAAGCTGTGGCAGACCCGATCTAGTACTGGCAATTGTTCCTCTCCAAGTGGGGTTTTGAGACCTGCAGAGGTTCATCTCAGAAACATTTCTGTGATCTGATGCTGTTAGGCAGGAAGCCCTCAGATCAATAAACTCTGCTGTTCACCAGAAATCATTGTTGCTTTTCAACACTCAAGGAAGCACAGCTGGAATAAACAACCTTTTCCACCGATAACCGCCAAGAGAAATGGAATCCTTCTTTTTTCAATTTGCACTTGGCTGTAGCAATTCACACGATGATGACCTTCCTGATTAATTTCTGTAGCTCCCTTTAGCTAGAAATGAAACAACCTACCTTAGAGTAGCTAAAAATGAGTCAGGATTAGTAGCCATTCTGTTCCGAGAAGACAGAAAAGCCTGTGCTTACTCTTTCTTCCCTGCCCTGTCATGTTTCGCAGAGGTTAGCGTTTAAAATGAAAGATGGGCAAAAGAGTATATTTTCTTGGAAATACTGATGAACATTAAGAAGTTGACAGCAAGGACTACTGACATAATGGCAACTACTCTGAGGAATGAGACTCCTGGGGGTTTGATCTCTCTTCTGGTGGACACTGATACAATGGCACTAAACTCAATTTCCCAATGAACATCATTGGCAATTTAGCACAACAAGCAATGACTCTGTGAAAGAATCCAGAAGGTTCAAGCATTGTAACAGAATCTATTAATTTATTCCTTATACTTCTTGTTGCTGGTACAGATGGAAGCATCATTAGAGAAACAAGGCTATGTTTATGTTAGCTTAGTTATGCTGTTAATATATTTATGTTAATCTATACTCAGTAGATTCATGCTGGTTCACCTCAAATGTGTTCCATTATGCATCACATTTATAGATGAATGCATTCTCCTGGAATTGGGAGCTCATTTGCAACCAAGAAAAGGATTTCTTTTTTTTTTATTTAAAAAAAACCCCTCTGGTTCTGGCTCTCAGTACAAGTAGCAAACACTACTTCATGCCTGGTATTACTAATTTTGAATGAGTACTCTCTCCTCAGTGAAAAGTGGTCATTGAAGTTATGAATTGTGCTATTCCTGCAGAGGCAAAATGCAGGCATGGCTGCTTGCTTGGGGCTCTGACATAATAGCCGAATTTTAATTGTTTTTCACCATATTTCGCCTGTATTTCACCGAAGTTTTGCCAGGAATCTGACAGCTGTTTCAAGCTGATCAAATGGTTGGAATTTTTTGAAGTCCTATGGTCTATGTCGTTTACTGGAGTCAAACAAAGGGATTGGGAGTTTCCAAAACCTTTAGTCCTCTTGTTCCAAACAGCAGGTTAATTTTTAAATACTGAAATTGCCCTCAGTTTTAAAACAAAAGTAATGTCACATTGCAATAAAAACAAATAAGAGTTCCTTTGCAAAGGGAAACTAAAAAGTTGGAGGACTATGTCATTTGGAATGGAGATATAAAGTTAATCACTGAAATGTTTAGATTGGAGTCATTTAGGGAATGAGAAATTTCAAAATGTTTTGCATTAGCCGATGTTGTTGAAGAGGTGGCCTGGCAAAGCATAAAGCCTGTGCGTCAATTAAAAGTTTTCTGATAGCCAGGAAACCATTATTTTGTGATTCTTCTTGAGCCTAGAAGTGGCTCCCACTCTATAAATTATAATGATTTCTTTCTCTTTTTAAAATCAAATCTCCAGGTCTTTACTTCACTATTTCCCCAATAGCAATGCCAAATGTTTGTGTACGTGTGATAGCGCACCAACCCCAGCTTTACAGATACACATGCACTGCATATTCTGAAGAGTCCTAGATCAATGGGGATATTTTTGCCTATGAAATTAAGCGTGCACATAAGTGGGAGATCAAGGCCCGAGCAACGTGTTCACTTTCTTTCATCTGTATCATGTTAGACTCCTGCCCTGGAAAAACCATGAGATGTTTTTCAAGGAAACCTAATTCTGAAAATATTCCTGTTCCAAGGATTAAGGTGATGTAAAATACAGGTTCTTATAAGGCTCTTGGGGGGAAAAAACCCACATGTTCTTCACTTAGAGGTTAAGAAAGAAAGAAGCTGCTTGGAGAGAGCTCCAAGGCCATCATGGTCCTTCTATAGCATAACTACCTTGATAGATGTAATTGGCTCTGCAACAACCATGGTATGCAGAGGACAATCCAGGAATCACAGAATTGTAGGGGTTGGAAGAGACCTCTGGAGATCATCCAGTCCAACCCCCTGCCAAAGCAGGATCACCCACAGCAGGTTGCACAGGAACGTGTCCAGGTGGGTTTGGAATGTCTCCAGAGAAGAAGACTCCACCACCTCTCTGGGCAGCCTCTCCATTTACAGATTGCCATTAGAAAAATGTCCGATTACCCGATTTCTCCAGAACTTCCAATAAAGATAAATGGTGCAGAGCCTGGAGTTGGACCTCCGCCTCAATTAAGGAGCTGTGACAAATAGACTGAGGCTCTGGCTGCAATTTTTTGCCTAAGATCTGCACAGCCTCCTCATTAGTGATGCCCTGAGGGTACAACTCTTTCCCTTTATGGGAGAGGCAGTACCAGTGCAGTTGTGAAAGTTCTTTTGTTTTATTTTGCAAGTTGGGAATGTACCGATGAGTAACTGCTTTTGGGTAGACAGTGTTGTCACTAGAGATTTTTAGAAGTGTTTTCCATTAATTTAAAGAATGATTTGAAGCAGGTAAGAAAAAGAAGCAACTGTATTTCTGCGACAGAACTTACTTTATCCTTCTTATCCCTACACACCTGGATATAGGGAAGAGAAGGGAAGGGAAGATTTCAGTTGTAAGGGACCTACAACAATCACCTAGTCCAACTCTTTGCCCAATTCAGGGCTGACCAGTTTAAAGCATGTTATTAAGGTCTTTATCCAAACACCTCTTAAACCCAGCCAGGCTTGGGGCATCCACTACCCCTCTAGGAAGCCTGTTCTAGTGTTTGACCACCCTCTCAGTAAAGAAACACTTCCTAATCTTGCTGCTGTATCCTAAAGCCTGCTGCCTCCTAGCTTTCTTCTAACTCTCCCTGCTTCAGACTTTCCTCTTGCACTACTGGGTACACAGCTCAACTAAAGCCCTTTGGGAGTCTTTGGTACTAGCATTTGACTGTCTCTTGTCAGATACTCCACAAGACACTCACTCAGCTTTTGATTCCAACGTGGCAAAAGCCCATGTCATCCCTGTGAACCCCTGTTATCCCAGAGGAAACAGAGAACAATTCAAGCAAACCCAGTAGGACAGGATTTTATTCTTTACCTAGTTCACCTGCTTGTTACATTGCAGGTCCAATAAGAAAATCAGCGACAGTAAATGTGGTAAGAATGACATTGTTTTTCTTCTCTAGATTACAATGCTACTAAACATAATAATGAAAAAAAGCTGCCATTTTTTTGGAACAAAGATCTACTACGTGTTTTTCACTTAAGCAAGCAACATTCCTTTCTATTGCTCTATTATTCTGAACAACTAAATCCACTGCTCATTTTATTGGCTTAGTGCTGCACTCTAGTACTTTTGGCACAATCTACTAAGTCTAAAATCTAAGCTGGTGGTATAAATTGCACCAAAACACATACAGAAGGGTCAAAAATACATAGTTAGGAGTCTTCAGCTTCTCACTTACAATATATCACACCAAATTATTGGGAACAAAAAATCACATTGTGAATAGGGATGAAACTTTGCAAACACATCACAAGGAAGTGATGGGCTGTACCAAGAACACAAAAAAAAGAAAAGAATCCTGGCATCACAGTTCAGCCTTAAATATAGGAAGAGAGCCTTTCTTTAATCTCAGTTCAAATGCAAATAAAATTAATAGCTTATGAATTTTTTGTGTCATCTAGAAGCCAAAGCAAGGAAATAAGAGGAAGCTCAACTTCCTCTACTCTGAGCCAGTACTAAAATAAAAGTAATAGTCCCTTCTTGAATTTTTCTTCAGAAAAGTGAGGGATAAAAGCAGTCCCCTGCCCCAGTTACTTACCCCCAGGGTTTGCAGCACCAGCCTACAGAAGAACCTCAGACCTGTGGTGATTCCCTGCAATGAGCCCACAGCAACCTCTAAAGAGGCCACCCTAACGAATCTGATTGCTGGCACCTGTGAGTCCTTCCACGTGATTTCAGGGTGGAGTCTCCTGCTTACAGACCCCTACAGATTCCTGAAACTCTGCTCATGAAATGGATTAAAACTGAGAATTCCAATACCATCAATTTCTTGGCAGACTGGGGATAATCTGCACAACACAAGGAGTTCATCACTAGCTCTTTGTGAAACAATACTATTTCTTTGAACTTACTCACTATGAAACAGCCCTGGTTTAGAGTTTAATATTCAGTTTGCTAAGGTTACCTGAGAAGTAAGTGGCTCTGTTCCAGAGAGTGGAACTCATATAAGGGTACTGTTGTGTCCTTTATTTACACAACACGCAGTCTTGCTCTTTGACCAGCCTTTATGTCAGCTATTATGACCACTACGTGAAATGAGCTTTCCGGAGTCTTTGATCTCTAGATCAGAGCTTCCCAAATTGTCTCCCATGGGTCCTCCCATTGTGCAGGTGGTAAATGTTATCGGTGATGGTGCCAGCAGCAGCAGTTCCTGTCTCTGTAGTGCTCCATATGCACATGATGAAAGACTTAACACCTTCACCCTTTCTCCCTCATCCTTCTGGCACACGTTCTGTCCTCCCTAAACTAACTTGGCTGAATTTTCTGCAACTTGTCTCTCCCCTGCCATTTCAAAAGAAATCTGGAAAACTCTGCTGTAAAGTGGTACAGAAAGAGAAGGAAGCTGCGGAATATTGCTAAGGATGAAAGTAGCATCACAGTGGAAACAGAGCAATTTTTATTCTTGTTCTGTTGTTTAATAGGATTTTTTTGCGACTATAAATAGAATATTCCAATGAAGATGACAGATGCAGTGTCTGATGGAGATAAAACTCTGAGTTTGAGTCTTGACAAAACTAAACCCAAGTTCTAATAAATTTCCTGTTCCAGAAATTACTTGGCAGTCCAAAAAGGAAGTTGGGAAACATGTATTGCTTAACATACTGTTGAAATGGAATGTTTCACATTAGTGCATTTTTGCCTGTGGCTATGCCAGACTGAAGTCACCTTCAGCTTGTCACAGAAACTAATCCCAGCCTGGTGGGTAATTGGCTGGACAGACCACCTGGGAGTCTCGGGTGCTATAAACACAAGCCAAGAAGCTGTGGCCAAACACTTGGCAAATATCTGACTATGGAAACACAGTGAATGGAAAGACTTCAGTTGGCCCCTATTGTTGTTCCTGAGCTAGAAGACCAGAGCAGAAGGAAGTTTTTGCTTTTTATTCATTAATTTGAACAATGAAGGAAAAGTAAGAAATTGTGAATTTTTGAGAAAAGGTACCTTTAACTGAAGGAAGCTTTAATCTTAATCCTGGAGACGCAGACATCTTCACAGAATGCTGCTAAGCCACAACCCATGGTGTGAAGTAGTTCTAGGAATAAGTGGTAATTATTAAAGTGTATTTCATACACTAATATCAATTAATCCTTTTCTGAAGTTGTTGATTTATTGAAGGGTAAGACTGCCACTGAAGGACCTCGATATGCAGGCTGACAAGTATCTCAAGAAATTTAACTAATGCAAAGTCCGACACCCAGAAGGGAATGGCCCCAGGCTGGGATCTGACTGGCTGGGGAGGAAATCTGTTGAAGACCAGGTGGTCCTGGTGGACAAGAAGTTGAACGAGAGTCCACAGGGTGCCCTTGCAGTGACAAAGGCTCCTCACACCCTGGACTGCAGCAGCAAGATGTAGCTAATTGGTCCAGAAAAGTGATTAGTCCACTCAGCCCTTGTGAGTCCATATCTGTGATACTGTGCCCAGTTTTCGAGTCCCTTCTAACAAGACAGATATTAGCAAGTGACTGCATCCAGTGGAGGGCCACCAAGATATTTAGGGGCTGAAGCACCCAAGGAGTGAAGAGACTGAGAGGTCTGGTTTGTTTAACTTGGAGAAGTGCAGGCTAAAGAGGGATCTAATTGTTGTCTCTAATTGCCCAACAGGTGGGTTAAGAGGGAGTCAGACCTTTCTTGGAGGTGTGTAATGAAAGCGTGAGAGGAAACCATCACAAGCTGCAACAAGGAAAGTTCTGACATGAGAGTGTGTAAGTGGTAGAACAGCTTCCCCAGAGATATTATGAAAGCTACATCCTTGGGGGATTTTCAAAACTCTACTAGTCCCAAGCAACTTGATCTCACTTTGAAGTTGGCCTTGCTTTGTGCGGAGCTGACCTCTGGAGGCTCCTTCCAATCTGAATTATTCTGTGACTGTAAATACTGTAAATCCTGATTTACCAAATTCTTAATCAGAAGAAATGCACCAACTCCATTTTATCATGCTCAGCGTTTAGAACTGATACAGTGTGCATCACGCTATTGTTCTTAAAGCATAATTTGTATTTGTTTCCTCTCACTCCCCCCAGTTGAAAAAAATATTTCTTGCAGGCCTTGAAAAGAGCTGTGTTTGGGAATCTGCTTGGCTCCAGAATGGGATCTTTGATCAGAGAAAGTGACAGTCCCCAGGTACTAACAAAAAGCCAAGTGTTCTCTACAGCTTTCTTCATTCATGGAGCTGAGAACAACTCTGTGAAGGGAACGTGTGGATGGGCTTTTGTAGGGAGTTAATGGTCCTTTTTATTGGCATCTACTCTGGGCCAAGACTCAGGGGCACTTTCCAGGCTGGCACAAGGCAAGGCAGACAAAATTTATTTAACCTAGGAGCTAGAAAGCTAGGCAGAACTTTAAGACTAACAACAACAACAAAAATAATCTACTACTCATTACAGCCAAGCACAACCTCTTATTTTTCATGCAGGGACATGAAAAAATTGGGTCTAAAATTGGGTGTTTGACTTTAACCAACTTTAAAAATCAGTCAGCCCAACAAATGAAACCCTGCTGCTGCGTGTTTTGGTCCAGCCTAAAAAATTGTGGGAGGATTGCAATAAACATCCTTACTAATGAAAATTTAGCACAGCATGTGAAACTGTTTAAATTTCAAAATTTACCAGAGACCGATCCCTGGCAGCAATTCTGTCATTTCCCAGCAGCCCACTCTAAGTGGCAAGTAGTCCCTGACCACTACCCTTTCATCTGGACTCAGAGGTTACTTTTCAAATACGAAAAGTCCTACTGGTTTCCAGGTTGATAGGAGCCTGAGTCACAACCCCAACTGTACCCTGCTGGTGAGTCTGAGGGCACTGGGCTTGGGAAGTCTGATATAGCCTGGAGAGGTCTACATGGTCCAAAATCACTCTTCAAGACCATCTTTGCCAACCCTGTCAACTCATGAAGTCTATCAAGAACAGCCTGAAGGCTGAGCAATGTGCTCCCAATGGGGCAGTGGGGATCAGAGCAGAGGGAAGTGTCCTCTGAATCTGATCAACAAGGCTTTGCCATGGGCTAAACTCTCCAAAGGACACCTTGGGGGGGTGCGCAACCTTTCTAGGCTCCTTTGATGAATGATGAAACTCCGACAGTCCTGTCATAGTCTTTTGTAGCCCAGGCACATGCACATACTCTGAATCTGAGCCAGAGGGGATCCTGGTTTCACTGGTTGCTTCTGTGGAGATACATCATAAGTGGAGCATACATCATCTATAGGTCAAGTTTGCAGGACAGCAAAAGAAGTCTGACTGCACTTCAGTAACTGATCTGATTGAAACATAAACTTCTCTGACTCTTACTCACAGTATGTGAGGGATTCCTGGGGCCCAGATCAGAATCTTCTCTGGTGTACAATACCCTTCATCTTCAGTTCATGCCCTTTCTTATGAATCATAGTCCTCCTTAACTAGAGGAAGTAGGTCTGACTTGACAGGTCCCACAGCTAAACAGTTTTTCTCTGGTATAAAAATGTGCTTCCCTCCTTCATCTCCAGGACCTTTGCCTTCTGACATACTGTGTTCTCTGTGTTTAAGTGCCACCATTAGAACTTCAACGTTCTGCAGATAGGGATTTTTCACTCCCAAGTACTAGCTATGTTCAGGTTTATGGAGGGAAAGTTTATCCTAATTATCCTAGCAGCTGTCCCCAAACACTATTCCTGTACCAGCTGCCAGTGAAAAGAATGCTGTGCCATTGCACGTGATCAGGGACGGGGGAAATGAGGACTTCTGTGCTTCAGAAGTGCACTCCATCCTCACAGCCATGAGGGGATCTGAAAGAAACTGTCCTCTTGCCATGCTGAACTCAAAGACCACCCCATCTAGAGGTGCCCCCAAATCGTTCGAGCAATTCCTTGACATGTGTGCTGTGGTCCTTCAATAGAACATGGACCAAAGAGCTGTAGGGCCTGAGCTGTTGCTTGCTTGCAGAGCAGTGTGTATCTGCTGGGTTGGGTTCATGCCATGCTGGCAGAAAACCAGAGCGTGAATGCCCTTTGCAAAACTGCTGTCAGGGTCTCAGCAGAGTTTTCCTACTTGCTGATGAAGACAGAAGATAAGGCGGTGAGTTACCACTGAAAAATCTGTGTACACACTCTAAGTGACAGATTCACTCCTCCTGAAATGAAAGGAAAAGTTCTTCGGTGAGCCTCAAGGCATTTAGTCATCTACGACTGACGCACAGGGGTGAACAGGGGTGAGGTGGGTGTTAAAATAATGTGAAGGTGTTTCTGTTTTACATGTCATTTGTGCTTAAGCCCTTCTGGCATGGGAATGCCTGCAAGGAGAAGCCGGCACCTTGAGGAGCAGCAGTCTCCAGCCTCTTGGCTCTCTTTCCTTCCTTGGCTGAAAAAAAGGTATGTGGTGACACCTCTTTGCAAAATTATCTTCATTAAATACATGCTACTTCTCAGAGATCCCCAAATCATGTCTGTGAAGACAGGACACCTATTTCTGCTTTGGAGAGAATTCTCTAGGACCTCATAGCAGGATTTTATGAAAGCTATTTGAAGTAACCTTGGTTTAAAACCTCTGTTCAGGATAGGCTATATTTCCAAGGAAGATGGAGCAAGCTCAGTTTACTTTGGGTTTTAACATTTTTGCATCTTTTCCCTTCCCTTCCCTTCCCTTCCCTTCCCTTCCCTTCCCCTTTTCCTATAGTGTCATATGAGGAAGGTTTATTTTTGGAAAGAGCCATTTTAGGTGCTTTGCAGCATCTGAGGCACATCTGCATGGGGCTGACCCATACAACACAGGACCCACAGGAAGATGCCTCCCGGTGTGGTGCTGGGGCGTCTCACACGCTGGAGGACTCTCCAAGGCATCTATGGTGCCATTCAGCAGCTGCTGAAACCCTGTGTTTAGTGTCAGGGGCAGGAGACCTGAAAGCTGAGAGGCTTGACCAGGAGGCACGCGTGGGTTGGGTGGCCTGTTGTAGCTTCCTTATTTTCATGGAACTTGGAAGAAAACAGGAAAGGAAAAGAACAAGGCGAGTATAAACATATAAACAAATATGGTTTTGCAAACTGCCTGTGGCAAAGATGGACATTCCCGTGCTGGAGACCAAGAGTGTTTCCAGCTTCCTCTTCTTGTGTTCTGTACTTGGCTTTTGGATGAAAGATTAAGAGTGCACAGGCCAGTGAGGAGTATCCATTACTGACACCCCACCGACTGCCATCCCAAATCACTGGCAAAAGCATTCATATAACCATATAAAACAGCAGTGACACAGGCAAGCAAATAAAGAGAGGGCTTTTTTTTTTTTTCCACCCAGAATAAAAATAGCTGGAAAAAACCCTCTCTGGACCCAGAATGCAACAACTTATTTAGGAAAGCAAAGAAGATAGTCATGATAATGGGAAAAACAATTTATAACTAGTTTACGCTTAGTGTCATGCTACTGGTAAAGGGTGATCGTTCAGAGGCTGAGTGGCTACATAAATAGTGTAAAAATAATCAAATCCATCAGTTCTTTCATAGCAGCTTCCAACCGAATTGAACCAAAAGGTTCTTTTCCTACTTTTATTTGCTTAGCCTCAGTTGGATGGTCTACAAAACACAGAAGCACAGGAAGGAAGGACCTTGCTCTCAGGAGCTGAGAGACAAAAATATATGAATGTGTGAAGGAGCAGCATGAAAATTCAAAGGGAGGAGTCATTCCATTGGATGTTCTTAGTAAAGTTTATTGTATTGGATGATGTATTACCAATGCTCACATTGCCCACATCTCATCTCAATCTCCCCTCTTTCAGTGTCAAACCCTCCCCCCTGGTCCTATGGCTCCCCTTCCTGACCCAGAGTCCCTCCCCATCTCTCCTGGAGCCCCTTGAGGGACTGGAAGGGGCTCCAAGGTCTCCCCGGAGCCTTCTCTTCTCCAGGCTGAACAACCCCAACTCTCTCAGCCTGTCCTCACAGCAGAGGGGCTCCAGCCCTCCCAGCATCTCCGTGGCCTCCTCTGGCCCCGCTCCAACAGGTCCATGTCCTTCCTGTGCTGAGGGCTCCAGAGCTGGACACAGTGCTCCAGGTGGGAAATTTTCAAACAGCAGGCCTCCTGCTGCCTCAGTTGAGTGTCGGCCTCCACAAGCATGGCACGTTTGCCAACACCACTTCCAATAATATTCATGTCCACCAGTTTTACCTCCTTGTGATCCCTCACCTGTTTCAACTCTTGCCTCTCTTCTTAAAGAGCGATATGAAAATTGAGTTCCCATTTTTAAGGTGTTTATGAGCGCAACAAGGTTCCGGTACATGGCAAGATGCTGCAGCAACCACAACAACAAAACCTGGTAATTTGCTGTGTGGGCGGATGCTGTGGTTTAACCCCAGCAGCAGCTCAGCCCCATGCAGCTCCCTCACCCCCCACAATGGGAGGGGGAACAGAATCCAAAGGATAAAAGTGAGAAAACTTGTGCGCTGAGATAAAGACAGTTTAATAAGTCAGGGCAGTACGAGAAACAGAAAAGGCCTTGATGCTGTGTAAGCCCCGCTCAGCATTAAATAAAACATCCCTGTGTTATCAATGCAGTTTTCATCACAAATCCACACCAGTACTGTGGTGGTGATAATAATGAACATTTTCTGGCAGAATATAAAGAGCGAACAGATCAAACGTATTTCATTACCAAGACCTTGAATCGCAGAGGACTAAGGTGACCAGATTTTTTAGTTGCCCTCTATTTTATCAGTTTATCTTCTCCGGTGCTTTGTTGGTGCAGCTTTGGTCAGCATTGTGGGTATTACATATTTTCTCTCTCTCTACATAGTTAATACAAAAGATTACACATAAAATCACAGAATCACAGAATCTTCTAGGTTGGAAGGGACCTAAAAAATCATCTTGTCCAACCATCAACCTAATTCTAACAAAAATAAACACCCACACAACAAACAAAAAGCAACACCATCACTAAACCGTATCTCCCAGCACCACATCAACCCGACTTTTGAACACCTCCAGGGATGGTGCCTCAACCACCTCCCTGGGCAGCCCATTCCAATGTCTGATAACCCTTTCAGTGAAAAACTTTTTCCTAATAGTACTTAACAAATGTTCTTACTCTAACTCATGACTCAAGACTGACTAGAACAGGACACAGCTTTATAACTAGCATGGTCATAGTTTGTTTAAGTGCCTGAAGATGCACAATGAGGCTCTCCACCAAAAGAGAGTTCGGTGGCTGATTGATCCACCCTCTGATGTACACCAGTAACCAGCCAAACACCCATTCAGTTCCACGCTTTGGAGTTCCACTGCAAAAGAAAAAGCCTCCTTCAGTAAATGGAAACCTTTTGGTGAATGAATCGGGGACTACATCAGGGCTGGAACTGCAAATCAGAAAACTTCATTACAGATTTAATTGGGTCCATGTGCACAGCACCAACAGCTTCTAAAGAGAGTTTGTTGCTGCTGGAGAAAAACAGCCAGTGGGAAATAGTGAGAGGCTGAATTAAACTTGAACGCTCTAATCAAGACAAGGCATGGGTGTAAATTCTGCTGTTTTGATGTATCACTCCCCAGTGTTATTAGCTAACAACTATTGGTTTGCTCTATTTCTTTGAGGCAACAGATTGGGTTGGATGACATTTGTTTTCTGTACTATTGGTTAAAGGGACAAGTAAAGATTTTCTAAAGCAATTTCAAGCTAAGGAATAACTCATCGAGCAAATGAGCAATGTCACTGAAGATGGAGGAGAAAGAAACCCTATTTGATGCTGCTGATTATACAGTGTCTTCCATTGTGTCCAAAGAAAGACCTACTGAGAATGCTCAGAGTAATATTTTTCATAGGAAAAAATGTTTATATCATGGGGAAAAAGAATGTGACATCTGTGATGCTGAACTTTACCAAGGGACCCATGATTGCTCAGAGGCGTTAAAAATACATCCTTTTCTCATTGTATTCACCGAGTGAGGAGGATATATCAATGGCTATAGGAAGCTGGCAAACAGACAGCTCCAGCCAAACAGAACTAAATTGTTCCTCTGTAACTATTAATTTCTAAAAATCCATTGTTAATTATGCAAGTTGTGTCCCTTTTTCCCTGCCTTATCAAAGGACAAGACTGCAGTGTAATTAATTTAGACATTTTTTTTTCTTTCATAGAAGCACTTCAATTAAAGCCTCGTACCATTTAAAATGAAAATATTTTGAAAAATCTTTCATGCTCATTTTTATAATCTGATGAATCTCTCAGTAGCATAAAAAATCTATTTTTAATGTGAATCTAAAATAACATACGCTGCCTATTTTAGGGTATCGTATGAGGTTTGGATCTAGGTGATCTTTAGGGTCCCTCCCAACCCAAACCATTCTATGACTGCATCGGCTCAGCAAAGCGCTTGAATTAAAATTTGAAAATTCTGTGCCATTACTAAATATTCTTCTCAGTTCATTGCAATATATTCCTGTGTGTCATGTAGACTCGGTGCAGTTTTTCCTAGGATTTAGTTTTGAAAGGGAACACAATACAGAATGCATAATTGCGGGGCACTGTACTTGAATTTAGCAGACTGAGACCTGAGTCAAGGTGTGCAGATTTTGACCAACAAAACCAAAGTGTTCCTCAGATGGCAGTAGCCTTTCAGGTTCAGGACCAAGTATCAAAGAATCATCTACTGAATCCTCTAGTCCTCTATACAATGTTCCGAAGACAATTCAAGTTTGTACAGCCAAGTATCTTAGGGAGTCTAAACTTTGTGGGAAAAGAAACCGGGTGTGTAAACAATTAGTCCCACATGTTATATATGTGTATGGATCTAACTGCTACGGGTGGTCTTTCTATGAGATGAACTGTCACTGCTGTCCATGGCTGTAAATACAAAATTTAGGACCTCCATTAAGATGATACCTTTAAAATATAAACTATTTGACTACTGGGAAGAAACACACTGGTTTAGAAAGAGCAGAAGGCAATAACAAATGAGCCACTGTCCAAGAACCCTCTTTGGAGCACAAAATGATGCCAAGACTGTTCCAGTAATGTTGCACCGGAAATCAGATCTTTCCAATAATGAAGACTATGTTTTCAAAAGCAGCAAATGGTTCTGGCCTTCGAATCAAGAAAGTGTATCCTTTCTCAGCCAGGAAAGACCAAACAGCAGCTCAGTTGTAAGGCTGAAATTATCCTCTGTTTGTGAAACCTTGAGCAGCGTGACTGCAGAGGAGCTTTAATTCTGGCCTGAGGTGGTAGGGAGAGCTTTCAAGTGGTGACATGCTTATCTGCATCTTCACAGAGCATTATTCAGGAAATCAAACTGGTAATCCCATCAGATAAATCTTTTGAAAACTTTTTAATACTTATGCTTCTTGTTGGAGAAGAAAGCCATGGGTGGATCCAAAGCCCAAGAACAATAATTGGGAACCACTCTTCGTGAATGACTTCAAAGGACTTTGGATCAAACTCATTGTGACAGCAGGCTTTCCCCTGGTATTTTAATACTTCCATACCCGGCTTTATCCAAAGCAGGCAGTGAACTGAAAGGCAAAAGTAAAGCAAATATTAGTCAGATCTTGAAGGGAATCTGAAGATGAGTGTAATTAGCAAAGAGAATCAGTTCTGACATGAGCAGGCATGTGTTAGGAAAGAGAAGATGTGAAGGGAACTGATGTGTGAGCAGTAGAAAGTGAAGGATAAGAGTGAGGTGCCTGCGGTGCAGGTCCCAAGGCAATGGCCTGGCCACATCTGTTCTTTTCTGAAGTCTGGAAGTGATTCTGAAAAGTGAACACATCTGGGGCCCTATGTTGTGCAAGCCCAATGGTGTCTGTGGAACGGTTTAGTGTGATTCTCAAAAAAAAGAAAAAACCTCCTCAAAACAGCATTATTTTAATTGCTTTTATAATCCCACATGCCAGAGGTGGAAATTCAATTATTTACATGCAATACCTGCAGTGTTCAGAGCAGCTGTGTAGAAGTATGCTCATTTATAGATGTATTTCATGACAGTGATGTTGCCAGTTATTTATTTCTGAAAGTCCCAAGACATTCATTGTTGAAAATTCTTGGAGTGAAATAAAGAACATATAGATAGTTATGATGGCATTTTTTCAGCAGAAACATTACATATCTTTTCCACAATTCACAAAACTTTAAAAACCGCATAATGGGTTTCCTTTGCTTTCTAGCTATTCAGCAGAAATGTGGTTGTCTATTCAGTTCTAGTTAGCCACCTCCTTGGAAACCTCCTGTGGAAAGCTAAAAGAGGATGTAATTGATACCCCCATATTCTGAATCCTCAGCCTGTATACTGAGAAATACCCTTACTAATACACAGTTGAAGTATTTAAGACGTGTTTTGAAGCTGATTCTCTTTTGGAGTTGCAGTAGGAAGAGAAAACCCTTTGAGACTTAATTACTGTAGGACTATTTATCTTCCCCGTTTTCCAATCGATGCTTACCAACCACAGTCAGGCTTGCTTGTCAGGAAAGAACTATTATCATATATCATTATGAAATTAAAGTCCGTTTTCAAGGCACCATTACAGTAGCACAAAGGCATGAGCATATACTGGAAAGGCGGCGAGATGGCGTTTGCTTCAGGCTGTAGGCAGCATCTCTCTTATCTTTTTTTCTTACATTTCTGACACTCCCTGTCTATTTACCCCAGATTATTCCTTGCTTGTGAAGTGGGGGAAAGGGAGAGGAGAAGCTTGTGCTGCACCCACCCACAGAGTCTGAATAGTTGGAAATAGTAATGGTTAGTCTGCTGATGAGCCGCACCAAATGGTTGTGTTGGATTATGAAGGAGAAGTTTATTACCAACGCACGTATTGTCAGCCTGGAGAAGAGAAGGTTCCAGGGAGACCTTAGAGCCCCTTCCAGTCCCTCAAGGGGCTCCAAGAGAGATGGGGAGGGACTCTGGGGGAGTGGAGCAATACGACGAGGGGTAATGGTTTTAAACTGAGAGGAGATCTAGATAAGATACTAGAAAGAAATTCTTTCCTGTGAGGGTGGTGAGCCACTGGAACAGGTTGCCCAGAAAAGCTGTGGCTGCCCCATCCCTGGAGGGGTTCAAGGCCAGGTTGGACAGGGCTTGGAGCAACCTGGTGTGGTGGGAGGTGTCCCTGCCCAGGGCAGGGGGTGGCACTGGATGGTCTTTAAGGTCCCTTCCAACCCAAACCGTACTATGATTATATGTAGTCCCAGTGAGCTCTGGATTTATTGACCCTTCAGCTGATTCACAGGATGGACCTAATAACACTAGGCCAAAAACTGCATATGTACAAGGAGATAGCCAAGACTAGTCTTCTCCTGCTTCCTTTCAGACATTTTTAGCATTGAATTATTATTTTTTAAAGGAAGCAAAGAAAGAAAGGTGGAGGTCAGAGCCAAGGTTTGATCCAAGCAGACCTTCCCCCCACATCTGGCATCTGAATTTTGAGTCTTTTGTGGTTAAAGTCACTTTAATCAATGTTGTCCACGTTACCTGAAGGTAATATACATAACAGAGATCTCTTGGTTATATCCATGCCTGAGGGCTGGAGGAACCTGGGCTCCAAACATGCCAAAGGCAAATCACTTAAACTTTTTGTTTCTCCACTTGTGAAACAAGGATGACAATAGTGTCTCTGTGGAAAAAGGTGGCTACAGGACTTCTGTAGACCCTGCAAATTTATTCAGCTGCAGTTCCTCTGCAGTCTCATCAGCTTCAGCTGGAATTGCCATCTTCACCTCTTCGGCCCTCCTCCTTGGTCCTGCTGTGCTCCTCTCATGGCCCCCGTGTCTGTTCTCCTCCCCTGGGGCCAGGATTTCTCATGTCAGCAGTGGCTGTATTGTAATTTTTTGGTTTCTTTCCCCCTATTCTTCCCATATACTCTGCGCATTTCATTTTGCATCCTGCTTTCCTTTAACTACCTTTGGGGACCCCCAGGCTTGTCACTCACGGAAAACAGATTGCACTGAGAAGAGAGCGCAGGCTGGGGTAAGGCAGCAGAGGAAAGAGACATCTGATGAGGTAAATGCTGGCCCGGAGTCCCGAAGAAACCACAGAGCAGCACTAACATTTCCAGGCAGCTGGCTCAGCACTGATGTGTTCTCCTACTGGTTAAGCAGCCCTTGCTGTCGGTGCTCTCAGAGCAGGAACGAAGGGAGCAGCAGGCAAGCGGCGCTGAGAAAAAACCGTGTGCTTGCTCGGCTTCTGGTTGGGGCAGGAGGCACAAAACATGGCTCCGAAAATCCCCTCTGCTGCACCTTCTCCTGGTCTGCCTAAAGAGAAACTGCAGCCAGCAGATCTGGAGACTGCCCGCCCTGTTGTCTCTCCAGAGGTGAAGAACGTAATTCATAGAATCTTAGAATGGTTTGGGTTGGAAGGGACCTCAAAAATCATTGATTTCCAACCCCCTGCCCTGGGCAGGCACACCTCCCTCTAGAACAGGTTGCTCCGTCCATCCCAGCCTTGAACCCCTCCAGGGATGGGGCAGCCACAGCTTCTCTGGGCAACCTGGGCCAGGCTCTCACCACCCTCACAGCAAAGAATTTCTTCCTGAGATCTCATCTCAATCTCCCCTCTTTCAGTTTAAAACTATTACCTATCCTATGGCCCCCTTCCCTGATCAGAAGTCCTTCTCCATGTCTCCTGGAGCCCCTTTAGGGACTGGAAGGAGCTCTAAGGTCTCCCCGGAGCCTTCTCTTCTCCAGGGTGAACCCCCCCACACCTTTTTCAGCCTGTCCTCACAGCAGGGGGGCTCCAGCCCTCGCAGCATCCCCGTGGCCTCCTCTGACTCCACTCCAACAGGTCCATGTCCTTCTGATGTTGGTGGCCCCAGAGCTGGACACAGTGCTCCAGGTGGGGTCTCCCCAGAGCGGAGCAGAGGGGCAGATTCTCCCCCTCGCCCTGCTGGCCACGCTGCTGGGGATGCAGCCCAGGATGCTGGGGTCTTTCTGGGCTGCCAGCACACGTTGCCAGCTCATGTTGAGATTCTCATCCAACAACACCTCCAAGTCCTCCTCAGGGCTGCTCTCAATCCATTCTCTGCCCAGCCTGCATTTGTGCCTGGGATCGCCGTGACCCAGGTGCAGGACCCTGCATTTGGTCTAGTTGAACTTCATGATGTTGGCATGGTCCCACCTCTCCAGCCTGTCCAGGTTCCTCTGGGTGGCACTGAAATGCAGCATAATTGCTGCTGTGAAGCCTGTGTCCCCACCAGCATCTTTGTGGTGGTGAATGTTCAATGGGGATTGTGATATACGTAACTAAACAAGCCATGTTGTGGTGACAAACACCAGTTGAAGCCATGCTTACCCACTGACAGATGGAACCTGCAGACACTCGTGGTCTGTAGCCATGGACAAATAATAGTGTGGACAAACTGGATCTCATTTTTCTCACTCGATCTGTTGAGCTCAGCAGGGTTACACAGCTGGAAAGGAAAGAACAGCCAGACCTGTAGAGCCTTGGCAGGTTTAATTGAGGACAGTCCGTTTTTAAAAGGGCAACAGGTCAGCCCATGGTTTGGGCTCTGTGCCTGCAGCGGGGCAAACATGGATGGAAAACCCTCCTTCCCCACACACCGTGGCCTTTCCACACACTTTCTCTCCCACCTCATGTCCAGGCATACAATGGGGAATGGGCAAAGTTGGCTTCTCGGTGTCCTGCCTCTCCCAGTTCAAGGGCCATCAGGACTGGAATCAGCCACAGCAATAATGGGGGACACCCCCTGTCAACATAGACTGTACCAGGCAGCTCATTTATCCTCTTACTGCCAGCAAGTCAAGTCACTGGACCTTTCTAGGAGGGAGAGTAGTCTTATACTACTTAAAGCCACTGCCTAAATATGGTAGTGTTCAAAAAAAGAAAAAAAATTTCCAGTGGTTCCATCCCATGTAGGTCTCATTCCATTGTAAAATATTTTGTATCATTTGCCATATTTCTTAAAGTTTAGCTCTTCTGCTGCAGCACGAGAAGTGACAAAGCACCTTCTGTGCTGCCTCATAATCCTGCCAGTGAGTTTCGAAGGTGGCATCTGTCTAAAGCAGCATCGATACGGCATGAAAAGTGAGAGCTCAAGTGTATTTGAACTTATTTGTCTCATGCTCCTTTTCATTGCTCGAGCTTTTCCTACAAGCTTCTACACCCTCGTTAATTGCAGCTGACCATAAAACCCTGCAAGCGACTCAAAAGCTTTGAAGGCAGGATTTTCAGGGATAGTGTTTAATTGCTTATAAAGCTCCGTGCACACGTGGAGCTCAGGGAGGACTCCTGCAGGGTCACCATCAAAAACCCATTTCATCTGTGTTTGCCAACTCTCCCGGTAATATCACGTGCTCACGTTAATTACTTCATTAGAGAACCAAACAAGAATTTACAAGACAAGTGAATATATAATCTCTACTCTGCCTAAATATGAGTCATTAATGGTGGCAAAGGACGCAGAACAAAACGTGAGCATGGAGGCATGCAATTAGTTATCTTATGGAAAACCACCTCTGATGTTTCACAGCTTCTATTTTCATAATATTTGTTTCGCTTGTCTTTCTTTGAGGACAAACTATTCTCACACAGCTGTCAGCATCTGTGAAGAGTCTTCTTTAAAGGCCTAGTGAATATTATGGCAATGTTTTTTATATTTTTGATTCCTTTTTTTTTTTTAAATTACCCTTTTATTTTAAGGAACAAACAAACTTATGAAACAAGATTATGAACCAGACCATACAATGCTACAAGAAGACCTAAGTTTATGATCTAAGGGAATGCTGAGGCAAACTATTTTAACCCTGTTTTCTGACCCAAAGTTCCCAAAAATTATGTTCAGAGATGCCAAGAATTATCTGGCAGTTGCAAAGGCCGATGAACAAATCACCACCACGGTGATTTGCTGCTGGTGTAGAGAAAATACAGATGTGAGATTTGCCCATCATCTTTGGAGTGAGCAGATCTGTAATTGGGAAGAAATTGTTAATGGATGTAGTGGAAGATGAGGGGATTGAGTTTTGGCTTCTGCAGCACTACAGTAAATCCTACCCCACGGGACAGGTAAAAGCTGGAATATGTTATTGTGTGGTGCCCTCTGGACTTTATTACAAGGTTGTGTAAGTTAAAAGCTAATTTTGCTTGCATTTGCGGATCAAACTGTCCCGAGGATTGCTTCTGGAGGGCCTGCAGAGNGGAGCCTTTCTCTGAGACACTGCTTCAAACACACAAGGCTCAGGAATTGCTGATGTTTGTTCAGCTCGCACATTTGGCATATGGTTTATAGATTAGTTTGTGGCAGAACCTTGACTGGCACAATTGGAAAATGCCTAATGCACTTTATTAGAGTAAATAACGATGTGAGAGGATGAAGAAGAGGTGTTTCAAATAGAACTTTTACTCAGGGAGACGCAAAAAAAGTGTTCCCTAGACTGAAAAAAAAAAGAAGGCTCAAAGCTGTGCTCAGGATGCTGCTGAAGCTGCAACACAAGAGAAGCTTTTAAAAGCCAGGGACAGCAGGTTATGAGCAAATAGTGCATAGAAGCAGAGAAACAGAGAAAGAGGGAGATTTTAACTCCTATTTCAGTTAGAAAAAAATGTGCCTGGCAAAAGTGCTGCTATCCAGACTGAAAATGGCAGCCCCATCAGTTTTCCCAACAGCCTTATTAGTTCTCACCGTGACCATAAACCAGTAAATTCTACCCAGGAAGGGTAGCAACCTTGATCAGAAAAGGGGGAAAGATTTACCAAATGTCAGCGCACTTATTTTCAGTGTTTGGAAACCTGACAGAGGCCCCTGTCCAACTCCCGGTGATCCCAGTGGAAACCCTCCTCCCCAACTGCCTTCACTGGGATCCAGACTAGAGCAGAACTGGTGGGACAAAGATGGAAAATAAGGGTCACGTTCAAAATTCCTGTAATCTGCAGCATTTCTGGGAGCCTCGGCTGAAGTTTGTACCCTTCCACTCACATACACGCTGCATACCAGCCAGACAGGATACTCAGACTTACCGACTCTCTAAATATTTCTTGAAACCTCTGGAATGTTTTGGGCAGGATCCAGGAACTGGAAAAATATAATCATGAGCTTCTTGTGAGAAAAAAAATATATATAAAAAATACTGGTAATTATTTGAAAGAGCACTAATTTAGAGTGGCTGAGGGAACCCAAAAGTTGCTGAACGGGTGGAATAGCTGGGTGAGGTTCCAGGCGGAGGGACTTGTGCTGGAAATCAAAGCCACGCAGCTGAGATTGGAGCTGCCGGGCTCAGGCTAAACTCTGCTTTAGGTTTGCGAGGGCCGGTACAGCCACAGACAGTGCCATCTAGTGGGTCTGGCACAGCTTTTAACCGTTTCTTGGGGCTCTGGGAGTAGCTCTGAGCTCGGCCGCCTCAACCTGGCAGTGATGACTCTGTAGCCAAATGTCTGGTACGTTGATTTTCTCGTTGGCACCGTGAGGCACAGCTGCAGTGAGAAATACAGGGCAACGCATGCGATGTCAGGAAGATCAGAATTTATCAAGAACTGCATGAGACTGAAAAACTGCATAAGCCCTGTGCTGAAAAGGGAGAAATACTCCTGGGAACTGTAGGAAATGGTGTTAAAAAGGCACGTGAGGCTTTTCCCTCCAAAATGAAGAGCAAAGAGGCAAAAAGTCTTTCTCTCTCTCACCTCCCACCAGCATCTGGTGGGGAGAAGGACAGATTGCTTTTTTCTCACACTGATCTGGGACATGCCTGTCTGCTGTCTCCTGTAACCAGAGTTAGACCGATCGTCACGATGGGTTCAGGAAAGAATTTTCCCCAAGCTCTGATTAGGAAGGATCTTTGCATTTTTTTATTGAAAGTACAAAATCTCCGATGTGGAGAGATGCCAAGAATATTGTCTACAGCTCTTTTTGTAGTAAAGGTCTGGAAATTATTATAAGTCGTTGGGAAATCCTCTGAGGGTTTTGAAGTGTGGGAAAGAGTAGGGTTCTTTGATCCAGCAGTACGTTACCTGGTTGTGGACAGGGGATGGACTCAATGATTCATGTAATCTCTTGTAGTCCTTTATTCCTCCCTGGGAGTTACCTCTGCTCTTCCAAGGAAAGAAGAGTGCAAGATTTCATCCCTTGGGTCAATT
The DNA here is from genome assembly GCA_033628505.1 of Tringa tobata. Classification (NCBI taxonomy): domain Eukaryota; kingdom Metazoa; phylum Chordata; class Aves; order Charadriiformes; family Scolopacidae; genus Tringa; species Tringa tobata. The sequence continues at coordinate 2,884,604 of JAHREE010000084.1, forward strand.
GCAGGCTGCTTCCCCACACAGATAACTGATGTCTATGAGATAATTTGCCCGTGGGAATTGGCTGGGGGATGCAAAGCCTGGCCTCGCTCAGCGGTGGCTTTCAAACCATCAGGGAAGGCTTATTTGCACAAAACAGTGGTCTGCCCCTCGAGACTGCTGGGGTGTAGGTGTTCATGTTCCTCGAAATAAAACTGCATTGACAAATCAGAACATGGTTTCCTTAATGTATGTGCAGAGGATCCTCCAAGCAGCTGGAGCAACAAACAATTGCGTATCTATGGTACCCAGGAGAGACAAATGCTGAAAGAAACAACTGAAAACATCAAATTACTTATAGAAAAGACATAGAAAAAAAATTTTTTTAGCATTAAGGTGGCCTCAACTTTACCTCTCAGAGTTATAGCCTGCAGTTTCTTTCTTAAATATTGAAGGAGCCAGACAAAGATTGTCATTGTGTAAACTTTTCTACCGTAGCACGAATACGTTTTGTTCTTAATGTAGCTGCAAATAGAGTAACATCTTTCTTCCACAGAAAGGGTACAGACTTATCCAGCTCAGAGTATCCAGCATGACTGGATTCCCATTCTTCTGGTTTTAGGTTCCAAATGTGTTAAAGTGACATTGTGAATGCCACTCATTTGAATTGATTTTATGAACAGCATTGAATCAAGGACACAATAAATGCTGGAGTAAGGAAAAAAAAGTGATTAAAATAAAAAGGCCATATTTGTTCTTTATCAAGCTCTCCTCTTATGCACACACGCACAGAATTGTTTCATGTAGCAAAAAATTATATAGCTATATAAAAACTAATACTACTTACTATATATGTATTATAGTTAAGCATTGTAAATATAATGAAGCATTGTAAAAAGCATATAAGCATATCATTAAGCGTTGTAAAAAAAAAAAAACCAACACCCCAAACTCTTTGTCTTCTCATGGTAATAGTTCCCCATGTATCAGTAGCAATTCTCTGTAAGTCCTAAAAAAGACGACTACATTCCTCCAATAAGGACTTCAAGTGCAAATGGTTAAGCAGACATTATGACCTTACAGCAAGATTTCTGCTAAGTCTGAATTCCACAGTCTCAGCTGTGGAAAGAATAAATCCAAGAGTCACAAAGGGATCTTAATAGCACATAGGACTGAATATACATGACTCTGCTAGTCAGTAAGCGAGCCAATAATTCAATAATACAGTACAGTAAAGCTATAAACACATATTAACCATTTAGCACGTTGGGTCCTGATCCAGGAAAACAATTCAGCCTTTGCTTAATTCCAAGCATGTGACTGGTGCCTTTGAAGTAAATGGAAAAAAGTTAATTGGGGTCAGAGCCTCAAAATGGGAGTTTGCCATTTATTCCCTTGGGTACCTCCTACACAGAGACAGCTCGGGGCTCTCTGCCAGGTCATGTCCCTGATCAGCGGTGGGGTGTTTTCAGCCTCTTGCATTCTTTTGGGATCTCCCTGCCTTTAACACGCCTGTTTTCTTCACCGCTCTGTCTCACACTCTGCTTTTCTAAACCAGAACTGTCCTCGCCTCCTTCTGCCTCTTCCCTGAGTTATTGTGGGAGGATCTCCACGCAGGCAAATACCACCCACCGGTGACCTGCATATAGCCAGTTAGAATCACAGACTCACAGAATTGCCCAGGTTGGAAGCGACCATGGAGTCCAACCATCAACCCAACACTGACAAACACCATCACTAAACCATATTGCTAAGCATCACGTCTGCTCGTCTTTTAAATACGTCCAAGGATGGTGACTCCACCACTGCCCTGGGCAGCCACTTCCAAGGCTTGATAACCCTTTCCATGTAAAAATTTCTCCTGATATCCAATCTGAACCTCCCCTGGCACAACTTGAGGCCATTTCCTCTTGTCC
>JAHREE010000084.1:2896083-2908679 GCA_033628505.1 Tringa tobata
AAACCCTTCCCCCTCGTCCTATGGCTCCCTGATTAGGAGTCCTTCCCCACCTCTCCTGTAGGCCCCCTTTAGGTATTGGATGGCCTCTATAAGGTCATCCCAGAGGCTTATCTTCTCCATATCATCATATCATATCTCATATCATAATCATATCAATCATATCATATCTCATATCATAATCATATCAATCATATAATATCAATCACATCTACTGCTTCCTGTCTACCCTAGGACCCAGCAGCCCATTATCTTACCTTATTGTAGCCAGTTATCCCGTCAAAGAAAGAAATTCGATGGAGTTGACAAACTTTGCTGGCTGGCACCCTACCAGCTACCAGTGGGGCCTGCCAAGGTTTGTCTTGGCAGCCTCTCCCATTGGAGCTCTGAAAGCTGGCGTGGCACAGCAGAGCAGATGTGTGCTTATGCTAAGGAATTATTTATAATGACACTGCTTATGATAAATCTATGCCAGCTGTTTCTTCCTGCCTTAGGAGTTTCCATATTGGCATTCTTGCACCAGGTGAGATCCATGACTGTGGAGGCATTAATGATTTCCTTTCAAAACCTGTGAAAAGGAATTGAAGTTACACAAAGCCGCAGAAAGGACCTGGTGATTCCTTTCTTCAAGAAGAGAAATGTGAGAAAAAAACCCTAAGAGCTTATATTTCTGGATACAAACACTTAGAAGATCAGAAGACAAAACAAGGTGTCATGTTCAGTTAGAACAAGTGGAAAATACAGAATTTAGAGAGCAATCACTGCATAGTTTGAACGTAGATGGTCTATGAATTTGCAACATCATGCAGATCTGGAAAAAGCAAACACCAAGCAGGAAAGCATGAGCAGTAATATCGCACATATGAAGTGGGAAATAATCTTTCATCATTTCACAGTAGGCACCACAAGAGTCTCTACAGGAACACCATATCATAACTTGGCCACTTCTTGACTCTGCATTTCAGATGTGATGTGGCAGCAGCTGATTGGTGTAAAGTCATTGCTGTTGTCTCTTACAGATTTTCTCTGTCAGCTCCATAGCTTTTAACATCTGCCTAGACATGTCTTAGCAGAAATGCTCCCATATTTAATAACCTGCTTCTTTCTATCATCCTTTCAAGGATATAAGAAATCAAGGACGTGATTGCAAGAGTTTCTGGAGTGAGATCTCAACCACTGGGAATACTGGCTTTTTTTTTAAGTATGAGCCAGCTCTGCATAAACTCAGCATTTCTGGATTTTTTTATCTTTTTTTTTTTTTTTTTTTTTTGTGTGTGGCTCATTTAGTTCTTATGGTAGCATTTTATCTTTAAAACTCTATCAGAATGCAGGAGTTCAGCAGGAATTCATCATATTGTAAGAAATCCATAACCACCAAGTCAGTAGCAAATATCTTAGAAATTTTAATGAGAAGATTCTTTTGGCATATTTTGGCATTTTTTTTTAATTTAAAGTAAAATTTTAGCAAAAAAAATGATTATTTATTGGATATGGGATAACTTAAGGACAGGGGAAAAAGGGATAATGGTTTCCCACTGTAAAATGTAGAAGAATACACTTTGAAAACTATTGGCACTGAAGAGGCATTAGAGTTTTGGCCACAGAGAGAAACAAGGACTTTGCTAAATCTGGATGTCTGGGTTCAGAGCCATGTATTCAGGTTCTAGTACATTCAAATTTCACACATTACTGAATTTTTTTAAGGTTGTTTAAAAAATTCTGTGACTGTTTCTTCAATTAAGGTCCGATTTTTGAGTGCTTGCTGGTGGAAGTAATACACATTCATCAGACGAGGCTATTTTTTCTTGGGTGTCTACTCTGTCACCTGATGGAAATAGAACTGATCAAAATAAAAAAGCACTGCTACAGAGTTATAAAATGAGGCTGTAGGAATTTTCTCAGGTGCTGTCATGTCACTCAGTGCCATAGCTGAATTGCTGAAAAAATGGTAAAAAAAAAGCCCTGTGCAACCGAGGAAATTAAAGGTCACATGCATCAATAAAATGAAATTAAAGTTCTGCATTATATTTGCACATAAAGAAACCTTACTTCTCTGTGTTATTTAAATACTTCATCTGATACTCATGTGGCCAGAACAAGAATGAAATGAATATTGGACAGTGTTAATCTACCTCACACTTTCTGAAAATATTTTTTTTTTGAAACTATTCCTCAAATGCCTCTGGCAGAAGCTCACCTTTGATGCATTCTGTCCTTTAAGACATCTTTAACAGTTTGAGGTCACTATTCCCCCCAGTGAAAGAAAGCCAACACCACCTGCTTTTCACATAAATGTTTTAAATTTCTGACATTGTTGAAAACACGTTGTTGCCTCCTTCTGCTTCCCAGTGTCCTGAAGTGAGAAAATAGTCTTATTGTATAAACCTGGGGTAGATTGCAGCCTCTGTAACTTAGGTGCTTAGGCAGAGATATACAGTAGAAATGTTGTGCTTCAAGGCCCTATTGCCTGAGGAAATAGAGGTTTTTTCTGCCTAAATTAAGACGTAAATTAGGTTCTCAGATTAGACAGACTAGATGCCATGCTGTAACTCTGCATTTTGTAACCATCAGAACAAATATAACAAATACTCTGATTTATGGCCAAAAGTTAGGGGAAGTTTATGGTATAAAAAGAATTTGTATCAACTGAGACTTGATCACATGGACTTTTGTTTGAATGGAGAAGGGTTGCTTTTGTACAGAGAAAGAAAGAGGATTCATAATCAATCCACTACTTTGGTTGAAAGAGTAATCAGCACATAAATCTTCAAATTTAAACCTGATGGGTTTCCTCCTGACCACAAGTAAGAACAAGTTGGAAGAAAATGCTGCCTGAATGCTTGCTGAGCAGGTAATTTAATTAGCTTACCTCCAAAGGATAATTTTCACAGCATACCGAGATAAATGATCTGCAGGCACCTGTAATTATTAAAACCAAATTTAATTTGTTGCTGGATGAAAAGCACAAAACAGCTTAATAACATGAACTGTCTATCATCTCAGCTGCGATGCAAGCAATCACATTTTTTTGGTATGGACTTGTCCTTGATCAGGAATTTCTAATTGCCAGTGAATCAGTAAATGTGATCATCATATCATGGGCACATTACGGCCAACCTAAATACCAGCTGAAATCACTATTTTCTCCCCCAGACTTTGCTGTCTTCCATTACTGTGTTGCACCACGGAATTCCCGCTTATACAGGCCCAAAACCTAACACCCTCAACTTAATGATTGTGACAATAATAATTGAGAAATAGAAATTATATGATGGGCCACAACTCTTTAAACAGAACCAACACAAGCTGAATTTTACAAGAAACACCATTTCCAAAATTAGCTTCAATTTTTTAAATTTATTTTGCTTTTTATGATAATAACATATACAGGGGCAGTGCCATATTCTTCTGCAACAAGCTATTATTTTGTTTAATCATAGAAAGCAAAAATAACTGAACTGAGTTATAAGTCTGCTGCTGGTGGTGATGACTGGTGCAAGCAATTTTATAGAAATCATGAGATGAAGACCCAACAACATTTAAAGAACTACCCCAGGCAATCTCATAAGAATTAGAGAACGATGGAGTAGGTCCCAAGAATTGAGAAGGGCAAATATAGGGCTTTAGAAATAGGACAAGAAAAATCTGGTTGCTTTTCTAAACTTCGTTGCCCAGAAAGGTGTTGGTGCAGCTGATTGGCTGGTTCCCTAGATGTAATTCTTCACCATCATCCACATCAGTGGCATTTTATGTCTTGACACATGGCAATTTTCCAAATTCTGGGTTTTGTTAGGCAGTGACAACTTGATCCTCAACAACTGAATTCTCGGGGATCTTCATGAATTTCATGGGAGCAGGAGGAGGGCTTTCACTGCTCATATTATTCAAGAACAGAAAGAAGGACTTATCTTCATTTCAGTCTCTTGAAGTGAAAGCATTAAGTGGAAAAGTTCTTGTTCACTCCTTTCCTCTCTTAATAACAGACATGGAGAGAAACCCTTTCTGTAATTGTCTGTCTCTTTGTCCAAGCTGCATTTTGTCATCTTTCACTTCAGGTTGATGCAGTTATGTAGATCCAAACTCTGTTCCATGCCCTCTCCCTGGGAGCCGAAGCAGAGGAGATGAGTATTGTGGGTCCACTTCTTTCCTCAGCTGTGGACCAATGACAGAAGGACATACTCATGAGTCACACGCTCGTCAAGAAGTCACTTTGAGATTGGACGATCACATCGGGTTGAGGACTCAGGAGAGGAAGTGTCATTTACAATGTCATTTACTTGGCCCAAGAACCTGGCTTTGTTTATTGTTTTTATTAAGACAAATTTAAGTTAGAATTATTAGTTTCTTCCATGCGATAATTTACCAAATCTCATACTCAAAATCCTGTTTTCCAGAACACAGTAGGAATAAGACACCTGGGGGAATTCCTTTGCTTTGCTTTCTCAGCCCAACTTTCTACCCAGGAAACTCCTTTTCCTGCTTTGCCTTAGTTTCTTGAAGTTTTCACTCTCACTGACTGTTTTGAAGCCTCCTTGGTTTCTTCCTGTCCGCTGATTGTTTCTCAGCTCCTTCTGACCAATGAGTACAAATTAGCTTCACTAATTCCTGGCCCCCATGTTCTCTTTCAGTTTAGTTTGGGCCGTGGCTTTCATTATATCTCTCTTTTGCTCAACAAGGGGCATTTAATCGTTCCTTCTTTTAGTGTTACTGGAAGGACGTGATTGTGGTCTCCAGCCGGCTTTTTAATTTGAAACAGTGAAATTCAGACTTGTTACGATGAAAGATTCTTTTCTGGCCTACTCTTAATTACCATTTCCAGACATTCTCAAAAGAGAATTGTTGGTGTGGATCCAGGAAATTTTTTATATGTTTCTTTTGCTTAGGTGTGGCAACCGCACAACCACAGGCACAAATAGATTCTCCAAGGGTCAGAGACTTGTTATGTGTGAGTGGAAAAAGGAGTGTGGGAGAGATGGATGAAAAGTCTGGTTAAAAGAAGAGTCTTGCCGACAATAACAATTAATATAAATATTTTATCAGTTTTCATCATAACGTATGCACAGTAACAAGTGATGACATAGTTCATAGGAGATGAATCTGTGAAGTTCCTTTATTCGCTTTCACACAGGAATTTGCTTTTACCATACTTGAAGTATGGTAAAAGCCAGCTATGTAACACCTCTTATATTCAAAGGCGTTACCATTGTACCTGGCTGCCACATAAACTAAAAATGGCATAAATTCCAAGAGAATAAACATTAATTTTCCTTTCTCCAGTGGTTATGCTGCTTTCTCAAGTATGGTTTTACTGTTATATCTCCAGAGAAACTTTTTTGGTGGTCATAGTGGTATACAGAAGCTCCTGAAAGGAGAAGTGTCTCTAGGCATGGTAATTTGTCTCCTGTTGCCTATCATGAACGAGGGGCCTAGTTCCTAAACGTGAGGAAATTCCCCCCATAATTTTTGTTGTGTTTCAGTGTCAGGTCAGCCACCACCCTCCCCCTGCTCCAAGTCCCCAAAGGGGTGTACCTGAAACTCATCTTTTCTACGAACTTTGACATTCCAGCACAACTACACTTCAAAGGGTGAAACCATTCACAGGATTTAGGTGACCAGATCCCAGTATCTAATTAGGAGCTTTTAGACACTGCTCTGACAATTGTCCGGGAAGCAGGAGACCTGGCTTTCAGCCCAGGATATGCACTAATTACCCAACATCTTGCATAGCAAGCAATCCTGGCTCCGGGTGATGCTGGGCCATGGTACAGACGGGAATGCACAGGGAGAACAGACGAGCTGTGTCACATCATGGTTAGAGAACTCTGCTTTTGGAAAAGCTCGGCTCCTGGGCCACGTGCCCAGAACTGTTTGTGCGTTTCACTTCAGCTCGTCGCTGGATGAAAACAGAAACACTGAAGAGAACAATGACTGGAACTGCACCTCTCCGCCTTTCCGGCAAAGCTCCTGAGTCATGGCAATATTAAGTCGAGCACCCATTGCCACTGTGGTTTTGACTGTTCCTGACTCCAGCATCGACCAGAGGTATAGAATGAGGGTTTAGTAGTCCAGGCAAAATAGAACACACACAAATTGGAACTTTCATGAAAAGAAAGTCTTAAACAAAGATCAGCTCTCAGTACCACCTGAGAAGTGAAAACTTATCGTGGGTTTTTTGGCTGATCTTAGAGAAATATGCTATAAACACAACTTACATATAATCATAGAATGGTTCGGGCTGGAAAGGACCTTAAAAATCATCAAGTTCCAATCCATATATATATATATCGAGTTCCATATAAACTGCTCTAGGTAGACCCGCTTTGGTGGCGGGGTTGGACTAGATGATCTCCAGAGGTCCCTTCCCACCCCATATGATTCTATGATTCTATAAGTATGCAAGAGAGACCCGGTTGCAGTAATGACTTTCTGGGTTGCAGCTTTGTGTTGGACAGGGAGTTTAAATTGCGCAAAAAATGATAATACATGATAAGTCAACTGGATAAGGCTGTAAGAGTGCAGCGTAGCTCAAGTACATGAGTGTGCTAGATAGACTGAAAGATAATTAAAAGATAACCCAAAAGATGAACTTTCAATTGACCAGTACTTTGAATTTAGGGAACTGGATTATTCTTGGACCACTAAAATGCTTTCTGGATCTTCTTCTGGCTTCCCCGAATAGACAAACTTTCCTAAATTTCTTTAGTTTTGGACAACCCTGACTGAGGCTCGGTACCTTTGCCAGTTCTTGGAGTGATTTCATGTAATTGCCACAAATCTTTGTTTTAGACTTCAGAGGTGTTCTTCAGAGGATGGGCACTTTCTCTTTCTGTTACTCGTTCATCTGACAAGTTTCAGCCTAGTTGAGGACAGAACTCATGTTGGTCCGTTCTGTCATAGAAATGTTGGAGGAAATAAAATATCCACAGTTTTTTCACCGTTTTAAAATTTTCTTTACTGGCCCAAGATGAGCCTTTTAGTTCATACAGGAAGCCAACAGTCAGCTATGTATTTTCTAGTTCGTATTTTCATGAAATTCAAGATGATGGTTGTTTCTACTTGTGTAGCTCTTTGTTTTTGTAGAAGCACCATTTTAGGAAAAAGTGTGTCAAAAACATATGGAAGAGGTAGGCATACGAAAAATGCTAAAAGCATTTTTTATTTAATAACATTGTACTTACGATGACTGAACTGCTGGCAGAATTAACTAAAAGAATGTTCCCAACTTTTGACATTACACGATGCTATCATGTCTTGTCTTCGGATTATTTTCGGTTTCTACAATGGTATGGTCTCCAGACCCCAGTGAAGATAACCTCAGCAGCACAGCGGGCTCCAGACCATGGCTCCAGTGTCTTCAACACCATGTTCCTGATTTCCTATGGTTCTCCACTGTTTTAATTCTTTATTACATCTTTAACTTCTCTTTCTTAAAAAGTTGTGGACTTTTAGCCACCTGTTGCCCTGAGCTACTTTTAAAGTTGCTGTAACTGAAAGTGATTAAAGCATGATTTTATATCCCTTAATTTTAGGGAAGTTTCCACTAGTGTGTTAGATGGGACTCTGTTTATACTCAGCTTCACTGTTTACTCTTTAGAAGAGCTATTCCCCTTTATCATTGATAAAGCGCATATTTCATGTAATCACAAGGGAGTGAAAAATATTTCAGAACAGGAAAGTGTAATTAAAAAAACCTCAGAGGGGAAAAAACTTTAAAGTATTTTTGAGTTATTTCAAAAATCAATTAGATTTCAAGGGGTCTGTGTCTAATTCATATTCTCAGAATGATTTCTTGGGAAATAAGCTTCCCAATCAATTTAATTACACTATCTACATCTGTTCATATTTATCTAGAGTTTATGAGATGGATCAGAACTGTTGCCAACTCTTGTGATTTTATTGCATGTCTTATGAGATTTGGTTGAGGGTTTTTCTAAATTTCACATGACCTCAGATTTATTGTTTCAAACCTAATGAAATCTTCCTCAAGTGAACCGGTTCCTATTACTTTCTGCAGGGCTTAAATGAAACTACCTTTAGCTGTGGTGCAATCGTTCCCTACAGTCTCTGTCTTTACAGTAGGAATTTGCCCATGAGAAGTATGGTTGCTATCACCAGCTTCTCAAGCTCATCAAATACAAGAGATATCTGTATCTGTGCCTAATAGGCTAATTAGTGAACTATGAGGAAAGAAATTAATTGCTGATTTTCTGTGGTTTTGTTTTTTAAAGGGGTTTTATTCAGTTGTTTGTTGGCATTGATTTTTTTTTTTTAGTGGCACCTGTGTAGTGAATTTGACCTGGAATTGGTCAAATAATTTTGGAAAGCTAAATTCAACTTGTGAGCTATACAAATTCAACCTTGCTGAATTCTTTACTTATGAGTCTCTTACTGAACTTAACATGACTTAGAAAGGGAAATATAGTTAATCTTAGAGTGTTTCAGCCCGGAAAAGGTACTAACAAAGGTCAAACAAACACAAATTTACAGGAAGCCTTGAAGAAAAATACCTTGTTTAAAGGTTTCAGTACTAGTGTTTCGATTTTAATAGTCTTAGAAAAACCAGTATGTCTCTTTGCTTTTGTATCTCTTGAAAGGTAAGTTTTAAGGAATGTATTTAAAGGTAAATTAAAAAAATAAAAAAAGAAGAAAAAGAAAAGAACTTTGCAGGCAACACGAAACTCCACATAAGCCTGAATAAATTGTCTTCATGCTGCCAGCATTAATTGAAATCTGTCATAATATTACAAACAAAAAGCAGAAAGACGACAGGCATTTCAAGTAAAAAACTATACATAGGCCATATTTTATCTATCCAAAACCTTTCCATATAAGCACAAAAGCCTAATTGTCTTCCTGTTGACTTTCTACCATTTCAAAGCCCCATCCCACTTGGCACAGGTGTTTTCTGCTAGCACCTAAATGTTATTTCTCTCGGGGCAGAAAATCTGTTGGTTTCAGCAACATCTTAGAAGAGAGTCAGCGTCGGTAAGTAAAGAAACCTACCTAGTGCTTCCCTTCGAAGCCTCAGGCTATTGACAAGTCACAGGATGTAAGAAAGAGGAGAGGCTGTGCCAGTATTTGTGTTGAATAACACTTCTTCTGCATATTAAAGCGTAGGATTTTAGTATGTGCCTCATACAACTTTGCAAAGTGATACTCTTCTGGTTTCCCTCTTAGTCTGCGTCCTTCATGACTTTTATTTACTGACTCTTTGATGCAAAACTCATGCCATAAAAATTCAGGAATTACCAGAAAATATTCTCATCGTTGAGTCTCTTCCGGTTCCGTTTGGTATTATTTCTACAGTCACACGGTTTCTGCACTGGAGATAGAGAGTATCCCCAAACTCCAACTTCTTCACAGGCTGTTCTACAGAATAGTTTGATGAATTGGTCATTTTCCTAGAAATGAAGGCAATATAAGGCTTTTAGAAGCCTTTTCCTGCAGGGGTTAAAAGCTGGGAACTCCTGATTCCTCTGTTTCAGCCACTGGAGAATTTTTCAGTATGAGAACAAGGGTCTGGCAGTGCTGGCTGGCAGGTAATGCTCTTGAATTTAAATGCCAACTGTGTCCTGCACTCCATCGTAGGTGCAGGAGTGTACTCTGAGTAGAGCTTAGAGTACCCCCAATGGTTTGCATTGAGCAGCCCCTCTTTTCTGGTGCCCAGCGTGTATGTCTGTGATGAGTATCTTGGACTTTGGGGTAGGAACCAGTGAATTCGCATGAAATGTCACAGAGGTATCATTTCAGAACATGCTGTGCTTTTTTTTTTTTTCGCTCGTAATTTTGAAGCATCCTGTTTGGGTTTCAAAATTCTCCATCTAAGTCTGTGCAGTCAAATCAATAAAAGAATTTTCCTGTTTGAACGCTGGCTATCACGTGTGGGATTATCCCACCTGTATGAACTCCCTCCAACAATTCCACTCTTTCTCTCCCTTGTGGAAAGGGCTTGGCAGCCACCTCACTTTTAGCTTTTCTTCTGAAACAATCGTCACTTGTCTGACATTTCCTCTTTACTGCTCACGTGGCTCAAGGCCAATAAAATAAATCTGTAGCCAGCTCCAGGTTTCTTTGCACTCCTGTGTTGTTCATCTCATTACAGATTCCTTGTCATGTTCAGTTGTGAAGAACGGAAGGAGTCATTAGTTGTTTTAAAACTTCCTTCCTTTTCTGAATCTTTCAGCACCAAACCCATCTGCTGCAAAAAGCTCTGGTTACACTTTCATGTGCCGCTGAGGATCGTATGTCTCTTCCATCTTCTTTATCATGATTTGGTCCACAGCCAGGTTCTGAAGAGCAAGTCATCCATCCTATTTGCTCATCAGATAATGGCAAAACCCCTCTTTGAGTAGGATGAAAATCTTGGACATTTGGTCCATAAACTTGCAGTTGAAAATTTTAACATCCTGTTTCATCACGAAGTAGGCTCTTGTTGTAGACTGAGCCACTGATTATGCTTTTGGATTATCCTCTGGTGGTTTGATACGTACGTTTTGCAGCTGCATGTGTTTTTCAGAGCTGCATAAATCTTGACATGAATGACATCATCTCACAATAGTGCAATTGGCACCATCAGCTAAACAGGTTGGAAATAGCAAATGAGAAAAAATAAATTTATAGTAGTGTCAGGAGAAAAGGTTCCTACTATAGAGATCAAATTCTGACTCCTTGACAGGCTGGGAGGAAGAATGATGAGGAATCAGAATGACTGGGAAGATTTGATGATATTGTCCAGTATGTAAATTAAAAATAATGTTATGAAATTTCAACTAATTCAAGGGATGAAAACATGTATTGATCTAGAAGCCAGAGAGAAACACACAAGATCCACAGTGACAATAAATGTGTGGGCATTATTTAACAAAATGTAGAAGTCTTTGTCTATGTATTTATACATATACATGCATTCCCTTCAAAATACTAAAAAAAATAAAGAATGGAAATCTGTGCAATAGAAAAAAGAAAATGTATATCTAGTGAGATGGTCAGTGCCAAATATTTTTACCTGAGTTTTCTGTGAGCTATTCTTAGGAAATTAGAATTCAGTCTTTCCTAAAGATTCTACTGGAACTCCTTTTGGCCCTGGATTCCTTAATTAGAAAATACAATTTTTATTTTATTGTATTTTTATGGTATAGAGGGTTGTAATATCTAAATACATGACATTTTGATCTGGAGAAGAAGAGCAGACCAGAAGCAAAGCAGCTTAATATGCTTTGATTAGTTTTGAAAGGTAATTAAATCTGTTGAGCAACAATTTGAAGAAACCTGGAGAAAAGCTAACACACAAAAATGCATAATTGTTTACATGGAGGTTTAGGCATGATGAGGCATGCCTCAGCAGGAAAGGAAGCAGTGAAAATATTTCCTTGAAATATAGGCAGACAAATTCGAGTGTCTAGTGTAGACTTCCAAGGGAGCCACTGAGCCATTCAGATCTCAGGAATGGAGAAGATGTCAAGCTGGTAAGGTACCCAAATCTTCAAAATGGGTCTAAGAAAGGTAACAAGTTTTAGTTCCAAGGTTTCAGTGCTGAGATATAGTGCAAACACATAAAATAAAAATAAATATACAAAATACAATATAAATATAAAATATTTATATTGTTTTATAAATATATATAATAAAATTCTGCCTAGGAGAGTTTGTACGGTTTACTGCTAATAACAGTCAATACAGGCAGTATTTATCCTATTTATCCCAATGATTTATTCTAGACAGACAGTAAAAGACGCTGCCTGTCATTCCACTTAAATAAAGGAGGAAGTTTTGTCCTTTGTCCAGGACTATACAACGAGTCTGGCAGTAGTCAATATTTTCATTAACGACATGAATGATGGAAGAAAGAGCATCTTTATTGCATTTGCAGACAACAGCAAGCCGGAACAGTGCAGTGGAGGACAAGGATAGAATTTAGCCAGGACCTTGAGAAATTGGAGAGGAGATATGAGAAAAATAGGATGCGATTCAGTAAGGATAAGCAAGAGCTCTATAGTTAGCCAGGGACTGTCAGCCACATGAACGCAGGATGCGAAACAACTGGCTGCTGAGCGGTCCTGCAGAGCAGGATCTCAAGGTTGTAGTGGATGGTAGCTGGTCATGGATCAACAGCATCACAGCACGGAGTGAGGAAGGCGAGCTGAACGCCAGACTGTAGAGTCATGGTTTTTGTAAGACATATGAAAAAATTCTTCTGCTCAGTGCAGCATCAGCACCGCTGAGCACTCCCCGGCCGTTCGGGGACTGTACTTTAAGGCAGGTGTAGATTGGTTTGAAGGAGAAGAGCAGTGAGAATAGTTGGAGGGCAAGAAAATATAATGGACAAGAAAAGATGTAAGTATTGTAGTTGCACAATGGAAGGGAATATATTGGTAGTGGATAGTGTAAGAAATAATTGGCTTGAACTACAGCAAAAAGGAGACTTAGGCTAGACATTAGGAAAAACTTCCTAAGAATAGTGAAATACCAAGATAGATTTCCTATAAAGGTTGTGTAATACTTGTCTGCATTGTTGGAGGCTTTTAAGGATTGGCTAAACAGGTACCTGCCAGGAATATTTTAACTAAGCACTTGTAAGTGAAGTGTACGTGGAGATGATG
>JAHREE010000084.1:2912619-2956333 GCA_033628505.1 Tringa tobata
AAGGTCTCCCCTCAGCCTTCTCTTCTCCAGGCTAAAGAGCCCCAGCTCTCTCAGCTTTTCCTTATCAGGGAGATGCTCCAATCCCTCCATCATCTTTGTTGCCCTACACTGGACTCTCTCCAGTAGTTCCCTGGATGATCACTCTGGTAGATGTCAAATAGATAATCCATAAAGCTTACCATACAGAGATTCTGAATTGACAGGCTTGTACAAGCTCACTTGTCCTTTCTGATTAAGTACAGATATTCTAAACCAGCAAAACTACTGTAAGTATAAAACTCGCAGAAGTCTATTAGTTCATTCTAGAACATCATCTGATATAACAGAGTCACCTCTGCCAGTTGGCAGGTTTGATGAATATGCAGGCATAAAAATCTGATGTTTATCACCTCTGACTCATGAAATAGTAACTTATTTGGGGCATGAAAAGTGCTTGTCATTGCATGACAAATGTGAAGAAAGTTATGGTAAAAAATTGGCTCTTTACAGTCGGGGGTTCACCCGAAGTGTGCATATGTGAAGATCACCAACTGAATCTACATTCAGACGTCTCACCACAAACTGTATACTTAGCCGAAATGGAAGATGGAAGCTCTTTGTTTTCTAACTCCAAACTGGTTTGATTTGGGGAGTAAAAAGTTTTTTTTAAAAAATCACTTCTCAGAAATATGTTATTTCATATAACAATATCTTGAGACTTGGATAATGATGTTAGTATGTCACCTACACTCTTTCAGAACAGCCAGCAGGTCAATGGAAGTGATTCTACCCCTCTGCTCCGCTCTGGGGAGACCAACTCAGTACTGCCTCCAGCTCTGGTGTCCTCAGCACATGAAGGACATGGACCTGTTCGAGTGGGTCCAGAGGTGGCCTCGGATGCTCCGAGGGCTAGAGTCTCTCTGCTGTGAGGACAGGCAAGCCACGTCCAGGCATTGATATAAAAGGAACAGCCGGTTTAATCTTGAGGAACTTTCAGATGCATACATAGAATCATAGAATCATAGAGTTGCCCAGGTTGGAAGGGACCTTTCAGATCATCTAGTCCAACCATCAACCCAACACTGATAAAAACCATCACTAAACCATGTCCCTCAGCACCACATCTGCCCGGCTTTTAAATACCTCCAGGGATGGGGACTCCACAGCTTCCCTGGGCAGCCTCTTCCAAGGCTTGATAACCCTTTCAGTGTAATAATTTTTCCTAATATACATCTTAAACCTCTCTGGCACAACTTGAGGCCTTTTCCTCTTGTCCCATCGCCTGTTCCTTGGGAGAAGAGATCGAACCTCCCTGGGTACACAGGGATTTGTAGAGAGATGAATTAAAAAATGTACTTGCTTCTTTCTTCCTCAGTCCAGTGCTCTGTTTTTCTTATCTTTTCTTTGGCTGGCATGTGGCAACCAACACAGACCTATGTTATGTTAGTGTATTTCTCTACAAAGTAAACCTCATAGGAGTGTTGTGGATGATTCAACTTTTGTCTCACCTTCTCTCCAAGTATTCCCAACAGCAGACACTCATCTTGTTACACTGTCTGAGTTGCACTATATTAATCACAGTCGTCCTGAATATTCCTGTTAGCCAATGAAGAAGCACTGAAGTTGAAGGCACTTAAAAGACCATGTTTATTCATATACTGTATTTTTTGTTGGAAAAAATACTCTGCTGGCCTAAGGAGAGCATAATTATTCCATGGCTGGAGAAATTCCAACTGTACATTAGATTATTTTTCTCTTGGAAAGATTAAATGCACAATATTTCATTCCATCTTGATTTGCTTCATTTATAAAATTGGCAGTTAGGTCCTTTTATAAAATGGGTGTGTTCTTTAAAAATTTGCATTCGTTAAAAACGATAATGTGATTTAGATTTGGAATGGCTTGAGATTGCTCATTTAGCTGTCATTGTTTCTTTTATTTATGTATGTGTGTAATTTAACTTTTTAAATTTATTTATTTATTTGCAGATGTGGAGGACTTCTATTTCATTGATTATATAGCTAGCTTTTGGCAAACACAAAGTAAAAATAACATTTCACCCTAGGAAAGCTGGATTAAATGTTTCATAAAAAATGAAATTATTCTGTGTTCATGTATGAGTTCAAAATTTGTCTTACCTTCATATATACGCGGTCACATTCCTCTGTGGGTTGCCTTTTTGCACTTTCTTGTCTGCACTTTAAATTTGACTTTGTGTGGTCTTTGCTGTGAAGTCACTTCTTATTTCCTGAGACACTGTGGTAGTGGAAATCAGCTTAGATATTTGAACCGACAAATCCTTGGCTTAACAGTTGGTCCAGCAAAGGACTCAAAACTGTGATTAACTTTAAGCACCAGTGATTTTCGTGGGACTGATCATATGCCTTAAAGTAAACGCGTCCTTCTGCACTTCCATTGGGTCTGTGTCCAAGAACTGGGTGCTCTGCTTGGCTCAGGGAGGTGACCCTGCTTTTCCCCTCAGTTGGATGCTCAGAGATGGACACATGCCAGGAGTGATCAGGTTTTTGTGGAGGGCACAGGAGAAGAACCAAAAAAAGGGTAATGTTGATTTGTAATTGCTCGTGAATACTTCAATACTAATTTGCTGTGCACTTCTATAAAGTCAGTTGGTGATTTTAGTTCATTAATTTTGGTGAAGATGAGGCAGGGTAAGATCACAGAATCACAGAATGGCAGGGGTTGGAAGGGACCTCTGGAGATCATCCAGTCCAACCCCCGGACAGAGCAGGGTCACCCAGAACATGTCACACAGGAACGTGTCCAGGGGGGTTTCAATGTCTCCAGAGAAGGAAACTCCACCACCTCTCTGGGCAGCCTCTGCCAGGGCTCTGCCACCCTCACAGGAAAGAAGTCCCTCCTTATGTCGAGATGGAACTTCATATGTTCAAGTTTGTGCCCATTCCCTCTCTTCCTGTCCCTGGACACCGCTGAGAAAACACTGGCCCCATCCTCCTGTATTTACAGACGTTGATCAGATCCCCCCTCAGTCTTCTCTTCTCCAGGCTAAAAAGACCAGAGTCCCTCAGCCTTTCCTCATAAGATCTAGAGCCTGGACCAGTACCTGGAGCCTGTGTACAGAAACTGTGCATAGAAACTGCAGTGTGTGAGACCAGTATGCTCGATTTAGCAGCAAACAGTGGTTCAGACTACGTCACAGCCCCTTTGCAGCCATTATCATCTCCTAAACGACCTCTGTTACCACCAAGGATTTGGCAGAAAGAACCCTGCTGCTGGCAGCCAGGCTGCAGCTTATAAGGATGCAGAATTTTTAATGCAAAATTCAGCTGATCCTTGTGTCCCTTGTGGATCATCTCCCTTTTGAGACACGATTATTACCATTACATCAGAATGGAAGCAGCACATACATGTCTGAAACTGAAAACGGCAGTTCAGATGCTATTTTTAGTCTCCAAAGGCACTGTTCTGAGATTCTGTCTGTGCACAATCCCTTCAGATTCCCTGGAATGAAATCCCCAACACATACTTTTCACCTGAAGGTCTCTCTTCCTTGTCTTGCCTTTGCCTTGTCTTGTCCTCCCCTTTCTTCTTAGCTAATTCCCCTTCTAATGAAGGCACATCTGGAATTAAGAAAGAAAAGAAGATAAGACAGCTTTTTGTGTTAACTCCGTTTTCTGCATATTCTGTCCCTTTCTGTGCCCTTTGTCTCTTGTCTGTTCACTGGGCAAAGCCTGTCAAGAGAAGGAACTGCATTTGTACAAAACAAAGCACTGTGGAGACTATTTTTCAGTGAGTCCTGAGGTTCACTGTAATATCTATAATAGCAAATAGTTTAATGTGGCAAGAGTTCAGTAAGGATAAGAAAAAAAAAATAGATGGCATTTAGGTCACATTCCTAGTTTCTGAGAAAATACTGAGGGGCAGAAGAAGGAAAAGAAATAGACTTATGTCTGGAAAAAGCTAATGTACGTAGCGAAGTCCCGTAGCATGAAAAAAGAACTGTGTCACAGACATAGCTGAGGTTAAGAATAGACACGTTACATCATCTTTTGCACAATGCAGTAGTGAGAAAAGGGAGGAAATGAGGCCTTAGGAGAAGAATAAATAAATTACAGCCAGATTTTATAGAAAAATGGCTAGACTGGGAGCTCCTTAGGAAAAATCTGAACGGTGGTCTGTGTTAGATACAGGTGAGGAAAGAATGGAAAGAACTACTCTAACAAAAAGAAGAGAATAATTGGAGTTGCCGATGACATCGAAGAAATGATCAGAGAACAGTCCATTTTTATTTTTTTTTAAAGAGATTCCGTACTTTCTTCTGGCATGTTAACAGTGGTGGCCAGCTGTGCAGTAGACTTTCCAACTCCAGAGTCACCCTAAACCCACAAGAAAAAATGTATACAAAACTCTCAACAGGTTTTTTTTCCCCCACATTAGACTTTATCCAAGACTGCAATCAAATTAGTCAAGAGAAGGCTCTCTAGAGTGCAAATTCTACCTCCAGGACCATATCTCCATATTTTGGACCTCATACCTCTTCTATAGCATGTATGTCTTTGTTTTATTGGTGGCTTTAATAATGAATAATCCAGAAAGGAACACTTTAACCTGTTAAACCATACTGCAAGGAAATGAGTTGTATGGATCAGCCTCTAAATTTTCAGGTAGGGCTTTGTAGAAAGACGTGTTCTGGGTTTCCTTTTCCAGCCTGGAGCAGAGAAAGGGAAGGAAAGGAGAAAAAAAAAAAAAAAAGTGTGCTTGGTGTTTCTTAGTTCAGCTGGAAAAAACCCAACATCCCAGGTCTGAAAGTATAGACTGAAAGTCTGAAAGCAATTTAAACTGTTTGGAGAAAAGTTTGGAAAAATAAACAAAGTGCATACGGTTACATGGGAAAAATGCTGGATACGAAATTGTTGAGTTAGAAACAGGTGTCAGGCAAAGACTGAAAAAGCCACAGCCTAGGGTAGACTGGGGATGATACAGTATGACCACTGAAATATGTTCAGTATGTTCATCAATTCTGGAGCGCTGCATCAATGTGTGAGATGGGATGTGGTTTACTTCTTAGAAGCTCAATTTTTTATGTCTCTGGACACTGGAAAGATTGAAAGATATTCTGGAACATCCTGGAATTCAGTACCTCTTACTGCTCTGTGTTTTTAGCAATTATACTTTTTTCTGAATTTCTATTTGTTCTTCAGCGTGGCGATATAATTTTGCTTCAGAAAATGAAGTAGATTCAGGAAAGGTGTTTCTCATACAAAGGACCATAGCTCCTAGTCCCAGTCTCACCTGAGACCTATTTCTAGGAGAGTCTGTATCCCAGTAACGAACACAGGAGCAGTTTGCAACTGGGTTACGTTCACAGCTCCATGGAAATCCAAAAGGAAGCCAGTGACAACACAAGACGTGTTCACCTTGTAGAATACTGACCCTGTGCTGGCTTCCAGAAGACCAGGCCATGGATTCCTTCCATTGCTTCCATCTTCACAGGGGCTTCTTGACCCTCCTGGCTTCATCTCACTTCCTGCTGCAAAGCTCTTTGGAGAGTTTGGGCAAGCTCTCGTTAATGGAGACGAGACAGAAGACGCTGGCTACCAGCAGTAAGTTAAGGATGACTGAGTAAAATTAACTCTTGGCATTTTAAAAATTTTGATATTCAATTTTGCAACTATAAAACTTTTTTTTGAAGAGTGCTTTTAAATAATTTCCTGCTGTATATAAAATAAGGTGAAAAAAATGATCATTGTGTGGTTTTATGCAAAGCTAAAATTGAAGACTGCCTTCTAGTCATTGCACAACCAATGAGACACAACGCTACAGGAGCAGACAATAGAAATTTATGCCCTTGGATCCATGTCTAAATAAGAAAACAAATAATATTTAGATTTTCATTTATTTTTTGTCAATTCAGAGGAAACTCTCTTATAAGTATGCTTCCTGTTACAATTTCAGATGATCATTTCCTGATTCCAGATAGATTGCCTGTTCTCAGTCTCCCACAGCCAACCAGCTAAAAAAGCCCTCCAGAACTTTAGGGGATTAAGCTGTCAGAAATGTAAGTCTAAATGTAGGTAGAACCTGCTCTGGTGGCTATTTTAATCTGAACAGACACTAGCTCAGCCTACTCAGAAAATAAAAATAAATTTGAAACAGACATCAAGGAGTTCCACAGTTTACAGGAGCCCTGCCTGAACCAAGCGGGGTCACTGTGGCTGAACACTGAAACTGTTTAAGAATAAATATCAGTTCCAAAGAGAATTAATTGGCATCCTCGGACAGTCTTCATTTTTTTCCCCATTATTACCATGGTTTTATAGGGTTTGGAACTCTTTTACAGTTTAAAATGTCATACCCCAACCAAATTCAGTCTGGTGTTTTTATTGCAGTAAATCCCCTCAAAAAATAATTCTTCTAGCTTTCCTTCTGAGTTTGGCAAATGCAATAAAAGAGATAAGGTGGCCCCACAGCAAACTGTCTTGCCAGCAGAGTGGCTCAGAGCTTCTCAGCACTGGAAGCAAAATTTAAATTCTGCCACTGAGAAACTCCTGGTTTGGGGATGGGGGAGAAGGGTCATTGATGGAGCTGAAGTGGTAGAGAGGGAAGGGAGACAAATTCCGCTGCTTTTCCAAGACTGCTGCTGCTGTTGGCAACCTCTCCAGGTTTGCAGCACAGAAAAAAGCCTCCAACAAACCCATTTTGCTGCTGCTCTGTGTCACTGTCTTTCCACACAGGCCAGTATAAATGCCACTGGTCCCACAGGTGTAACCCACAGGGATAAAGTCAAGGATCCATGAGTGAAAACCCACCCCTGACTTCTCCATACCCTGGTGTGATAACCTCTGTCATAGGTTTATCTACAGCCCCAAGGAAAGCACCTTAACTAAAACCCACATCAGGACACCTTTCCCCACAAATCTTCACTTTAACAAAGGGCTGAAATGGAGCTGACTGGTCCTTGATTGCTCTGTGTGGTAGAGAGCCCCAGGACCTCACCAGGGCAGGGGACGGAGAAGGAAGGGAGAACACCAACGTGGAATCACGTGTTGCTTCAGGAATGAGCTGGGTCGTTCTAGCAGGTTTTTGGACTAAAAATTCCACTGGCTTTATTTAGCTGGGAATATTGTCCAGAATTCTAAATAGTTGGTTTTTTGCACACTGCGTATAAACACTCAGTCTGAAATCTGCTTCTTGAACAACATTCCTGACTTATTCTGCTTGTTTATGCTCATCTTGATTGTCTGAGTGGGATATTTCAACACCGGAACTCTAAGGGCAACCAATACGGTACCAGTGGTACGTGACCTAACCTGTTCATCTCAAACAGATATTTGTCTACATGCAATTTTATGCTGGATTTGTAAATGGTATTCCCTTCTGGAGAGATGTAAGCACATCAGAGGAAGGAGCGGGAGCATGGACGATGGGGAACTGCATTAAGAACCAGTATCGACTTGATTTTCATGCTGGCATTTTGCCTTTCAGGCTGGAAGTCTTCTTCTGGAAGGCATTTTGCCTTGCAGTCTGGTTTTTAGACACCTACTAGTAAAGAATCTCCTCGCTGGCACGAAGCCTTGACATACTGGCAGTATATTGGAGTTTATGACTCCATAGATTCATATACTGATTGCTGATGATTTGCATGCACATAAACCACACACTTAAAAATTATCAACCTGTAAAAAAAGTATGAGAAATAGCAGACGAAGACTGTTCAGTTCATTATTATCTTATGGGATAATATTTATCTTACTCATTTTATATCACGTGAAATGCTTTCAGGAGAGCTATTTAGCAGCTTAAATGCACATTCTTATACAAAAATAAACATATAGCTATGAAACTCAAACTGTTTGTCTCTTTGATACATTTTTCTTCTTTAAAGTGCAGTATATACCCATTCCCTTCCCTTCATTGGATAACTTCACTAAATCAAGATGGCTTAAGTTGCTTATAATAATTTCCTTTATTAACTTTAACTTTCCCTATTGCTTAAGACAGCATTACAATACTGATAGTTTTCAGCAAACAAACCATGAACCAATCTGTTATATACTGAAAACATCTGCACAAATTGCAAAAAAACCCCAAACAACCAAAACCAAAACACTCCAAGAAACTTAGATACCACAGAACGCTGCTATGACCACACTTTCAATTTATCTCTTTTCTATCTTTGGTACTGATTTCCTTCATTTTCTGGTCTTTTTGCTTGGTTTTTTGGGTGCGTATGACAAACAGTGATGACTAAGACTATGACTGAAGGATTAATCCTCTATTTTCTTTTTGCTTCAGTGAACCAAATTAAACAAATGATCACAAAGTTTAACTTTCCTTGGTATCGAGAGGAGCATCTGGGGCTGTTTGTTTTGAGTGTGTACCTTTTTGAAACATACATCCGTTAAACATTTCCAGCTCATTTCACGAGGCCCAGTTCTTCTCTCATGTAACTTGGATAAGCCAGGAATTACTTCTCTCAGCAGAGAACGTTGGGTCGCTCGAGAAAACCAACATTTCAAGTAAATGACAGCAGACGCTTTCATCAGCTGCGTTTATCTTTTTCTGTTTCAGGTTTTGGATTTGCTTGTGAGCCAGATGGAATGGCAGCTTCCCAAGCCTCTGAGTAATAAGGGAATGATAAATGATTCTTTTTTGGTTACAATAGCTCTAGGTGAATGGTAGGACTGAGGCACATCTTCCCGCTCCTCTCTCTGCTGGGACTTCTTCTCATCTAGGACCTTTTATTCCTAACTGAAAAGGCTTCCTGAATTAAGAAGATTGGAACTGAGATTTGAGCTGGAATCATGGTGCCAAACCACCATGAAACACAGGAAAGCCCATAGGGGCCGGTTGACCCCATCCATGTGATACCAAAGGACACAGACTAAGATTTGAACCAGAAAATTTCAAAACTATTCTGGTGATAAAAGACCAGGAGTTACCTCTTAGAATCGACTTTATCTTGTTATCTCAACAAGTGGATCCTTAATAAATGTTATCTTTAATAAAAAACAAACACCTGAATGTAGGAATCACTGGTGTTTCCATGAGATTCTCTCTCTGTAGAAGAATGAAAGCTAAGGAAGGCAGCATCCTGCATTCCTGAAGGATTACATGTGATCTTGCTAATTCAGGAAAGATGAAAGACTGGCTGTTGAATGTCTAAAAAGGGCAGAGTGGATTTTTGTCAGAGGCAACACTTCCTATTCTTTATATGGTCATTTATATTTACTCTGTACTGATATTTCATCCTGTCGTATGTTCTTTGTTAATGGACGTCTTGACTCGGGGCTTTTTCACCACAACCTTTTCAGAACTGTAAGATCTGATGTTCAGTGGCCTCAAGGGGACTCTTAAGCAGGAGGTAAGAAGCTTTGGAAAAAGGAAATAAAGTGAATCTTTTCATCACGCTAGCCACAGTATGTCTGCAATAGCCCGAGTTCTCAGTTCCTACACTGTTTGCCATCCTAGCAACTGGAAAAAATATTTTTACTTGCAAACTGAGTGTTTTTGTGCTGGAAGGCAACTGGGATCCAGTGATGCAGAGCCAAAAATGCCATATTGCAGAGCAAAACTTTAGAGCAAAGTCACAGTTTAATGTAAATGTATGTATGGGATTGTATTTCGCGGAATTGGAGACATTTCTTAAAGCCCAGGAGCTCCGGACTGTGCTCTTTTTTTAAGGCCACCTGAAATAAGTGATGTCTATTTAATTCCTCTTGTCACATATTCACTATATTCCTGTGCAATATTGCAAAATTTACTGTATTGCCTGTTGCAACAGGAATAAGGACTCAGAAAGCAGAGGCAGAACGGTGGCCTCAGCCCACAGCTTCACCAGCCTGTGGGAGGGATGAGGTGGTCCAACTACAACCTGCAATAACTCAGTAGCAAAGATGGGACTCAGTAACAAAGGCAATCTCTTCAACATTGTGTCATTTAAATACCATAAAAAAGAAACTGGGGCTAATATAATGACTAATTCCTTCCTTTCAGTGCACATAAAAATCTAGTCTCTCCACATGTCTGGTGTCCACCAATTCCTTCTTCAGATTTTCCGTTCTGTGAGTAAACTGCATATAGAACTGGGCAAACGGCTAATTGCACATGCAGTAAAAATTACGCAAAACAGTTTTTATCTGAAGAAGTTGGGCAAAAATAAAATATAAACTTTGAAAAGAATAAATCTTACTACCTCATTAAATGCGTTAGTGAGTAATTCTAAATGGTGTAATATATCAAAATTAGGACTATATTAAACAGATCATAAAAAAATAGACTATAAGCCAAGTCGAGAAGAGTATGCGCAACTTTGGACTGTCTGTAAACACGGTCCCTTGCAGGTTACATAGTCAACATCTGGAAATTTTTCTGTGCAAGTTTTTATGTGGAACTGTATCTATTAATAAAAATTCCGACCCATCATTTACTATCACATAAGTGATGATGAAGGAGGTTAGAATTAGGTTGATTCTTCTACTTCTTCAGTTAGAAATCTGGAACTGAATATAGTTTCTCAGACTCACTGAAAAAATGCTCAGCAACTCCCTCAACTAACTAGGTTATCACAAATAGCTTCATACAAGTACGGAAAATTAGCTGATCCCTTTTTTCCTCAGAGACCAAACGGATGGCCCTACAAAACACTCTAATGTGCCAGAGGAGACAACTTGCTATTGGCTGTGTCCCTGGGTAAAATGAAACTAAAAATGCAGTAGAAAGAAAAAAAAATCCACATTTTAATTTTCTTTTACCTTTTGTTTGCTTTGGTCTCCTTATCTACAGTAATTATTTTCCTATTTGCAGTATTCTCATGACAGATATACAACAAGCTTACCTTTATGTTTGTTTCTGACTTTACATCTGCTATTTCAACTTCAAATAAATGTAGCTGCATGGGTAGGAAGAAAATTTCATGAACTGTCTTTGAGATACTTTGAGCAGAAAAAGCAATTATTTCTCAGCATTTATATAAACAAACAAACAAAAAAAAGATTAATTAGGTGGCAGTGCAATGCATTTATGAGTTTATCTGTAAAGACAACATCAAATGTTTGTGTTATGGTTAGTTCTGGGATCTGCAAGAGCTGGTCATCAGAGTCAAAGTTCAGATGGAGGAAGGGACACCAGCTGAGATCTTGCCAAACTGCACAGCATTTGGAACAAGGATTTTAATTTGGAATCATAGAACCAAACACTTCTCATTTTATAAGTCTTAATACATTATTTCTGCACATACAAACAACAAACTGTATTGGATTATTTTTACACAAAAGCAATGAAATTGAAAGAAACCATGTCTCTAAGCACTGTGGCTACCCGTCTTTTAAATCCCTCCAGGAATGCTGACTCCCCCACTTCCCTATGCTAAATATGCAAATAGTTATTCATAGACTGAGAGGTACTTACCAATTTTATGATGGATTTGGGGCCAAAACATCTTTGCCCCATTGTTAGCCTTTGTGGTTGTTCACAGGGGATTGATCGTTTAAAAGTAATTGGTTTCAAGTGTGATCATCTTTATAAGGGTGGAGCTTTTCCTTACCAGTTTCCACATGGTCCTCTCCAGCCTCAGGGGGATTTAAATTTGGAAAAGGACCTGAGACCCAAAGCTTTCCGAGGTTTAAAGACATATCAGTTTAAGTCAGGAACTAAACCCTCTCCTTTTAATTTTCATGTTACATCCTTTGTGCTGGCCTCTTGTTTGTTGCTCTACAGATGAAAAAAGCAGGTAATTTATCTGGCTTTTATTCACTCTCTTGTTCTCTTGCTCCTATTTAAGTCCAAAGATAAGTACATTTTTTTTATTTAGGAACTGGGATCACCATGGATCACTAAAGCCAAAAATATTTTTATTCATTAATTCGGTGGGAGAAAGATCACTCTCTAAAACCGCTGTTGTTAGCAGTAAGCAGAGAAATTTTATGATGTGTGTGTTGGCGTTGGGAATGTTACTGAAATAAGTTTTCAGATTCTCCACCTGAAATATGATATGAAGAATCCAGCTTTCATGCAGTCATGCGCCATTAGCTATGTTTAACTAATGCTTTAAACTCTCAGACTGAAGCAATAATTTTGATTATGACTATGGCAATATAAACCAGGCCTGAAATATAACAGCAGGATTCCCTGGGGAGCAGAATGAGCGTCAGGAATGAAACCCCACGTTCGGTGAGGTGTTCCAGTCCAAGTATGGAGGCCCTTTTGTGAATGAGATTCAACATGTGTCACTTTTCACATGTGCTTGGATGGGGTTGTGGTGCCAGGGGGGCATCTGGTGAGGCCTCACCTTGAGTACTGTGTTCAGTTCTGGGTCCCTCACTACAAGAAGGACATTGAGGTGGTGGAGCGTGTCCAGAGGAGAGCCACCAAGCTGGTGAGGGGTCTGGAGAACAAGTCATACGAGGAGAGGCTGAGGGAACTGGGCATGTTTAGTTTGGAGAAGAGGAGGCTGAGGGGAGACCTCATTGCCCTCTACAACTCCCTGAAAGGAGGGTGTGGAGAGGTGGGGGTTGGCCTCTTCTCCCAAGGGAATGGCAGGAGCAGAGGGAATGGTCTGAAGTTGTGGCAGAGGAGGTTTAGATTAGATATTGGGAAGAATGACTTTACTGAAAGAGTGGTCAGGCACTGGAACAGCCTGCCCAGGGAGGTGGTGGAGTCACCATCCCTGGAGGAATTTAAGAAATGCGTAGACGTGGCACTTCAGGGCATGTTCTAGTACTTGAGATTGTTGGGTTGGGTTTTTCTCTTTGTGCGTGTATGGTTGGACTTGATGATCTCAAAGGTTCCTTCCAACCATGATGATTCTGTGATCTGGAAGAAGAAGAAGAACTCAGGCATTTGTTTTAGCTTTGAGAAGCTGGCAACATTACTGCATAAGCGAGAGCAGTTGGTAACTCTGTTGTACCCTCCATGCTGCTGGCTCTTGTTCAATGGTACAGATGATTTCTTTTCTGAATATCACTAAAAGTATTCTGCTTGCATTAAATCATGTACAGCTTTCATTTGAGGCAGTAAAAAAAAGCGCCTGTGACTTATGGCTGTATTTAAACTAGACAGACAAATGCATCCAATTAAACCTAACGCACACAACTCTTTTGACAAATTACTCACAAATTATGGTTTTACTTTGTGCTAATGGATGTGAATGTGAGCTCCCGATCCCACTAAGTAGATAAGTAAAGTGCAGGTTGATTTGTCAACGTAACCTGACAGACGATATCCATAGAGTTAATTCTGGCATGTAGTTCTCAGTGATTGACTCTTATGAATAGTGTGGTGGGCTTTTAGAGTGATCATAGGGAAACATGAATTAATCAAACCACAAAGCTTGTTCAGTTTGTAACCTGAAGTACTCTTGACTCATTAGATGGAAAAACTGGGTAAAAGTGAAGGTGACTTCAGTTTTTCCTTCAAAACAAATCTAATACAGATTTTCAAAACTTTGAAAAACTGGTAGGAAAAAGTATAATTCAGTTTTCAGTTTCAAGGCAATTTTGTCTGGCCTGACTGAAAAAAAGAAAGTTTTTGAAAAGGTCACATGACTTCCTAGGTTTTGCTGATTTAAAACCCCAAATATTCGGAATCAACTTGAGAAATGTTCTCAAGGGAAAATTCAACGGCAGTTGGTGTTCCTCCTCCCCCTGGGCTAAACAAACCAGGTTATCATTGACTTAAAAGCAGCCAAGTTTCAAATTTCCACAGTGTTCAGTCCTACTTTCTCCAGTTCAGCATTACTCGCAGGCCATCCTGCCAGTAACATACTGATTTGATACTAACATTGCAGTAATTGACACCTTTAATGAGGCTGAGTATTGCTTGAATTTCCATTTATAACTGGAGTCACAGCTGCTGAAGCAGTGCCAGACCACACGCAGATATTAATTTAGAGGACAGGGATCACAGGTCTTTGACAGAAGTCTTTTGTTCCCATAATACCCCCAAAAATCTCATTTGTGTGCCCTTTTCCACCTGAACTCCATATCAAAATGACAGGATATTCTGTCAGACTGTAAGAAGATAAACCACCCTATTTATGACCCTATTGAAGCCACATGGAGATAACAGGATGGTGGGACGAGATCAGGAGCAACACATAATGTATGGAAAGGTGAAGGTGGAGGAGAGTAAGGGCAGATGACAAGGGGACACGCAGATGGAAAGGTGACACAGAGGGGAGACCGAATTCAGCATTGAGCCATATAACCCTAAAAAGAAGAATTATTCATGAGGGAGAGCTTGCAAAAAGGAAACTGGAGCCTGGAACAACAGAGATTGCTTGACCAGGGCCAAATGGAGGTGAGCAGTGTCCTCAGGGAGAGAGTATTGACTGAAGTGAGCTGAAGTGGGATTTGTAATACACTGGTCCTAGAATTGGCTGTGTATTTTCCCTGGTGTAGATCTCACAGTTTATCTAAACTGGCAAAGAAGCATAACCCTTCTCGATAGCTTGTTGGTGTCTGCAGATATCACCTTCATGTTTGTTATAATCTGCACGATTATCACATCCCTTCTTATTTTCCCCTCTCCAGTAGAGTTTTGGCAAGAGTAAGCATGTAATTTTAGTAATCCAAAAAGAATATGGTTCAAAGCAGGGAGAATTATGTTGCACCTGGGGAGAAAGAAACCTAATCCTTAATTTTCATCAGCTCGCCAAAGTTCATGGTACAGAATTGGATTCAGGTGGTAGAATCTACTTGCAGTATGTACAAAAGTGCTGGTCGAGAGAAATATGAAAGGTGCTAACAGGGTGCTTTGTTAGTGAAAACTGATCTGGTGGAAATGCATGTGTATAGTCAGACATTTGGCTTCAGTTAATATCGAATTGACGGCAATTGTGTGGTACTAAAGTCTGAGTTACAGTCCTGTTAAATAAACGTAAAATTATTTTTTCCTCACAGAAAACTCATCCTTTTCAGTGTAAGATTAATTTAAATGGCAGCATATGTAAATAAGAGTCAAACAGACATCAAAAAGCCAAAAAAAATTTGTATTAATCCATTGTAAAGTATGGACACTTCATTTTCATATTTTCAATAGAATATTCTCGAAAGATCATGAAATCAGATCCTTATGATTTGTTAATCTCACAAAGCCTCTAACCTTATAAAACTTTTGTTTCCTAAATATCTTTCTAGAACCTGAAAGTCAGTACAGTTTATGCAGCTATTTCCTGTAAATTAAACAATATATGTGGAATGTGTATGTTGAGACAGAATAGTTGGAAGTGATGGATCTAATGAATCTCCACAGTATCTCCATTCTATGCAGAGTCATAGCTAGAATGAAGAATTTGATAATAAAATACTAAAGAGTTAATAAATTTAAGGTAAGACATTTATTTTAATGTGATTAGAATGTTGTTCATAGTATTTTTAGCAAGAAAAGCAGGTTTTTATACTTGTAATCATTATGAAAATTAAATTATTAAAATATAATTAAAATATTTCCTTTCCTTGACTGCATCACTTAAGCAGATCAAAAAAGCATGAAATTTTCACCAGGACTGGAAAATGAGTAAGACTGAAGAATAAATATTTAGTTTATAATTATCTGATAAATGTGCCCAATCTGTCAGCCATGTACTATTTGTACAGCATCAGGAATGGTGAGGTAAGTAATGATCTATGCCTTTAGAATAGGTGAGGGAGCTAAATCTAACATAGTTTCTTTCTTAGCTGAATTTCTGAGATTAGCACATGCTTTCAAAGAGTCTTAATCAAATCCTGTTTACTTTCCTTTTTCCTCTGTGGGCCCCCATTTCTGCCATCAGTCTAGTACCAGACAGGCAGTGGGGGCATGTCTTATACTCAGACCAACACCAGAAGCCATCAGCCTAAGGAATTAAATACTGGAAACACTGTAGAGAATGAGACTGGGGACTAAAGTTAACCAAATTCCTCCTTGCGCGGCCCGAAACAGATACAAAGTCAAGTCCTCAAGAAGAAATATTGGAGGAAGCAAATAGAAATCAAATTCTAGACAGAATTCTAGATAGAACTTTTGAGGAATAGGTAACCCCTCTAGTGTTGATAGAGAAGACTGCATTCATTGATGGGTTGGGAAGACGAGGGAAGGGTTCCTCATATGACTAAGCTCAAAATAGCTACAAGAAAAACAACCAAATATAGGCAATTTGACTTAGGGAAAAGTATTTATTAGCCAGGGCGTATGTGCCATCTGAAGAGCAGATGAAAGTTCTGCTGGGCACATGATAAAACAGGCATGATCAAAAATTAGGTTGATGGGAGTTGGGAGGTTCAATGCAACAGCAAAAGAACAAATGCACATAGCTTTAGAAGGCACCAACAGCTTGTAGCCCATCAGATGAACATTTATTGGAAAGATAATGTGCCTGGGAGGGGGGAGAATAAGTGCAGAGCAGAAACATACGGTGCAACTGAGAAACCCCTGCCAGGAGAGCATATTGGTGTATTCTTTTTGACTGTAATATAGAGTAAGAAGGAGAGAAATGTGGCTGCTTAATTTTAATAAATTTAAAAATGTTCATAAAATTCAAAACTCACCTTGAGATGTAAGAATACGAAAAAAAACACAGAGGAAGCAAGTTCATGCGATAACTTTAGCAGTACTTGTGTCAATGACACAGCGCTCAGACTTTCTTTCACACATTACACTAGTGCAATGGCAAATAAAAGGACATTTGCTATTTCACTTAAACCACAGAAACAAACAGAACAGCAGTCTAGAGATAAAAATCCTTGAAGTCATTCATTTTGGTCAAAATCCCTCATGAGTAGCATAGAAAAAAGGACAAGTCACGGTAGGAAAATAGATATATTTTTTCAAAGATATTTGAAGTTTTTCAAGTTTCTGAGGATAGGATTTATCTTATTGCAGTTTGAAGATCTTTCAGTTTATTCCTACAGCTGAGTGTCTTTACAACGAAACAGAAAAAACCCCAGTCAATTCTATGCCATCATTTGTTCTATTTATTTTAGAAGTCTGTTTTACAGCCAGATGAATCACTTCAGTAGATGCACTTATTTTTCTCCATTATGTAGAATAAGAATCTATAAAATTAGTTTGAATGTAGTCACCTAAGCTGCAGACATCTAATCCTGACTGCCCCAAACCTTGCCAGGCCATCTACCTGGCACAGTCAACACCACAGACTTCTTTTTTTTATCCTCATCACCCTCTTCTCCCAGTTGCTGTCTTCTTCTTATCCTTAGATTATCATCAATGTGTCTTTGGCCCTTCCTTACTGCTGATGTATCCTCACATTTCTATCTCTGGAAGCCAATGTTAGCCTTAAGCTATAGCAGGTACATAGATGCAGTGGGCAAAATCCTCTTTACGCAGCAGTTTTCTTACAGGACCTCTTACTTTTTTGATGGGAGAACAGGCAACATTTCCAGCTGGACAGGTTAAAAAATAAAATGAAGAGGAAGGTATCTGCCAGAGTCCATGTACACAGCAAAGCAGGATATCACAAAGAAAGCATTTCCAAACACCTCATATTTTGTCTTCTGGCGGAACATTTTGGCCCATGGTGATAGAGTAACGTAAACCCCGTGTGTTCCATTTGAAAATTAAAAAATATCTTGAAATGAAGGCTGAGGATCTGGGTCATAAGCAGATGTAGAAATAACCTATTGAAGATAATTCTAAATCTAAATACTTATGCATAAACACACGTGCAAAGTGGAAAAACGTATTGGCCCACTTTTTCCGCCTTCCAAGGGGCTGTATAAATTTGTCTTCTATATTAAATTCTACCTTTTTGGAAATTCTGATTTAAAATGATTCATCCAAGATGATGAAACTTTCCAGCTATGGCTCTCATTTTCTTCAATTTGTATTATTGCAGCTTTACTTCTTAAAGTCTTTAAAATCAGGCACAAAACCATGTTCCAGTATCCTCCACAACCCCTCACCCACATCTAGTTCTCCCAGGGCTATTGATGTTCCCTGTTATGGCTCTTAACTCTAATTATTCACTGCCAGTATGAGAAAGTTTTGCCCTCCTGGTGTTTCTACCTAATGCACAACCATAGGCTATAAACTCCTTTATATGTTTGCTGAGCACACCAGCAGACAATAAAATGGTACCACAGCTAATGGATCCGGTCTACCAAAGCCCTATTCACTATAATGATAATTTTCATAAGTGGCAAGAAACCCACACTGTGCCTGAAAATTGACTAATTTTGTGGCAGAATGAAGGATAAACTCTTTTTGCATTTTAAACCATTTAAGAGAAACTGATTTGTGGTTTTGTGTTAGCTGAACTAATTTAACGTCCGTGCAGAAGAGGAAAGGTGTCTTGCTACTGGTGGGGTAGAGCGAAGCTGAAAAGGGGAATGATTCCTGCATCCTGCCTTCGTAAATGGTGTGCAGGATTTGTAAATTAAAATTGCAAATTTAGAGTTAATTACCACGCCCAAGAGGAAAGTTGCTTTTTGACTGCTTCACTCTTGCAAGAAGAGCCTAAAAAGCAGAGACTTGCCTCGCTCCTGGACTTGTAACAACAGGTAAATCGCAAGACTTGCTGATGCCAGTTCAGTAGTGTCTAAAAACACTGTTTTTTCCACTCCCTTAAGCCTCCTCTGCACTCATCTTTCCAAGGAAGGGTGGGACAGAGGTGGGGACAACTACATAGAAGTTTTCTTCTCACTGCTTCAAATCGCATGAAAACTGAGTCTTCAACCCTTTTCCTTCTTTCCCTCAGGAACTTCTGTGAGAACACAAACAGTTTGTCACACGCCTGGGAAGTGGGTATGTCTGTTGAAAGAGTTTCAGAAACAAATACCAAACCAGAGACTGTCTCATAAAGAAGGTCCATCCGGCATCTCCACCGTATAAAATGCAGGTCTCGGAGCTCCTCCATGTCCAGTAAGTCTATAAAAAGTTATCTTTAAGCTTTCAGGCATAAACTGTGCAGTGTGTTTTTGGAAAAAAACCCCAACCCTTAACATTCCCCCCCCCTATCCCACCCCCACAATAATCAGAATCCTACAGTGGGCTGTCAGTAGGTCCAGCTTCACCTGCACTAACTTCAGTTCCCAAATGTGAACATCTCAGCAGACTCTCTTTCAGAAGAACTGATATAAACCCACACTTAACGGGGCTTGTTCTCTACCTAAAGTTGAATTTTCTTACACCAGTGGGTAAGACGAGGTAGAGATGCAGCCCAGCGAAGGTATATTCAACCCATCCTTCTGTTCTTGCAAACACATTGGGCAGGAGGAAAGAGAACAGGACCTTGCACTGGGTGTCTCCCACACAGACCAGTCATTTCTGAGTATCGGACTTTAAAACGTTCGTGAAGACATGAATTGCTTCAAAATAGTGCTTTTAACCTTGTTTAGCACCTGTAGGTCTATCTCTAAATCCATGTGTTTCAAAATAAGAACGACAAAATAGTACTCTGAATCAATGAGATACCTGTGACTGTTGTAAATATGGCAATTTTGGCTCTAAACATCTCTCTAAATTAGTAGACCTCCTGCTCTGAAAGTAAACCACCCTTTACAAGACTTTTAGCAGGAAAGGGAGATAGAGCTGAGAAAGATGTCTTGTGTAAAGAGATTGTTATTTCTTTTTTTAGGTAAGTGATTAAATGTTGCTGCTTTCTTCTATTATTCTATTGCTGGAATACTCCTCTTCCATGGGGAGCCAGCAATCATTCTCCACCTGAAGCAACAGAAATTCTTTGAATTTTTACCTAGAATATTTCATGAAGAAAACAACATTAAGTGATCATCTGTGTTAATCTCTTCAAACACTTGCTGAAACTTTGGTAAGTAGGAATGTACAATTATGGTTCCCTTGTGTCTTCAATGGAAAATGAATCATTTCATGAATATTGTTGCTTTAATTTTTTCCATCCATAACCTTTTGAATTATGGGGGAGAATAAGGAAGGGAAGAAGCTGGATAAAGTGAGCAAGACACAAATAATGGCTTACTTCTCACAAGAAAGAAGTTCCTCCTCATGTTTAAGTGGAACTTCTTATATTCAAGTTTGTGCCCATTTCCTCTTGTCTTATCCCTGGGCACCACTGAAAAAAGACTGGCCCCATCCTCCTGACACCCACCCTTTCAGTATTTATAGGTGTTGATCAGGTCCCCCATCAGTCTTCGCTTCTCCAGGCTAAAAAGACCCAAGTCCCTTATCTAATTATCATAGATTTTGGGATCCTCTGGTCAGTAAAATCTTCCTTCAAAGGTGGACATTTGTGACTGAAAAATTAGCAAAATTCTTTAATGGAAAAGCATAGGTACCATGACAAATCCTGAAAGTTTACTAGAGAAACTTTGCTCCTTTCAGGTTTTCTTCTGAGGTGCTTTCCTACATCCATTACTACAGGTGACTATACTTTATGCTGTCTATAGATTCCTACAAGTAACTCAGAATTTAGGAGGGCAACGGAAGTGAAACCTCTGAGCTTTAATACCCTCACTGCTATTGATCCTGTCACTGATTTGGGAGTGCCATCCATTATTTACCTCTGCCATCTATAAATAGAAGGTGGTGATCTATCAAAAATTAGCAAAAAACAGCATTTGAAAATTATTTTGAGGCCCTCCCTTCTGTACTACGCCATTATATATTGATTTAACAGAGGTTTCAAGCAGCAGTCCTGGTAGTTAGGGGTGGATGAGTACATAGGCTAAATTAACAATGGAACTGAATCTTTCTTAAAACTTGAATTGGACCTATGATGCTTTGGTTATATTTCTTGAGGTGATTTTTCATTTTTATGTGCTCTGAACTCCGTGGCTCCAGTGGGCCATAAAAACAGATGTGCTGAAATACAAACACCACCGGAAGGTTGCTTTTGTGGTATTTCCAGCCTGAAGGGAAGCCAACGATGTTAGAAATCCCTTGAGAATGCCTATTTCCAGCCTATTTTTGCAGGCAGATTTGTCTATCATTCATGTCTTTTCTGAGGGTAACCCAAGATGGACAGGAAATAGCAGAACTCAAATACACTCTGCCTGTTATTGGGTTGCCTTCCTACAAGGTGCAGAGCAGAACTGCGTGGAGAAAGGTAAACTGTGATTCCTGAACAGTTTCTATATTTTGAAGCTTGATTGCAGCTTGATTTTTTTAAATGAAATCAGATGATATCAACACTCTCAGTGAGAAGGGAAGGCTCCTCGCCCGGTGAGGTGGGAGAGTGTGAGGGACCTGGGAGTGGAGATTGCTGGCAGAAAATTGAGAGGAATTTTATCTGAATTCAATGTCCTTCCAGTCAGAATTTTATTGAAATAAAATAAACTTTGTGAATCACTGTGCCCTGAATGAACTCATAAATTCTGCAGGAAACCTATTATTCTGGAATTTGTTTTGTCCTTTTGAGGTTCAAGGACTTCTTAGAAGATGCAAATGTCATACTCACTGTCACCAAGCATTAGCTTTTCCAGATCACTTCAAAAGAAACATCTAGATCTGGTTCAGCTACCTAAAACCAGTTGTGAGACATGACCCAGGACCTATAGCATAATTGAGTCCTTCCAACCTGGCAGCTAGAACCCATGTGAGATATGCAGGGGCATCACAAATACCTCCACTTAAGGAACTAACTTGAGACTCTGGGGCATGATTCAGTTCAAAACTAAGACACCTAAATCTAAGGCTCTGCCCTTAGGTATACCTCGGATGCCATCAGTGCCTAAACTCCTATCAAAGAAAATGAAGATTGGTGGTAGATGATGACAGAGTTGATGCCATGGTGGAGCACAGAGAGCTGTGGATGTTAGTGGATGAGCCACTGAGTGTCTACTTTAGGGTGAGTTGAATTTCCTCCTGAGCTCTGCTACCTTGACTAAATTCCAGTGACAATAATGGGAACTCTGACATTTGCCATGGCAGTATACACCTCCATTTATGTGTCTTGACACTGAATTGGATTCCGCTCCTCATGGCTTATCAACTGCATTGTTCCACTTACGTTTACTGTGCTGACTTGGCACGCAGTTCAGCCCAAACTGAGGGAGCTGGTACCAGCTTTGGTGTTCCACGTATCCCCAGTATCATACCTGCCTGCACTGTGCAGATGACTAAGATACTTTATGGAGTGTCAAATGGCATTTAGGTGGCTGAGCAGCATGCTAGGTCTCCAGCAACCATCACGTAATCTTGTAATTTCACTCTAACCTTGGCTTCTAGCACCATTTCAGACGCTATGTGAAAAACTGCTGTCACTCATGTTATGTAAAGCTGCATCCTCGATTTAGACATAAAACTCCAATACAGAATTATAATAAAGAAAAATATTATAGCTGGCTTCGAAGCTTCACATCCCTTTTGGTTTTACGGTGCGGTCAGAAAAGTGGGATATGGCTTTTGTTATTGCATTTAAAGCATATTATTTCCATTCTGTTTTCTTTCTTGATCTGGTTTTGCATTTCAGCTTGTGGTTGTTATTTTGAGTTCTTTTTAAAATAGCTAGAAATACTATTGGTCTCCTGATAGGCAAAACTGTCTACGGGAAGGTCTTTTTAGATGATCACTAACGAATAAAAAACTCCCAAAAATACGTGCTGTGCAGGTGTTCGTGTCTGCCTCTGGCTCATGAACAAAGCACAGGAGAGTCACAACAATGTGTTCTTTGGCTCTGGATTGTACAGTTGCAGGTAAGCAAAGCTTAGATTTTCATATTTTCTTTTTTAGTGTTGTTATTAAACACTTGTGAAACTTTAGCTGTAGAAAGATTGAATCTAAGATGGCATTTCCAGAATGCCAGAGGGGATCACTTTGATAATTTAATTTGACTTCCTGTGTCACTGGAGCCATAGGCCTTCTCTGCCTTGAATCAGAGATGGCTTTCAGAAATATATCTTATCTTATCCACATGGGCTCTTCTAATTGTTAGCAAAACAAAATCAAATAAATGAGCTTCAAAGAAAAAAAAAAAAGTCCCTCAAACAAGCCTCCAACTTTTTCCTGTACTTTATTCGTCCTACTTTACCATCCAAAGGCTGTTCTGGTGCTGAAGGTTTCTCTGACAAAGAATCCTCTATCAAAAAGTGTTGTTCCATCTCAATGGTTTTATCACTGTACGTGTGACGCTGAATTTCTCTTAAAATAAGTATATTGCTCTCTTCAAGTTCTTCATTGTAAAATATTTTTTCCAGTCATTCTTCAGTCCTCCAGTCATTCTTCTGACTTTTCCCTGAATAATCTGAGTTATTGGCGGATTTCCTTAAATGTGTGTACTGCTCTAAGGTCTCCCCGGAACCTTCTCTTCTCCAGATTGAACCCCCCCAACTCTCCTGTCCTCACAGCAGAGGGGCTCCAGGCCTCTGATCATCTTAGCTTTGAAGGAAAAGGAGAGACAGAGAGAAAGGAGCCGTGTATGGAAATGCTCAGTTGCTCTAAATGATACCTTTGTGAATCTTCATAGGTAGGTTACAGGAAAGAGGATCAGACATACAATTTGTGACATGTAAGTTCTTATAATTGGCACACATAAAAGATTTTGGAGTGTTCATGCTCAGATGAAGCTCAGTAGTTTCACGTGTGTTCATACACTGAAGGATAGCTATCTTCTTGTTTGTTTGTTTTCATAACTTCCATCCAACCTGATAACACAGTTATAAAACTTCTGTGTTTACCAAAGAGGAAAAGCACCCGTGCTATGGTTTGGCACACATTCCATTCATCCAGCCCAGCTGGAAAAGGTTATCAACCTTATTTCAGCTGGTTTGATATGTTATCCTGACTGGTGACTCATTTTAAGCTGAAAACATGTGCTTATGTGGAACTCAAATACAATGGTCTTAAAAGACAAATGGGTGAGAGGTGGGAGTGGGTGACCAGGGACCTGGTCCTTAGATACTGCCATGGAGTGTGACAGTGGTTACAAAGACCTAAATGTGTGCCACCCTTCATGGACTGCACCTTATCGAGAGGGCTGCTGTGCATGAAAATGTGCTTTATGAGGGGAAAAAATATGCAAGAGCAATGTACTGTGAGTAATTTCCCTTTAATGTTTTTCCATAGAGAAAATTCAACACATCAAATGTCAAGCTATTGGAAGGGTAAATAAACAGGCACATTTAGAGAATGAGAAACAGTCTTGATGGCCCAAAGCATACATGAATGTTAAAACCCATACAACTATGCTATAAACAGAAAAAAAAATGCTTTTAATAAAAACTTGGAGAGTTTTATACTTGTCTGCTTGGTGAGCAAAAGGAAAATGAGTATGTCCAATTCAGAAGCTGATTTAAGCCAAGAAAGATTCTTATAAAATTAAAGCTTACAAAGCTGGAAATGAACCTTTTGTAAAAGGAAATGGAAACAAATTCTTTTAAGTTCAAAAGGTGTCTTTAAAGTGAGAGAATTGGATTGGAAAGGAACATGAAATATTCTTTTGCACAATGTCTATCTCTTATTTGCACTAATGTAGATGCCTCTGAACCAATGAATTCGAGTCCTTCAGGTTTATCAAACAGAAATATACTAAACAATATAGTCCTTTGCATTCAATTTATTTATTTATTTTAATTTTACAGAGAGACTGTGTTATCAACATCTGCTTGGGGAATGAGTAGTGGTTTGTATTCAGCTTAGGATTTTTGTTATAAGTAAAACAATAGTGTCACAGTTTGAAGTACAAGTATGCACGGAAGAAATGACATCACTGTCTTTTTTACTTAATTTCTCTCAGTTTCCATATTCCGCTTTTTTCCATATTAAGCTAGCTCAGTTTATAAGCTAAAAGATGAATATTCTGTAAGACCATGATTGCAAACTGCACAACCCCAAAGCCAGTGTCTTCTCTCTCTTATTCTCCCCTGGGATAAACATTTTGCTGTTGGTTGGGGCATAGTGAGAAAATTGTTTGATGTAGGAGCAGAAGGGAGTATAAATTGCTTTTCCTGTAAAAAGCCTCATCAGCAGTACTGAAAACTTTGCTTATTGCAGAAAAGTGAAATTGGAACATAAATGGGCATGTGAGGTACCATGGGCAGGGAGTAGCCCTTTATTACGGGTGAGCCTAAAAAGACTCTAGCACCTGCTAGACCAGTTCAATAAATGCTGGCTGGAAAATCAGCATGGTTAAGGGTGTTAGAAATGACAAGCAGCTGAATAACAGAACAAGAATTAGTATTTGGCAGAAGATGTCCTTATCTACCTGAAAATATTATTGGAAAAAGAAACACGAACAGTTAATTAACAAATAGCTTTCTGGCAAGAAACTTAAGAGGCACAGCCTTCTCAGTGCGAGTGCTAATACGCTTTGTTTCAAACTGTGTATCATCAAGTTACTGTTTGTATGAATATTTCTTTTTTGACTGGGTTTTAGCATGTATGAAAGATGCCAGACTGGGAGCTTTGGAAACGGAGTTTATTTACCCAAAGAAAGCCTCCAGCCTCAGCAATGGCAGCGAGAACCACCGTTCACCTCCTCACACTGTGGAGCCTGTTCTGCAGAACCACTAATAAAAGGCAGAAAATAGGTCAGCTTCCACCTCCATTAGCCTTTGGCCTCCCCTCAGGGGCTGCCAGGGAGAATGCCAATTAGTGACAGCTGCCTTGGACTTTTTGTCGACTGGGAACCAAACTAAGATTGCAGATTCCTCTCACGCAGCCTACCCAACAGCCCTCACATGGCAATTTCTTTTTGACCTTGCACAGCATTAGTAGTATTTTCCAGTGAGGAAAACTTCTCCAAAGTGGTAGGTTGATCAGTGTAAAGAAAAAAAAAATAGGGTGTTTTTTCCCCTTTGGCAGAACAAGTCCCTTTTATGAAGATTAACAAAAAATACATATATTTACAGAAAGATTTTGTGGATATGTCAGAGAACTCCCTTCTGTGTGATAGCAAAGATATTTTCTTAAGATTATTTGATACTTTATTAATGAAAATGTTATTAAAAATCAGGTTGCTTTAGATAGGGAACATTTTTCTAGAGTATTTTGTGAAACAATTTTTTTTTGTTGGTTTGAAAATTTTACTTTGAAAATATAAAAATTTTGTTCTATCAGAATGTACTAGAACCTCTACAGAGACCTTAAAAGAGCCTTTTCAGAAAATACAGGCAATAATTAATTGCCTGGAGAACTTTCAGGGCCCTTCAAAATGTGCACTCAATGGAGTACTATCTAGGCTAAGTGCAGAGTTTTAAAGATTTACTTTAAACTACGTTTAGAGGTATTGCTCATTAAATAGATTGTATGAAAACTCTGCTGCCTTAAGGCAGCATTTGGCACGGTCAGTATCCATTCCCACCCTCAGCAAAGCCGTATCTCTGATGCTGTGGGCAGTTCTTTACACGTGAACTCCCACGGTGCAATGACGTGAGCGCTGTTATTGCTGCTGCTTTTCAATCAGATTTGTCTGACTTTTGATTTGAGCTTACATTTGCCTTTTCACGTGATGGTTTACTAAACCATGGCTTAGCAGTATGATGGTTCCAAAGTCTAGGAAGCAGAAGGCTGTGAATACTCAGATCATGGTTTTAAAGTGAAAGAGGGGAGATGGAGATGAGATGTGGGGAAGAAATTCTTTGGTGTGAGGGTGGTGAGAGCCTGGCCCAGGCTGCCCAGAGAAGCTGTGGCTGCCCCATCCCTGGAGGGGTTCAAGGGCAGGTTGGAGAGGGCTTGGAGCAACCTGGTCTGGTGGGAGGTGTCCCTGCCCAGGGCAGGGGGGGTTGGAACTTGGTGATCTTTAAGGTCCCTTCCAACCCAAAACATTCTGTGATTGTACAATTCTATGAGCATATTACAAAGAAGCCTTTCAGGGCAGAGAAAATAAATGGCAAATAAAGCAGCTGGCAGTTTTGGAAGAGCACTTCTGACTACTTGGCAGCTTCTCAGTTCAGTTCCATCTTTAAGCCTGTGGGTTATAGTCAGTCACTTGTTGGAGAGCCAAACCCTTACGCCCTAAATCAGGGGCATGATCAACACCCTTCCCTGGGGAGAAAGCACAGGCCTGGCCAAGAGAAAGGAGGTCCTCACGGGCTTGCCTCATGAAGTTTCATCATTCATTTGCCCTCTGGGCCAATGCAGGACAGTTCCCACAGTCTTCCCTGGGACTCTGCAGCTTCATGAGGTCTCCACAGCCCCTGGGGTAGCCAGATGCTTGTAAAAATCACTCACCATTGTTGTAGCCACCTCCATCTGACTGCGGAAGAGCACAAGTAGGAGGAGGTTACCTTATTTTTATAGATACATCTATTCACTATAAATGTCTTCCTTTTCCAGCTCCTCATATCTGCTGGGCAATCCAGGCACAGGGAAACTGTTTCACAGCAAGAGGCTCTTTCTAGGTTAAAGAACTATTGCCCTTAATTGCATACTTGTATTGCGTACAAGTGGGGGAGAAGTATTAAGTCCATAATTCTTATTATGCCACTTGCATCCACTCCCTTACCATCAGTGCATCCCGTGTTTCCAAAAGGTTCTAACGATTCCAAAAGCACTGTAAATATGCACATCTAGTATGGGCTAGTCGTTTCTCTTTCCTAGTGATGTGAATTAGCAGAAAACTTTTCTTTTTAGCAAATTTGGCATTCCTGTGAAGACAGACAGAAAGCAATATGCCTTAACACTGAAGGAGGAGGAAATTTCCAGGAAGCCAAATTCCCAGAACGTGAGGTATTCCTCTTGAATCTGCTCGCTGGAACATTAGGTAAATTTGTGCTGAGACTCTTCTGGCTCAAAAATTGATCCTGCATCTACAGGAGAAGGTCCTTTGCTAACACTGTGACTATGCAATAATTTGCTTTCTGTTTCTTTTCTTGCACTTGTGCTCTATTTGTCTGAATTCTTTTCCCTCTATGAAAAACATATAGCATCTATTTCAGCAGTTCATTTTTTATTTGCCAACAGTTTAATCAATAGGGAGAGAGAAGGAAAGAGAAAAATAAGCATATGGTATTTTGTGGTGGGAATGAAATAATAACGCCATAAGGTCTTTTGATTATTTTAGTTCATGTTATGATTTTAAACAGTATCAGAACTCCATACGACAACCAAAAAATGAATAATATGCAAAGGCATCCTCAGTTACAAGGAAGAAAGACATTTGTTTGGGTATTGCTCTAAAATGGTGTGGTGGATTAGGATTGAGTGCATATTAAATTTGGGATAAAAGTCTGACAATAACAGCTATTCCATTGGTTTTTAACTGATTAAAAATTCTTCGTGGCTCTACTAGCATAAAAGTTATTGATCACTTGATATCTGATACTGGATTTACTGAAATTATGAGGTAGTTTTAGAATTTTTAAAAAGAGATTACTAGTTTCTTCTCGCTCTTTCAAGGAATGTGTCCGTCATCTTTTAAAATTTCTCTCTTTAATAACAATTTCAAATTTTAGCATGATATAAAAAAATCGGCAAAATATAATAAAAGTACATAATGGCTTTCACAAACTACATTGAATTTTATGGCTTAGCTGGCAACTACACTTGTAAGGATATTCAAAACTGAAAGACAATTAACAATTAATAGATTTTTACATGTTTGAAGTTGCATACTTAAAAAATAAAAAGCAGTTAAAGCCAGAGGGCATTTTCTTAAATATTCTTGTTGTCTTGAGGCAAGGAAAATTTTGAGACAGCCATATTGTGCTAAATGAAAACAATTGGTGAATTTGGAGAGAGTCTGTGTTAATGTAACTACATGTTCTTCTGACCACCCATTTTGCTTACCTTGTGCTGCTGAATTAGGCTTGGATTCTCTTCAGTACGTGGTTGTGTTCAGCACCCTTTGACTTTCACCTGTTGACTAAGTGCACGAGAGACTGTAAATGAGTCTAGAGAAATTTTAAATTGCTGTTATTCATTCCTTCCTATGTCAAATGCTACTACCGTGACAGTATCTTTAAGGATTTATTTTTTTTTTTTAGAGCACATCTGCACAGACTTGTCCAAAGTATTCTTGGAGTCCTCATCAGTAACTGGCTAACTCTGCACACTGCTTTGCATCCTATAGGTCTCACGCCTTCTCATACAGAAAAATGCTGTAGCACAGAGCTGAGGCGGTGAGTTTATGTATTATTTCAGAGGAAAAGATGTCTGCATCCTCTCTACCACTGCTGGTGACATGTTGAGCTGCCTGAAATTCTTCCAACTCTTTGCTGTGTAAATGCAAATGTGTTTAGCTGGAAAGTTTGGATAGAACTGTTTCTAATGAAAATCCTACTAAGAGTGCAAATTAATCTTCAGCACATACATGTTTCATCTATCACCATATGCTATATATTTATAGAAAATCGGGTCTTAGACTGAGATTCTAAAGCAATAATTTTTGCTGAAGAAACTAGTCTGATATTTCACCTTTCCTACTTTTTTTTTTTCTGTCTCCTCTTATTTAGGATCTTTGCACCACTTATCAGGTAAGGCTGCAGCAAGATGAGGAGAGTTTGAAGAACTTTTTCGTTCACTGCACTGCAATCAGTTTTCTAGGTCAAAGTTTTCCTTTGTGTATACGACTTAATATCAAGCCAAAAATTCTTTGTGAGTTTTCGGCAGAGGAGTGATGTCAGCCATTTGGTTTTTGGAGTAATTTTCCATGGATTCAAGCCATTGGTGGATATGGGAAAATTATTTGGAAAGAGGAACCATTTCTCCGTAGGCTCCATCCAACTTTTCAAAATTTCTAATAGTTAATTGAGCATAGCTCATCAGATGGAATTTGTGATTGAGCAGATCAATGTTTTCTAGTCTGTACAGAGGAGCCTTTGTCAGCTGTGGTGTGTATTCAACTGAGAGATACTTTTACAAATGTGTTTGGTGAAAGGGATTCATCAAGTCCCCTTAACTATCACTGCTAATCACTAACTGACCTCAAAATTAAATTTGGCACAAGTATTTAAGAAAAGGAATTCTCTGCAAGACAATGTGTAGTGGTGTATCAAGCCACTGGCCTGTGGCTCCCTCCAAAGCCAACAGAGGTTGAGCACCTTTATTTCCACGTCCATGTAGCAAAAACCTTAGAAAGTGTTTCAGTATTTTCACCATTTTTTGAAATAGTGCAGAGTTGCCAGTAAGTGCATGGTAGTGCATGCAGGCTTCTAATTGCTGATGTCAAACGTGTGTCTAAATCTTTACAAAGCTGAGGGCTGCAGAAGTGAAAGTGAGCAGGATTAAACTGTGACTTGTTTGTAAATACATTAGTATAAAGATGGACTATGGAGAGGTAGGCTGAGGGACTTGGGTCTTTTTAGTCTGGAGAAGGCTCAGGAGGGATCTGATCAACACCTATAAATACTGAAAGGGTGGGTGTCAGGAGGATGGGGCCAGTCTTTTTTCAGTGGTGCCCAGGGACAGGAAAAGAGGAAACAGGCACAAACTTGAACATAAGAAGTTTCATCTCAACATGAGGAGGAACTTCTTTCCTGTGAGGGTGGCAGAGCCCTGGCAGAGGCTGCCCAGAGAGGTGGTGGAGTCTCCTTCTCTGGAGACATCCAAACCCCACCTGGACACGTTCCTGTGGGACCTGCTCTGGGTGGACCTGCTCTGGCAGGGGCTTGGACTGGGTGATCTCCAGAGGTCCCTTCCAACCCCATGTGATTCTGTGATTATGCTCT
Organism: Tringa tobata; assembly: GCA_033628505.1. Lineage (NCBI taxonomy): Eukaryota > Metazoa > Chordata > Aves > Charadriiformes > Scolopacidae > Tringa > Tringa tobata. The sequence continues at coordinate 2,943,096 of JAHREE010000084.1, forward strand.
GGAGAGAAAAAAACAGTGGCCTTTTAATATGGAGAGAGGAGAGAGGAGTGATATCGAAGACAAGGTTACTACCATTTTGATCGTGGAGATTATTTGCAAGGAGGTTAATTTGTATTTTCTCATCACAGCTTATTTCTATCTCCACATCTTTTAATCCATCTGGTTCACCCTGTTACAGTTTCAGCCTGCCCGAATATTGTTTTCATTTACTGTCTTGATTTCTACTAAATAATATATCCTCACCCCCCACTGCTTAAGTTCTTCTGAAGTTTGCTCGCAAACAGACTTTATATATGTCTTTAATGTAAAGGATGACACAGCAGGACCCACTCAGCTAGCATGAAAATGAATGAGGTGGAATGAAAACCTTCAGAAAAAACTGAATGAAGGGAAAGGGTTGTTTTTTGGTTTTTTTTTCTGCAGTCAGCCAGCCTTTTTTTTTTTTAAAGCTCATTTTCAAAGCTGTTGAATTCTTTCTGAGGTACTCATTAGCTGCACTTAGTGGATAACAGTGCATTTATTTTGGCACAAAGCTGGTGGGCAGAGAGAGTCAGAAGGTGATTTGAAGGATTTAAATAATTTTAATGCCAGTGGAGGGAGTGCATGGTCTGAGCAAGCACAAAGGAGAAAACAAACACTGAGGAAATTAGCATTTTATTTCCCTTCTGAATTGCAGGTGAACCAGGGCCTGCAGGAAAACAAGGTTTCCTCTCATATGTACATTTTTTGCAGGGTTAGTTCTCATTGTTTATGAGTTTGCTAAGAATAGACCAAATTTCTGGCTTGTATAATTGGAGGTGCACATACTATGAACAAAGGAGGACCATGAGGGAAGATCTTCATATTGTTGTATCTTGCAGATGCTCATTAATACTAGGCAACACGCCTTACAGATCTTCTTGAAACAAGCAACATGGCCCCATATCAGGTAATATTTCTATGGAAACACACACTTGCAAATAGTAGAAGCATTTTGAAGCGATGTTTTTATATCTGCAGTATTACAAAACCTTGTTCAGAGTGAACATAAGAAATATGAGACAAGAAACAAACCAGCCAAGACACCTATAAGTCCTTGTTGTGTCTGTACAAGAGGAACGTTATGATGGAATGTTCACTGAAGTCAAAGAGAATCTTTCCATTGGCCTCACCGGGATCTGGGCCCAGCCCAACATCCTTTAGACTCGAGCTGCAATCACAGCCAGCAAGTCGTTAACGCTCTGAAGGCAGCTCCGATCGACAACTGGTCTTCTGCTCCCTTGCAGGTTCTCGCTCAAGGCATTTGGTGAGAGCTGCAGAGGCTGATGGAGGGTTAACATGACTGCCAGTGGCACATGGTAGAAAAACGTTAAAAAAAGAGAAATATATACCTATGTCCCCAGCATGTGGGTGTCAGGCCCTGCATGCGAGGGTGAAGTGGCGAGAAGGAACACAGCCACAGTGTATTGAATGTTTGATATAAACCTTTACCCAACCAAAAGAACTTATCCAGCTTTATGTCTGAGGTCCCAGGTGAGGCCAAGAGTTCTAAGTGAGTGCAGTCTGATAGTCAGAGAGCCAGCAGTGCAATGCTTTGTTAAACTGCCATTGAGCAGTCAGGGGGTTCTGGCTGATGAAGCCTTTTCCTCTCTTAAATCTGTGAGGGGAAAACACTCCCGTGTCGCATGTGTCAGCGACATCAGGAGATGTGAGAATGCTCCCCCTAAGGTCACCCGCTCAGCAGAACAACGTGATGTGGGACCATTGGGGTGGAAAACAGAGTTCAGATGTTCGTCTCCGTTGGCCGTACACTGAGCTGTGTGAATGCAGTGACAGGAAACACAAAATTTGGTCAGTCGAGGTGCGATATTGAAATCAGCCCGAGAGGTGAAGGGGAGCTGCGAGTTGTGTAGGTTGGGCCAGCAGTATCGCTTCGGGAAAGGCTGTAACTTTCACTTGGTTTCCTTGGCAGCTTTCCCAGCTTTTCCTGAAGCCTTTTACAAGACCTGACATCTGTGACACACTGTTAGCTAAGACAGAGCCAAACCAGAGCAGCTGCCCTTAAATCCAGGCACGAGGAAGGGTTCATTTTTGTTGGTAGAAGGTCCATTCCACACGCCGTTTCCCACACAGAACACTCAAGCTCCTCTGCAGAAGAACCAAGAAAGGACCAAGCCCATAACATCTATATCATAAGCATCTCTGTATTTTTTTTATGTGGCCTGAGACAGTTTTACTACCTCCAATGTGCTTACTCCTTTGCCATGCAGGAGATTTCCACCGACTCTTTCTAAGAAACTAATGGAAGTGATGGGGATGGCTTTGACATTTTTATATCTGTAAAGAAACTTTATCACAACCAAAACCTTTTAAAAATTTTTTTATGGATACAGGTTTGTGATCTGGGATGGCTGTGGGTCCAGCTCTAAATCAAATCTCTCAGATCCTTCTGTTGGAAGAGTCCGGTGTTCTTCCAACACGAGGGTGAGAGGACAGTGGTGGCAGACTGGAGGCCTCTTACAAGTCTGTTGTCTTCAGCTCTAAGACTAGAGACACTTCCAAGGAAAGGATGGTGTCTCTAGGAAACATCCATATTTTTCAAAGTCTTACAAACTTCATAGTTTGCAGTAATTATGCTTCTCCATATGATTTTATCTTTGCCGTCTGAACAAACCAATTTTATGCAAGTGGCATCAGTAAAGTAAGAAATAGTAAAATTGTGTTTTATGAAAAATAGCTTTGAAAAGCTCTAGTGCAAAACATTTGCAAGTTGTGTGCAGTGTGTATCGTAAAAAGAAAATGTTCAAACATGCCTGAAGGGTCAGGGTGCCAGATTTCCATTAAAATTAATGGAAACTTGGCAGCCAGATGCTCTAGGTGACTTCCGAAGATCCCACACCTCCTTTCCTCTATTTTTGTGGAGGAGGCAGAATTTTCTGATGTGAAACTTTGTTTGAAAAATCACATATATTGCACAAAACAGAAGTTTTTGTTTCTGACTCAGTAGTGACTTCATCTAAAAATAGCTGCTTCAAAGGGAATACAAGTCACTGGAAGGTAATGATCTGACTGGGCTGTGGTTTTAAAAACAAGGTTACTTAAACATAAAATAAACACGGAGCAATCTGTTCAAGCTTTAAAACAGCCTCTAACGTTGTCAGAAACTAGATTTTTGAAGAAAGCAAGTGGGAAGACACCCTGAAAAAATAAGTGCTGCAAAAATGAGGGTGACTGCTGGAAAGGAATGACTTGCGGGAAGTGTAAAGGTTAACTCAGCATTTAGTAGTCACTGGACTCCACAATACAAACAGGTGCTACAGCACTTTCCTTAAATCCAGTGGAAAGTCTGAGGGATCTGTGCAATCTTCTGTATGTGGGGAAAAAAGACAGACATCTCACATTTGAAATACAAAATTAGAATGGGCTCCTGATGTTCCTCCAGCCAAAAAAAAAAATATATATTTGGCTACTTGAGAATTCCAGAGATGTTTGATCAGAAATTAAAGCAGTACAGTGATTATTCCAACACCTTCTTAGGGATCCACTGATATTCCCAATGAGAAAAGTCACATTGCCCTCAAGATCATCTCAGTGCAGCCTTTTTGCAAGCTGGGATAACACCAGTCCAACTTGCACAGGATCTCAGGCAACGAAATACTAACTCCCAGTCATTGTTTGCAAATAAGCAGCCTTTGATGCCTTATGAGCTACTGAGTTGGAGTGGCTTTGTCTGGAATGACATTTCAAGAACAGCAAGTGGCTTTCTTTATTGGATCTGAGACATCATTTTTGGGAATGCCATATGCTGTGAAGCATTTGTAGCAGATGATTATCAAATGACAGCATGCAAGAGAAAAAGGGCTGACCTGATCACAGTCTCTCTATGAAGCATTGTGTAAAACTGTTATTTTTTACGTTTTATGAAATCTTCCTACAAAAAAAAAAAAAAAAAGGAAAACATACCAAGATTATTTTTAATATTTTCTTCCCCGATGACACATCTGTCTATGCTGGGTTTGGCCAACTGATTTCTTACGGATTTCCCTTTTTTACTTTCTCTTTTGAAGCTGATTTTTTTTTAAATCCTTTGTCTGTCTCTCAACTTATTTCAAGCAGTAGCACACACTAAATGCACTTGGATTTCTAGGCTAATTATTTTCTATATCCTGCCTGCTACAGAATAAGAGAACAGAGGTGACCAGTATTGAAATATCTATCAAATTTGGATTAATATTAAGGTTGGCCTTCACGAGAGCTCTTTAGATGCAACTTTTCTTTGCCTTACAACTACCCAGTGACCTTCATCATCAGTTACTAACTCTGTCTCAGTTGCACTGTATCAGAAAAGTGGGCAAGCAAATACGAACACAAACTCAAGGTGAGAAAGTGGCACTGAATTATAAAGTGGAAAGGGAATATTATCACTTCCTTGTGTTTCTGCAATATGGCCAGGCTCTTTAGATGTCTAGGGAAGTTTAAATAACCCAGTTGCTAAGCACAGGTGCTCCATCATGGGTAGGTAATTCTCCCAGAGGAACAACAGGCAATGTATCAAGCGTCAAACAGGACTTTTCCTAAAGGCATTGGAAAGGGTCAAATGCTTAATCCTCAAAAATCAAAGGAAAAGAATGGGAGATATTCAACTTTAGTATCTACTGGGCATTATCTGTTCAGTTTTGTTTCTACTAACAAGATTACCAGTATGAAGAAACACCTTCATAAAGTAGAAAAACAACCTTGAGTTGCCTAACTGCCAAAAAAAAGGGGTGAAAGACAGCAAGAAGTAAAGGTAAACGGCTGAAGACTTCTTTTTATTCTACAACCACCAATTAGTCTTTTACAATGTAACAGTTATGATTGCTATTGGGCAAATTATCTATGTATTATTTACCTGAGAAATTAAAATAAAGGAAAATGGAGACATATATTCCTCTCACTAGCCCAGGGTAGTAGAATAAAAGGTCTCTTCGTGATTATTGAACAAGCAGTTGATTAATCTAGTGAACATTTCTTTCTTTATATAGGGGTTTTTGTTGAATTTCACAAATAAATTCACAAAGGTTCTTTGTAAAACCTTACCTTCAGAAAAAATATTTCCTAGATTCTCATGCTAATAGGGAAATTCAATTCCTTTCTAAACATATTGGACTAATTGGTGTCCCTACTCTACAAAAGCCAATCTTGTCACATAGCAATAAGCAGATGTACTAATGTAAACTGAAAAAACAGTAAGGTGGGTTTTTAGCACCATGAATCCCTGGGGACTACATAAAAGCTATATATCTTTGGCTGATACAGTCGATCAGTCTGAATGAATGCATCAGAGCTGATGAACCCTGCAAAGGATGATCAGGCCTGATTTCTTTAAAAGGGGAATCACAGACAATGCTGAATTTTCTTTTTGTGAAAAATTCTTGCATTGTGCATGTTTATTTCCTCCATCCACACTTATATCAATTCCACAGTTGAATGTGCCTCTTTTGGGCTAGTATTTGGTTCCCTTTTGGTTTAGAGTAGTTGATTTTATTTCTTTATAGACTCATTGAATGGCTTGGGTTGGAAGGGACCTTTAAAGATCATCTAGAGGGACCTTTAAAGATTGTCAATATTATCATCTCAGAACTAGTAGGGGTGGATAAACAAGGCTTATTCACAATGGCTAATTTTAAACGCAGAGAGCAGTCTAAATTAAGCTTTCCTCTTGAGTCACTCACCAGAGGAGAATCTGTCTGCGTCTCTCTTTCTCTCTCTCTCTCTCTTTTTGCCTAAAGAAGCTGGGGAAGAGATTAACCCTCGTGAGTATTCCCTCTGACACTAAGTCATGTTTTTCCTGAAGAATGGAATCCTTGTATGTTAAACAAAGGGGAAAGGGACCTTAGTAAAAGAGATTTCAAATAAACTGAAAAAGAGAGGTGACCTTTGAAGATAACTCTCAATCTAGAATCCTGCTGAGACATGTCTCTCTTTTAAGTAGGATGCAGAATTACAGTCCATGTCTGTGCTGTTTTCTGTAAATACAGCTGTTACATTTGCTGACTTTTGATTTCTCTCTCATGTCCAATTTATTTTAACTCTATTAACATGGAAAAAAAAATGCGCAGATGTAGCAGTTTTGCAAGGATCCCCACAAGCTTTGCCACAGATGTGTAACTATTCGTGTCTTTTGTGAAGGTTTTCTCCATTTTTCTCCATTTTTCTCCCAAGCATATCCCAAAACATAAATATAAACAGTGGAGGGAGCAACCTCCAAAACGTGTGTCCACATTGTTTCCAAACAAGGAGTTATCTCATCCCAATACTTTCTAGAATTGGGCCGATACTCTACTGGTCAACAAGGGATAAATGTGATTAGAAACTCTATTACTGAGTAACTCTTAACTTTAGAAAAAAAAAAAAGTTTTTTGTTTTGAATTGAGGATTTCTAAGGATTTACTGGAAAATACACAGAGCCAATAACATTTTGAAAAAAATGCCTGCATTGTAAAACATCAAAGTCTGGGATATAAATCCCGAGCTTATTGCATCACACTGTTTACATGGTGAGCAAGTAAACCCTGCCTAAAGTGTCCAGGGTTTAAATATTACGTCTTAAGCATATATATGTAAAATGTGTCTCAAGTATGGATTTTAATGTAGCTGTTCCGTACGTCTATGGAGAAGACGTGAGAATGCTAAATTAGAGAGTATAAACAAAGAATGATAATAAATGTCAGACTTTTGCTTCTGAGAGATTTATTCTGTGTTTTCATAAGCAAAATATCAAAAGATAGCTCCTCAATTAACTAAATTGTGATGACTATTTTGGTAAATGTCATCTAAACAATTTAAATATTTAATATTCTGTCCCACATGCATACCATTGGAGGAACATACTAATAAATAATAACAATGATTCAAGTTTGCAGCTCACCCAAATGTAATAAAAGGCTCAAAATAAGTTGGGATCAAAATATTCAAGCTGTGATTCAGTAAGACCCTTTAAATAAACACATGGGAAAACTATTAGAAACAGGGAGAACTCAGTTTGATAATACATGACATTCCACTTATGGAAAAAAATGTTTTGCTTTATTGCCTAACACAGGAAGCTTTCTGCTACTAGTTAATAACAAAGCACATTCAAAAAACCAAAATGTCAAAACATTACTGTTTTTCCCTATTTAAACTATTTAAATACGCAGATCCAAGAGACCTCATGAGTGACAGAAGTGACTTAGGGGAGAAATATGCTGTTTTCAGTTACCATACTTGGAGCTAGAGATGAAGAAATGATTGTAGCAGTAGAACTCAACTACAGAGTACTAACAGAATAGAACAAAATAGAGTGGATTATACTTGAGTAATTCAAGGTACCTTTACATGTATTGATTATCTAAAGGTTGCAATTTATGGAGGTAGGAGAGATGAGGAATATTATACTTACATTAAAAATTAACATCCAGAAACCTCTTGGCCACAGGAATTTGAATATGGGTATTCTAACTCCCAGCCTCCTCCCCTTGCCCCTGCCTTGGACACAGCCCGTGGGCAGGAGCCGTGTTACCTACCCACTTCCATGGGAAAGGGCTGTTGGCTCTTTCCAGTCCTCCCTGAGACTTAATAGGGTTGTGCAGATTTCTAGAATGCAAATTAATTAACACTATTTGAGTTCTACTGTATGGAATGAGCACAATAACGCATACAGCTCCAAAAAGATACTCACAAGTTGTGTGTGTGCTTATATTTACTCTGCAAATCAGCAGCAGAAGGAGTTGCATGGGAGTGTCAGAGACACTATGTTACCTGGGCACCAGCTACTGCCAAAGGTGGGCAGTGATGCTGGCATTGGAAAAAGGTGGCAGGGGCTGCGGTGAGAAGCTGGGAGGGATGAATCATAGAATCATGGAATTGCCCAGATTGGAAGGGACCTTTCAGATCATCTAGTCCAACCATCAACCCCACACTGACAAACACCATCACTAAACCATATCTCTAAGCACTATGTCTACCTGTCTTTTAAATACCTCCAGGGATGGTGACTCCACCACTTCCCTGGGCAGCCTCTTCCAAGGCTTGGTAATCCTTTCAGTGTCAAAGTTTTCCCTAATATCCATCCTAAACCTCCCCTGGCAAAACTTGAGGCCATTTCCTTTTGTCCCATCGCCTATTCCTTGGGAGAAGAGACCAACCCCACCTCTCTACACCCTCCTTCTCATCTTTGCCTTCCCATCCCTCAAGGCTGTGAACTCCTCAAGTGAGACTGTCTTCTCAGCCATGAATACCCTACGTGGCCTACAAGAGAGGAAACAGCAGCAGCAGGAAGGAGAACTGATTGGAAGTGGGATTTTAACAAGTGATATGGGAATTGGCTGTGATTTTAATAGCTCATTCAGCTGACCAGGACCAAACCTTTCTTAGCGCTACACTGAAGAGAATAATAAAGCTCAGAGCAAGCAAGATTGAAAGGAAGGAACATGTTCCTGCGAGGAGTAAAGCAAGCTCTCATATGATGATGAGCAATTGCATAAAAATTAAGAATGGATCATAAACATTATGGAAATGTCACCCTATAATTACAAATTTGTGAGGTCACTAATTATCACTGACTGAAAAATATTGAATTTATCCATAAACTAATGCAAGTTTAAAATTTTATAACTGTGCCATCAATATTTCTTTAATTTTAAAGAATATGGACATTTATTGTGCAATGTGTGAGGAGAGGGAAGATAAGTTAGAAAGCTACTGATGAAAGGAGATGCTACTTCAACAGTCAGAAAATTACATAAATGTTATCTTTTATTGTTTTTTCAATATAAAGCACTTCAAATTTTGTACTAAAATGGAGTATTCAGTAGTCAGCAGCTGTTGAGCCAATGGAGAGCAGCAGTAGCTGGACCAGACAAATGCATGCATGATTCTGTCCCTTCACATCAGGAGGTTTTTACTGGCTGAGAATCATTATGACTAATGATTTATAAACAGAAATAATTCTTTGGGTCTGGGACTCAGTTAGAAACAATTTTGTTTTGTTCAGCAAATGAAGACTGAAGTACTCTTCAAAGGTATTTTTAGAGAGCATCTTTCTTTAATTAAAGTGATTGCAATGACCCTGGTATTTTTGGGCAGAGTCCGTAGACTTCTCCAGGAATAAGAACAATTTTCTTATGAGATACTTATTCTTTTCTCACTTCAAAATGCTGTCACGGAGAGTAGTGGAGGAAATTGATACTCTCTCCCTTTTGGTAGATGAGATGGTAGAGAAAGTCAGACACCAGTGACCACACCAGAATGATCTGGGGTTGGCAGGGACCTCTGGAGATCATCCAGTCCAACCCCCTGCCAGAGCAGGTCCCACAGGAACGTGTCCAGGGGGGTTTCAATGTCTCCAGAGAAGGAGACTCCACCACCTCTCTGGGCAGCCTCTGCCAGGGCTCTGCCACCCTCACAGCAAAGAAGTTCCTCCTCATGTTCAGATGGAACTTCTTGTGTTCAAGTTTGACTAATTTAACTCAAAGAGATTTAAGGTATTGCACGATTAAATAAGAGAATGGAAAAGCTATGTATGGCTCTGGAAAGGGACTGAATTTCCCTACAGGCACATGTAGAATATGGCAACATGAAATAAAATGTAAGTTCTGCTTAGAAAGGCTACAGCCTTGATGACATGGTCCTTCAATCAATAACTCCAGGTGTTTTCAAGTGTAGAACATGCATACCTGTGATAATGGGTAATTTCTTTCTCATGTGAAAGATAATGATAAAAAAAAATTAAATACTCACTTTGACTCTTAGGAAGAGAAAGGCTTTCACAGAATGTAAAAAAAAATCTTCTCGCTTCTTTCTTTTCACAAGAAACTGGAAACGTGCACGAGTCTCTCGGTTACCCATCCTTCAGCAGCCTTCTGTCGATCAGAAAGTGCCCCATGTGTCAGAGAGTTCAGGGTCACACCAAATGACTTCCTAAAGCTGTTCAAATCTAAGACATCTATCTACTATCTACTATAATAACCTGGAAGCATAAATAAACAAATTCTATTCTTACAAATAGAACGCATGAGCTGAAACATGTTCAGGCATTTTTTTTGTCAAATAATTTTGAAATGGGACCAAAAAAAAAAAGATTATGACTCTTTCAAAAAAAACTATTTGAGCCTAAAAAGACGAGACACATTAGTCAAATTGCTTTCAACACGTAGCCAGACAGGCTTGCTCTCTGTCAGGCAACAATCAAGGTACTCAAAACTTTCTGAACTAAATAAATGATCACCCATTACTTTCTGCCTGATGTACTACATTTTTTAAAGCTTTTCTATATTTAAAGTATATATATATGCTAACCTTAGATCACTCTAATGAACTTTTTCATTTATGTCTTTACTTATGAAGATAGAATGATGCAAAATATGAAAATTTTTAAATACTTCTGAAGGGCTCCAACTTAAAAAAAAAAAGCCATTGTGTAGATCTTGATTGCAACCTACCTCATCTCCTTCAGTGTGAGGTGAAGCACTTCATGCAGATTTCTCAGCAGAATCAACTGATTTACTTTTTCATTTACTTTTTTTGATTTGCTTCCAAGTAGGATATTTTTAAATTCTCACTGAATACACAGTGACCTGGTAAGAAATATTTGATGCTCAATATATGGTCTGTTCTTGCACCTTTTTCTCTCCCTAGTGTGAGTGTCTCCATAACCCCTACTACAACCTTCCCCTTTCCAGCCCAGGATCCTGGGTACCCATCAGCCCCAGTAGCATCACCTGGGCTCAGACTGCCAAACAAATTCCTCAGTGATGAGAAAAAGCTGTGAGAGGAGCTTAAAAAAGAGAAGAAAGGTGGAAGTGGGATTGTTGAGTCAGGGAAATTAGTTGCATATGGGTTCAAGAGGGGAAATATCAATTAGGAAAGTTGTATAATACTAATGGAAAACATGAGATGTTGGTGAGGAAGCTTTGGGTTAAGTTATCAGAGTTACCAGTGTCACTTGGGCTGGAAGAAAATGGCAACTCAACAGGACTGAGAACTTGCCCCCAGAAGCCACAAGGGCCAACCTTTCTCTCCCACCTATCCAGTAAAGGCTTTCTTGGTGCTGCGTTGGGATGCTGATCACACAGAGGCTTAGTCTGGCAGCTCATTGTATCCTAAATATTTTTTGTGTGATAATCAATTAAAAATTGCTTTTCATGTTCAAATTGCATACATCCTGCTTACAGAGTCATCTGCATCAAGTTAAAGATGACCGGACAAAGTGACCCAAAGCAAGGGAGATGACATTATTCTCCTTCCATCTGCTGCTGGTCCTTCTTCACCCTGGAGTTACTGCCCCTTTTCCTAGACTGCAGCAGGTGAAACCTGGAGCTATTTGACCACTTTTGCCTACCCCTTTTGTAGTCCCAGTGCAGTAACATTACAGAAATGGGAACTATTTTGCCACTGTGTCTAGTGGGGGTTTCTGTTAAGGAAACTGCTGGTCCCAGACGTTAAACCCCATCTCAGCCAATGTATGGAGATGTCATCCTTAATTAGGTAGCTGTTTTCTTGAAGTTGAAACCAAACCTTCTTCTGCATAGTAGTATAAACATCAAATCTAATCCCAATGTTCCAACTGCCATTGTTTTTCTATAGATTCGGTATAGACTTCTGATCAAGAATGTTAGTGCAGCCAAAGTGGCACTGAAATCAGATGTTCAATTTACTGCTGATGGCTCTGGAGGGAATGAGATACAAATGGTGGGAACGATTTAGTGAGGTTCAGCTTCAGCAGCCAAACTTAGACTGGTTCCCTTAATGGATTTCTGAAGGTGTGAAGGTGCTTTTCTTTCATACAGCATTTTTATTTTAGGTCACTTGCAGTTTCTGGCTTACTTTGTGTCATCCAAGGAAGGTACGGATCTGCTGCAGAGGTGGGTCTGCCATCTTGCAGAACTTTCAGAACTTCCTGCCTCAGTGTTATGAGGTGCAGAAAAAAATCACCAGTAAAGAATATTAATCTCCCTTGGAGTGAGAGTGGTAATTGGTTGTGGACCAGGACAGCCATTTCTGAAGAGTGGAAACACAAGTCTTCATCGAGCAGCGCCAGGAAATTGATTTGCGGTCATTGCAGCAGAGAAGAAAAGAGTGTCCTTGACCTATACTTCCTGCCCTTCCACATAAGATAATAATAATAATTTATTGTTGCTTCATTTGTTCTCTGCTGCCTTAAAGTTCTCCGCTGGAATTCAAACCTGCTTTCATGTGGCTTCAAGTGGCCCATATTTCTTAAGAAGCATGGTGTTCTGTGGCAGAAGTTCTGGCGGAAAAGGTATTTTGCTGCCAGTGTACCAAACATACTGGATCTATTCAAGGCCTTAGTACCCTTTTCAAGGCTTTCTGGTTTCATGAGCCATTTTCCTGGCATCTCAGAATGGCTAAATTCTGGTTTTATAAGGGGAAAGTACTGGATTTTATTTTTCCATCCTCTAATCCACTCTATCACGAAGGGGCTTTTGTGCATGTGGTTTTATTCCTCAGTGGGAACATGGTCTGAGCAGATGTTCCTGTACAATGATGATGCAAAGGAGCACCATTTATGTAATGTTTCTCTATGGATGGCTTTCATTAGGTGGCACTATCAGCTGCAGAAGCATTAATTTTGACTTGCAATTTCAGGTAATCGCTGAATAAAATTGCTGATTTTTTTATAAACAATTATTTTTCCCAAGAAGTCAAAATCTAGTGTCCTGGCCTGACAATACAGGTCTCTGGACTTACCTGGGCTTTTCTTGGCCTGAGCTGATGTTGGTTTGTTGTCTAGCAATCAGGTAACCAGTGTCTAAGGTTGTTGCAGTTTACTTTCAGCTTACATTAATGACAGGCAGTTATTCTCCCTATAAATAGGTATATAATTATATATATAATGAGCTGTATATGACCAGAATCAAATGCAGTGCAGAAGAGCACAGGATCAAAATAATACCAGATTTCCCAGACTGTAAACTCAAATCAGACTTGTCAGTCAATAACCACTGCAGGAGTGCAACCTGGTGGGCCAGAAAAAGAATAGAGATGTTAGAGATAACCAGAACAGAACTGTATAATTGGGAACCAAGAAAAAGGAAGAACATGTGAGCAGACTGTTTTAAAAAAGTTAAAGAAAAAAACAGAAGTTAACCCCAAGGAAAAGGAGGAAAACAGCATCACTGTAGACATCGTGCACCTCCTGAGAAGAAAGAAACCCTGATAACAAACATCACGCTCCTCCTGGTGAAGGCTTTGGGATGTTGACAACTCATTGTAAG